>CM056995.1:30728793-31201293 GCA_029891345.1 Dryococelus australis | reverse complement strand
TTGTCTTAGAAAATAGAGACCAAAATGGTAAACTGTTTGATTTTGATGGTGCAGATATCGATATTCTTTTGGAAATTAAATATGTTTAAGATTCTGTGTTCCCATATCCATATGGTAATGTATCTATTTTATTTTCTAGTACAATTCTTTTGTTGGCACAGGGGCTTAGTAACCTTTGATTGATTTCCACTCTGTATAATGCATGCTTTTTGCTTCTTATTAAATTAATTGTTCTATATTGTATTCTTTTCATCCAACAGACATTTTTATAGTCAAATGAAATTCTCTTAACAAAAAGTTTGTTTACTCCTTTCGATGTTTTGTTCTATTTGTCATCAACTCTGTACGCAAACTTTTTTGCTCGTAAACCAACAAATTCCTTAATGTTTTTGCCATTACATTCATCTTTCATTTTCCCTAAAACTTTCTTATTTATTTGAGGAATGTTATATATATTATCATTTGGGTAATCACCTGTGTCAATATTATCTACAATTGACATCATAGCTCTGTAAAAATGTTCTGTTTTATGTTATAAAAGTACGAGTCAGTATCTTGATAGCATTGTTCAATTTTGTCATCATATTTTGGTTTCATTACTTCATAAGGGAAATCATACACTAATATTTTTGATATTTCTGAAATTGGCATGCCAACATAAATTATCTTGTTAAATTCTACATGCATCTTGTTCGTATGAATAGCTGTAAGCGTCTCATTAACTATATTACTTTTCTTAAAATTATCTATTAAGTTATCACATTTTTATGCATCTGATGTTAATTATATATCTACTCTGTTTCTTAAATATTCCATTATTTCACCAAACACAGAATTATTCATCAGTTTGTAAAAATCATTCTCGAAGTAATTTTTAGCATTAGTCCTCCTCTTGAATTCTAATCTATATACTTATTCAACCAATCAGACTGATCAAATGCTAATACTCTATGTATTTTAGTAAGTTTTAATCCATTCTTTAAGCACTGTTTGATTTACAATAGTGTATTACATATTTTTGTTTATTGTATAAAGTTTTTAATAATTTAGATTGTTTCATTTTGGGAACTACTATATTATCTGGACAAAATGGAATATCTTTATGTAAATTATGTAGTTCTTGTGGATATTCTAAATCGACTTCTAATATATACGAATACTCACAATCATCCTCCAAATCTAGTATATTTTTACTCCAGTAATATAAATCATCTAACGTATAATAAACCCAGTCAAAACCACGATATGGTAAATATTGAGACATTTCCCACCCATAAAGATTATTTGAATCGAGATATGCTTAATAGTTGGAGTTTTCTGGAAAATATGCAAGCTTTTGCTTTGATGATTCACAATATATTGTCCAGCTATAATGTAAGAGATAAGGTGGTGTAGATAATGACTTGAGTCAGTAGATAACAAACAATAATTGCGACGAAATGTTTCGCAGTGTACAGGGATTTTTCAATAGTCAGCTAAGTTACCATTAAAGAATTACCTATTACTGATATAGAAGAACATACAACTGTATTCAGCTTCAATGCACCGTACGACTGGAAATATCTAACTCCCAAATACAAGAAAACTAATAGATGGGTTACCAAAAACCACAATGGTTTAAAATGGGAGAGTGGATGTATAGAGTATGAGAATATTGAAGATATTTGCAAGCAATACTAAAATAATTGTGAAACATATGTCGGTAGAGTCGAGCAAAAACATATTTTAGAAAACATGTGGAATGGGAAAGTGACACATATTCAAAAAGAATACAATTATCCATCATTTAAACAATTACATAAAACATATGGACATAAATTGGCATTCTTCTCTGCAGTGGAAAACTCTAAATTAATGCTAACTTGGCCAATGATGTCTGATTGGGGTGAAACAGATTATTATAATTCTCCTCCTGAATCCCCAATAGATATTACATGAGTAATATGGCACTATTTGGAATGAGAAAACACTGTGAGCTAGCAAGTAGAACTTTGTATTTAAAAGTATTTGGTTGTATATAAACTAATATTTTGTAAAGATGAATCAATAAGAGAACAAAATCACATGCTCATGCATGCAGAAATCAAAGTGTAAATTGAATAACATCAATTTATTAACACATTGGAGTAAACCATTTCGACTTTGTTTCAGAACGAAATAATTTCTAATTATTTGAAACAACCTGTAGTAAAAATGTACTTAAATTTGTGAAACAAATGTAATTTCATATATATTTGTCAATAAAATATGTCTTAAAATGAATTCATGCATACTTTAATTTAACATTACATCTTAAAAAGTGTATTTGCTTTCCTAAGAAAGGAAGGATATTATTATTGATTAAAAATGTAACTAATATTGTTACAAAGAGTCTTTGTCTTCTAAAATTATATTTATTAACACATACGACTCTTGTAATGGAAAAGCTAGATGTGTTTGACTTGATAGATGCTTAAACCTAAACAAATAATGAGTGATATTTCTAATGAAACATTATTAACTGAATAATTTTATATTCGATTAGAATTGGTAAACTTCTAGCATTTGAAAATGTTTCAAGAAGTGCAAAACCATTATGTTTAGAGGTATATGCCCTTAACAATGCTACCACTCCTTGACCAGACTCACAAAACATTCAAGTTTAACTTCAATGTCTTTCCAGTGTTACCAACCACAAAACCAAGATCTCTATGAGGGGGCTTATGCCTGAGTCCAACAACCCTCGCCAGAACAACTTTAGCATCACTATACCCTTGATATGTCTCTAGCATAGCTTTTCACGAAGCAGACAGCCAAGGCCATCTGGAGCACCGTGCTAGAGCTCAGGTCAGGTCAACGACTTAATCGTCAACCATACTAAAGCGAAAACGTCTTCCTACCTGGTTGCAAACTATCGAGCAATATATTTTGTTTTCTACATAATAAAATTAAAAACACTTTCGAGTTTCCATTATGCAGGAAAATGTACAGAATTTAAAACAACTAAATTTTACATTATTTTGAAACATAGTCAAGATTTATATTAAAATATACTATTATCTATGAAACAAACGTTATTCCACATACACACCAACCTTTACAAAAGATGTAAAATGAAATATCCTATACAGTAGATTTCTAACCGTAGAAAAAACATGATCGTATACATTAACAGAAGATATCTGTACAAATTAAGCGTAAAACACAAATAACAAAAATACTTAAATTACTTCCCAGTTTATTAATTGAATTCAAGAATCTTATAATTAAATATAATTTATGTTAATTTCAAGGTTTACAGAAATATCGGGTCATGTCTTAATAACATGAAACTTAATATAACATGTTATTAAACAGTAATTAATTGAAAGCTTCCGAAAAGAATAAATAACAATGTTTCCTTTAAAAGATATAACCATTATATAATCCTTAAACATGGAATATCGCCAATAGTTAATAATTTCTTTATATGGATTACAGTAAGTTCTTTTCCTGTAAATCTATACTACAGAATTTATATATTGCTTTATCGAGTGTGTTAAACCTTATCATATTTGCTAATCCTTTTAATTGTATCAATAATCAAGCAGAATTTATTTTAGTATTGAATAAATTGTATTCATTTCTTCCAGGATGAAGGTAGTAGAGTGATGTCTCAGAGGTTGGGGTGAGGGTTTGAAGCTATTTGAAAGTCGAGGGTGCGGAAAGGGAAGGAGTGTTTGGCTTTCTGACTTTCAGGTTGGAGGGGAGAAATCATGCTTCTTGACCGTTTACCTAGGAATTTGAAAATTTTTATAAATAGGTGTTAAACCTCTACGCCCCCACCCACTGTTTCCAGTTTTTTGTGTGTGCAGTATGCGTTGCGATATCGTGCTCCAGTGAAGATTATTTTCTTTGATTGTCTAGCCAAGACTTTGATAGAGAACTTCAAAATTTTCATTGAGAATACTTTAATTATATAAGAAATGGTTCAGATCCTTTAGTAACCATTTTGATTGTTTATTTGGACTACGAGGAGTGTATTCCTACACTGCAACCATTGCTCATGTCAATGCCCTTTTCAGGGTTAACACAGTCGCCTCCAGTATCATCTTCACATCAAACCGCAGCGCCACTCTCCGGCATCGAATTCCCTTCAAACAGCAGCGCCGCCTTCGGCATCAATTTCAATTCAAATTACAGTGCTGCATCCAGCTTCAACTTCACTTCAAACCGCAGCGCCACCTCTGGCATCGACTTCACTTCCAAGAACGTCAGCTTCGACTTTTGAAGCTATAAATTTAACGAAATCAAAATCTGGTGAGCAACGTCTGCAGAAGCCAAAAATATGTTCTTGTTGCACTTCATTGGACTTAATGGTTCTCCCCTTAAACGATGCATAGATAGATACATGTAACAATGATTTATTCCTAGAGTTAGAAAAAATTTTACATTTAAATTTTGTGTCTTCACCTGCTCCTAGCCTGCCATCTCGTGACCTATTATCACCATAATCAACACAATGTAATTTAATTTCCCCACCTCCTCCTGCCTTTACATAATCACTGAACGAATTAAGATATACTCCTATATTACCACCAATCACACCCTCTTCACCTGTTCACCACCACCACCACCTGTTGTTCCTGTAAAGAGACACATATTGAGTTTATCTCTTAACTCTAAACAGAAAGTGTAGTGAAAATTCAAACTTACAGTGTTTAATGATTTCCAGTCGTAATATGATGAACAAGTTTAAATGATTTTCACATGTAATATGATGTGATGTTTTTTCCAGTTTTAAAGTTTATAATGATTTTCAGATGTGATATGATGAACAAGTCTAAATGATTATCAAGCATGACATGATGTGATTTTTTTTAGATGTCTCGTGATTTGAAAGTTTTTAATGTAACATGGTGAAAAGTTTGAAAAATTAGTAATGATTTTAATGATTTCAGGTATAAAGTTGTGTAAAGTTGTCTCATGATTTTAAAGTTTCTAAATGATTTTCAGATGTAATATGATGTGATGATTTCAGTTGTAAAATGGTGGAAAGCTTGTACAATTTGTAATGATTTTAATGATGTCTGATGTAAAAGCTGAAAAGTTGTCAAACATGATTTTTAATTTTTTTTAATGATTATCAGTCCTAATGTGATTAGATTTGATGTATTTAGTCTTTAAATGGTGGAAAGTTTGTAGGCTTTTGTAGCATCTCCCCTTCAACTAACTCCTATTCTGACCACTGAACCTATAATATCTTATACAATCGGTATCAAGACTAGGACAGGGTAGACATACTTATTCTGGTATGTAGCTCTACTAGTTTAATAACAACTTCAACAAGTTCATAACACAACTATATATATATATATATATATATATATATATATATATATAATATATATATATATATATATATATATATATATATATATATAGGAATTGTTACAACACATTACAATAAAAGATAGACAATAAGTATTCAGCTAACTGGTACTCATAGGCAGCTCGACGTTGTTCAAATTTCAATATGTATTCAAGCACATAACCATTGCCAGTAATATTAACTAGCATTAAGGAGACAATGGGGTCTCGAAGGATAATGTTAGGGCCTTAACTGCTAGTTCGAGTTAACACAGAGAAGAACCAGAGCTCCTCAAGGCCTCGGTGTTGTGAAGCTCTTGTTGCCAGCTCCGGCAACTAATGTTGTGGTACCTCAAGCACTGTCAGGTCACTGGGGGGCAGGGGGTGGAATTCTTGCCTGTTTTATACGCCTTGCAAAGTAGGTCAACATCATATGTTTATGAAACTTTTTCAATCCATATCTCGTCATAGTTTAGGTGGTAACTTCCATGTGGCCATCCTAGCTTAGGTGGTTACTTCAGTGAGTGGTCTTTCATTGTCGCTACACTTTGTAATGATTTTAATGATTTCTGATGTCAATGGTAAAAAGTTTTCTCATTATTTTTAAGTTTTCTTAACGATTTTCAGATGTAATAAGATGTGATTTGATGATTTTTTTTTTAACTGTCAATAATCTCTAACTGTATGTTTAATTCTTCTATATATATTTCAATGATGTAAAACATTATGTGACTTTTTATTTTATTAGTTTTAATTCCTCATGTCACTATTTTGTGAATGGTTAATTGGGTCTGAAAATGAAGTATTGTACTTAAAGTCTTATATTTCAGGTTTAAATTGAAACGTTTATTACATAAAGTTTCAAAAAACATTTAATATACCTGTCGAGAAGCTTGAAAAAAAAAAAGGTTGGTATATATGAAAAGACTGAATCAGTAGCAGTGATGGTAAGCTGCTCAGGTTTGGAGATTCAAAGAATTTCCTCAGGTAGCCAGGTGCTTGCTACCTATCATGAAATATACAAGTTTCTCACTTAAAAGCAGCTTGCAGTCTGCTTCCTTTTTCGTGATGGATAAGCATGTTTATACATTAAACTCTGAATTTGAAAACTACACTTCCATTAAAGAAATTTGATAAAACAACTTTGAAAAAATTGAAGGACTGAAGGAAATATAATTAAAAGTGTTGGAGAAAATCGTATGTCTGAATGAATAAATATGAAACAAAATGAGGGTACTTGTAGAACTCTGAGAAAATGTCGTCGGTCCAGCTCAAGTTGTGACACAATGGTGAGACAGGAAAGGGGTTAATGGTCTGACAAAATTCCCTTTTGAGAGTCAGGTATACGAGCTCCTATTGACACAGCGCGGCTACAAGAATGCTTCCAACTAACCTTCTAGCCCTACAGCAGCATCAAGTGATGGAGTGCATCGACTTTTACTTGTAACAAACTATTTTAACATACAAATAACAAATTACTAGTGCTGGGGAATCAACACGCTGATGTCTGCTGCTAAAATGCACATACTTTATACAAATATAAACATCTTAGGACTTAAAAAAAAATTCAACTCTGCCCCATTCACATATTATTTTCCTAGGGGTTAGCCTGTGGCCGTGTTTTCTTAATGGTCACATGCCTAGAATAGATACGATGTTACATATTTTTGTTATCATACAAAGAATGAAAAAAAAATGATTTGAAATTAACTCAACATTGGATATAGTTCTATTCACTATGCCTCTGTGGCCCCCTTGGAATTGCTATATCCAATGAGCCAATAAGGCCCCATTTGATATACATCTATCCACTTCGGCACTGCGGCCCCACTTAACATAGTTCTATCCACTGAGCCACTGGGGCCCCACTTGGAATCGCTCTAGCCACTGAGCCACTGGAGCCCCACTTGGAATCTTTCTAGCCACTTGACCACTGTGGCCCCAACTCAACATTGAAGCAATACATTTAAAGTAAACAAAAATGATATTCCATTACCTTCATATCTCTATGCAATAATCTCTATGCATTAATTCAAAACTTTCATAGGAAAAAAGTAATTAAAAATGGGTTTTTAGGGTCAAAAATTATGATTGTGTAACCTGATCTTGCTGAAATTCGAACTGGACCTGTATTTGACACTGATGATTCTCTCTGTAAAATTTGAAGAACGTCTGTTGAGTGTCAAGGGACAGACAGAGACCATCTGCTTATTATATAGGATTGATTTAGTTGCATAGAAAGAAAGTGAAATATCAATATCAGATACTACTTGTTTAAAATCAAATTTAAACTAATGATTACTTAACATAGAATATTTAACTTCAACGAAATTGTATTATATTTTCCATATGATGGTGTAGCCAAAAATCTCGAATGGAAGCTTCGAGAGAAGTGTACATGCAAAACCAATTTTTTTCTCTGCTATGCACAAATATTTAACAGATTAAAAGTTTTGAATGTGTTGTTTTACATTCCCCTGAATGCAAAGACATTCGGTTTTAACATGATTTTTTAAAAGGTGAAAACTTTTACTTATGAATCGCCTAACTGGAATGATACGTGTTTGGAAATGGTGTTCTTTGAATACTTAAATTATTTAATAAGTCTTTAACTGTCCTAAAATCCAGTGAGTGAAAATATCTCTTATGTGAAATGATTGGTAGTTTTCTGGCTTTCTGTGAAATTAAAAAGAAATTTATAACTGTACTGTGAGGTATACCTGACACTTAAATTTTTTTGTAAGTTTACTAATGAAGAATCTGGTAATGTTTAATTGCTAGCGATGAAAAAAAATGTTATCAGCGGGACTTGGGAAAATTTTTTCTTCAATGCCACTACCACAACCAAGCCAGCATTTGGGTTGGAGAGTACGACGAACAGTCTTCTGGAACAATCAACATACCGGGGAAAGTCTAAGCTTGGAGTGTAGAGGGAAGGAGGGTAGGCAGCTAGGCAGGTCAAGTTCAAATTCAAGGGTAGAGAGGAGTTTTGCAAACATGTAAACGCTTCGGGAGAGTCCAAAATTCATAGCCCGAGGGGAGGCAGGTAGCCCTCGAGCTGGACAAAGATGCGCTCTGGGCTAGAGCTGGGATGTAGAGCGGGTGGAGTAGGGTGACTCATATCGCTGGCCAGCAGCTCAGAGCGCCATTTTAGTTTTTTCGACAACCCTCGCTCTGCACAGATAAACACCTGCTCTCTGCTCAACGCTCTTTCCCACTTCACAGGCATTCTGGCGGGGCTTCGTGCGACAATCGAGGGCTAGTAGACCCCCGGACAGCAAACTTAGGCCAGTGAACTTAGGCCAGCGAACTTCGGTCAGCGGGCTTCAGCTCTTATTAAACTTTTTCATCGAATAATATCTGCTCCAGGCTTCACCTATCGTTGCATGCAATATTATATACGCGTTCTAATATAATATTTTCTTTTATTATCGGGAAAAATGTTTAGTGTGTTAAGATATTTATGTAAATTAGTATTGATTTCATCGTTTTTCTTCGACTACGTGTCTCGAATGTTTCATTCAAATAGTTCGTAGATTTATTATTTTTTAAAATATCCTACGTTTCTATGAAGTGTTGCATCATCAAGTCCTTCACGCGATCCAAGTTTCCCTCACTTCGACAGAAATTGTTTTAAAAATGAATTATTTTAATATTATTCCTCTTACAATAGAGAAATTTAATTTTCCCAGTGAAGTGAAAGTAGTGTTAATACTAGGGTAAGTTGTTTTTTCAGTACTCGTTTGTCCGTGCTATTATTGTTAATTTATTGCCTGTGCATTTCACTGCTTAAATTGGACGTCGTTAACAGTAGCTTGGTAGGGGTACCTTTTTGCCTTTGGTTAAAATTTAATTATTTTATATCACTTTGTTTGCATACATGTGCTTCCATCTTTAAGCTATCATAATTGCTGCGAGCGGTAAACGAGTTTTCACTTTTGCGTGGAAATAGGTTTCTTTAATTCCTTTGACAATTAATTTGCAGGGAAATATTCGTTTCGTCTAGTACATGCGTCGTAAACATGATTGTTATCCACTTGTCACGTAATTGTATATTCACATTACTTTTCGTTCATTTCCGAGTTTTTGGCGTAATGTCAGCTCAATTGCCTGCCAACCAGCGCTCGAAACCGACGTCTGTAACAGCTTATAAGTCGGTGCACGTCGTACACTGCAGTCATTGCTTCACCAACCTCACAGCCGGACGGACGTGTTTTGGGAAAGGTGCTTGTATGGTTTCATTTATTTATTCGTACGTGTTTTCGAATCCGTTTTTACTGCCGTTTAATTCAAGTAGTGTAATTGTAGCTATAACTCGTTAGTTTATTTCTTTATTTTTTTAATATAACCACGATAGCTGGAGTCCGTTTGAAATTTCTATTTGCGATTCGACGAGTCCGTGTAAATTATATTACTAGCATACAGGAAATCGTATCCTAGTTGTTTTCGTTTAATTCGTTATGTATTTACTATTACGCCATAAACTCTGTCGCCCGCCAGACGACGGTACAAGCAGACGTGTCATAACCCTCAGTCGCCTCACAGATGGGAAGGAACTCAATACCTATATACACCCCATCCCCAACACACCAACACTTCAGTACGACAGACGTCCCTCTACACATATATATATATACCTCTTCCCTACCTCAAATCCACCTCAGTACAACGCCAGAGCTCCGAGGGTCAAAATCTACCAAAGCCCACCCAAAAATAAAAATAAAATCAATAAAGTGCCATAGCACACATTTGCACCAATTTATACACAAATTATCACTTCAAAGACATTTGATCAAACGAGTTTCATGGAAAGACTTTGATCAAATTTCTTTTATCACATTTTATCGCATTTGGATTAGCGATTAACCAATATTTTCCATCGTATTAAGATCGGATTAAGAATGTATCCGATCAATAAATTTTATATCAAATTGATAATCCAATTAATAAAAGGCGACATCCCTTTTTATCTAGAACCCCCCTCCCCCGGCTACTACTGTCACAAAAAATACAAACAAACTCTCGAGCCCTATTTTCGAACGAAGGCATTCAAATGAGTGGCCAAACAAATATGAACAGTTGATTCAACAAAATATTTACTCGGCAGTCTAATTTCTTTTGGCCCAAAACTGAGATTTTGTTTATTGAAACACATATCTTGCTAGACGAACAAAAGTAATTTTGTAGCTTTTCCAATTTTGTTTGCTCAACAATATATTTTGTTAGGGCAACTAAATATACATTTGGCCCTATAAAACCAAACATTCTGTTCGATTTTCTCTCAGTGCGGTACAGCACCAACAGGCAGTTTTCCAGTAGAATGGCGCTCCCCCACAAACATCTTAGGTTTATCAGGACTGCTTTAGTGCTGTCGAGGCTTGTCACCTATAGAACATGAATGGAGCTTCAGCCTTCAAACGATCTACAACATCCGGGAAGCAGTTGCCACAAATTTTGGGTGTAATTATTTTGTGCGGAGTATAATAAAAATGATTGCAACAGGCGTCTAACAATATTGATGCAAAAATTTACGCACTTGGCCTTTTTGATGAATAGAACATTATCCTAAATGTATGCAACTTTGTTGTGGTGAAAGAAAAATACTCAAATGGTGTAAAACCTGCCCACTTAAGGTGAATGTGAATTTTTCATTCCAACAAGAAAGGGATGAGTCTATATAACACTGGAAGAGATGGGAAAGCGCTGGTATAAAATTGTTCACCGCCGTAAGAATTCAGGTCAGTGAGAGATTACCCACGAAATTACACTAGCAGTAAAAAGTAATGAAACATATGGAGAACTGTTTGTGGGGATACTGTAGGTAAAATCTTCGACGTTCATTTCTTCTTACTGAGCATTTATTTTTTTGTCAGCGAAAGCAAAGGATATGTTTTCAAAGCGTTTTGTAGAGATTTGTGTATCATTTGTTGAAAATTGTTGGGTAAATATCCAACATGGAACATGCAGTTGAATTCACACGTGTATATTACCCCCCCCCCCCCCCTTTTTTTTTTTTTTGCGAAAAGTGCTATGATTTCGAACCCATTTATTTTCATACAACCATAGAAGATAATTAATTAATAGTTACACTTATTTTTACCACAATGTTTCTTCCTTTCAGAGTGAAGATAGTTTTGAGGAATTTCCTCAGATGTGTTGTATTAGATCATGAAAGTTGATATCGGTATTAAGCGTTTGTACAAAAAAAAAAAAATATTTTTTTTGGTCAAAATGCTTCTACTAAGCTCATGAAGACCTCGTGTATCACAAATTAACGCTAAATATGCCAACTGAAGCCTGCAGGTGTGAAAGTCAGTATAGAAAAAAAAACTGTGCTAGGAAATTTTTTCCCAGACAGATGAATATACTTCGAGTCATTTACTATAGGGTGAACGTTTAAATCTCATAATGGCGCTAAATAATACGCTAAAAAATTGTATAGAAAAGAAAAGCCATTCAAAAACTTACGAATGGTTGTATTCTTTAGTACTGTTTACTGCTAAAATATGATAAATGTATTTCTGTTTGCAGCAATTAAAAAGAAGTATGTGCTAGCTATAATCGATTCATTTAATTTTTTTGAGAATAAGTTACGGTTTCGTAACATAATATCATTAATAACTTGTCAGAATTTTGATTTCAACTAAGTGTTTCTTAAAGTCTGAGGAATGACTTGCAATTTTTTTTAGTTCTTCAAAATCTTACACTTAGCCCACTTACGGTAAGGGTTTATTTAACGATGAGCTATTTTGACATTAAATGTTATCGTAATAGTTCACAATGATACACGGACGAACCGCATAACAAATTTAAAAAAAAATCATGGCGTTCTGAGGATACGGACAATAAATTAATTTCATTTGAAGCCTCTCTTAATACTACAGTCCAATTTTAAGATTTTTACGAGAAAAGATAGAAATTTAAGGTTGTTATTGTTTCTCTTACAAATTTTCGAAAACTAACTTTCCGCCGATGTCATAAAATATTCAAATATTTCTAATGAACTCATATCGAAAAATTTTGTAATGAGTTAAATATATATTAAACAATTTTATTTTCTTGAAACGCCACTGAGGTTGGATGAAGTTTTCCTGAAAATATAGCTTCCTACATTACGATAGTTGTTCTAGGGGAAAACACAACAAAATGCGTCATTCCAGTCGAGTTGATTCAACGTATGTGTTAATGATTAACGGCTGTTCACGGTAAAGTGAGCACATCCGAAATGAACCTTTGAAAAATGTCATTGCCTCTGCATGCATATATTTTAATGGGCGCACTGAGTGACATTTGCTCAGTAAAGTTGGCAATGATGGATAGAAAGTAGTTCCATATCTTAACGGATAACCATTTATGATAATTTAAAATAATTTCTTTTACTTTCGGTTTTTTTAATGCGTCGAAATGTAAAAAATGAGCAGATTTGTGAAGCATATATTTTGTTAATAAAGTGATGAGGCTGGTAGCAATGTTAATTTTACATAAGGCGGAGGAATGCATTACGTGTATACAAGTAGATCTTAAGCAGGGCTTTCAAAAGTGCTCATTTTACCGTTAACAGCCTGTAATATAGATGTGTTCCTTTCCTGAACTGACATACTTTCTGTTGTTCAACTCGTAGCCCAACTAACTAGAAAGTCGTCGCTGCAAAAGGCGTCTAGACACATGATCGATTACGAATGGGACGAACTGCGACTGACGTTTATGGAGGATGGATCGATCCTGCGTGCATGCGACGCGCTCCTGTGGTGATGAGAGGATACGAATGAGTAATGATCCCCGCGGGCGAAGGAAATGCTATCTCACGTGCTGTCAATTCTCACCTGTTATTGTTTATCAACTTGTGTTAGTAGCTTCACTCGTACAGAGCAACAGGAAACTTCTTCATTTGCAAGGCAGATTGGGAATTGAATGTTAGAATGCAAAATTTTTCACTCGTTTGTATTACGACCCCAAGAGCCCTACACTCGCCTCTTAGACGCTAAGGCGGTGTCCACGGCTTCCCCCTCCCCCCTCCCCTTTTTCACCATAACCACAAGCAAACTCACCTCCAACAACCAAGATACCGCTAATTTTCGAAACTTAAATTGATCCCGTTTCCACCCCATTGACGAGAACCAACATTTATATTATCGCGAAGACTAACCTTATAACAGATTTTTGGCAAAATATGAGAGTGAAGATAGAAAAAGAAAATATCAATTTGATTTAAGTAAAACCTTCCAGGGGAGAAAGTAATAAATCTTTCCTTCTTCTTTTACTTATTAAAAGTAGCGTATACATTCTCATATTTCCTATTTACATTTCCTTTAGGTTTCACAAAACGATCACATAAAATTTCAATATATGTGCGTATACTGTATATGACTAGGTGTCGCAGCTTTATTCGCTCCATTACGCCTTCCTGCTCGCGAGAACAAAGGAATGTGTGAAGGTCAGGCGAGCCATAATCCAAGAAGCCCGTATCTTGTTAAAGGCTGTTCACGATCAAGTGAGCGCTTTTGAAATTAACCTTAGAAAAAGTCACTATACCTACCTGTATATACAATATTTTAACGGGTGCTTTGAGTGACATGCGCCATGCGCCCAGGAAAGTTGGTAACGAAGGATGGAAAGTAGCTCCATTTATTAATATCGAATAAAAAGCGTTAGGTAACCATGTGTAATAACTTAAATGATTTTCTTCAATT
The DNA here is from genome assembly GCA_029891345.1 of Dryococelus australis. Lineage (NCBI taxonomy): Eukaryota > Metazoa > Arthropoda > Insecta > Phasmatodea > Phasmatidae > Dryococelus > Dryococelus australis. The sequence goes on along the minus strand of CM056995.1, from coordinate 31,187,275 downwards.
TCTTTTTTTTTTTTATGCATCAAAGTGTAAAAATGAGCAGCTTTGCAAAATATTTTCTTTTGTAATAGTTTCACAGTTTGACTTGACCGAAGCATGAACAAAGTGACGAGGCCCATGGCAATGTTAATTTTACATAAGGCGGAAGAATACACAATGTGCATACAAGTAGATCTTAAGCAGGGCTTTCAAAAGTGTTCATTCTATCGTGAACAGCCTATACACAAATAGTCCCGCCACGCAGGCCTCTGCATACCGACGCGATAAGCCTTTGGAGGCTCGCGCGCTCATGACGTTCAGCTGATTGAGTATCTCCGTTTATCTGAATGAATGTTCTGGTTAATGACCTACGCCCTAAATTCGTATCAGTGGGAAACTACTGTTTCGCAGTGAAATTCAACTTCTATACTCAGTAAAAATGGCTCCACTTAGAATCAGTGGAAAACCACTGATTGTTTCAGTGAAAAAATTTCACTGGTCGAAATAGTGACGTGAAACAATTTCACTGACTGAATAAGTGACGGCCGACTGCAGTGGTGAATTAAATATTTTTTTAATTGAATGTAGCCAAATAATAACGCGAAATAAACATATTTAAGATAGTTTGCTATTTATATTGCGCAATTCACCGTAATTTCAAAAAGCAAAAATAATTTCTCAGGTGACCGGGATTGAACTCGGATACCGTTATGCTCTAAACCATTACCTTACCGTCAGAGCTACCATGCCAAGCTGTAAGTTTGGGAGGAAAATTTATGTTATATTTCCGCTGCGAAATTGCATAGTTTGAAGTTTATGCTCATACGTTTATGTTTGGTTTGATTGGGAGTGTTAGGATTGTTAAAACGAATAGTATGCATATAAACACTCTCTTCGCCACATTAAATACAGTTTAAACATTCAAACAGAGCGCTGTGACGATTACATGGAATCAAAATGAAAATCGTACAAACAGAACGAAAGGTCGTGTGTTCATATTCACTGGTAAAATGACGTTTTGAAAGACGAAACACATTTCAGAAAGTATTTTGTGTTAGTTTTATTCGTTTATTCGTTGTTACTACACGTTATTTAACGGCCATTTTTAAACGATCTTCGACGGCCATTTTACACGCAGATTCACTGATACATCAATCACAAACAAAGACGGAGAGGCAATAGCTGAGATGTTTCACTGACCCATCAATCAAAAATTAAACCACTGAGTAAACAGTGAAAAAAAAAAATGACTGACACATCAGTGAGAAATGTCTTCGAATCAATCAGTGAAGAAAATATCGCATTTTTTTCACTGGATCATCAGATAAATTCACTGAAGTGACTAATGTATCAGTCAGATACGTTTGACTGATTTAAACAGTGAAACTCTCACGGGTTCATATTTAGAGTGTAGTATCTCTAATCGGTACTCGGGGTGTGGTAAATCTTCCAGATATGGGCCAGGGATATAATTTAAGCCCAACGGTCTTCCGAGCCAACAGTTTACGACAGTCGGGAGTTTGGGCGACCTTACGCGATAGTCGACGAGCCAGAGGAGTAACGAGTGGTGATGGTAGTGGGCAGCGCGAGTGAAATCTACGACTGCGAGCATCGGTGGAGTGAAGAGTGCAACTGGTAGGCTGGACTATTGAACTGGACGGGTGGGTGAAAGGAATTTGTAACGATAGCAACGTAAATACTGAACATGTGCTAATGATGAGTGCGAGTTAATTGGCGATAACCAAACAGAGACACTGAGAAGGACGTTAATTAGAGTTGAGGTGGACATTAAATATTGCACTCACTGAGAAATAGAAAGAGTACTAGAGCAGATAGATAATTTAATGATATAAACGATAGCTGTATAAAAAATATTAAAAATAAAATTTATGTAGGGCCTGTTTAGTTTTTATTACGACCTCCATCCCTCACTAACTCAGATACGCCCCTCTGGAGTGGCAATATATATATGACCCTTTTAATTTTATCGCACAAAATACTACTATACACATCTACCGAAATACTAATTATAAAAAAATTTATAACATGTCATCTCGCCAAAATTGACTAAGAATTTGATACAAAAACTTTACAATACAGCTCTGTAAATTTCAATTTCTTTATTTCCGCTCCACACGGAGATTAAATATTTTATGAATTGTCATAACTTTCCGTTCCATGGCGAGTATAATGTCTCCACGCTCATATACTTTTCGCTCCACACTTACTACTTTAAAATTTTTAGGAAAACGAAACCCTTCCCTTTGTTGATGACCTGGAGAAGTCCTTCATTTTTAACTTTCTGTACGCGTTGTACGTGGAGCTTGAATAATACTGAACAAAGCTGATTATGGAAAATCGATTCATCCATCATGAAAAAGATCGAGACAGGTAATTGGTGGTAATCATTACCGGAAGTGAGGAGTTTTGGCTTGTACGCAATACGGCTGTGTTCCAAAACTCCCAAACAGTGGAGTAGGGAGATCTCGTTTACATCCTAAAGATGACAGTACCGTATACTAAGTCACTATTGGCATTCCAGGTCTTACATCGCATTATGTTCCTGCTATTTTAATCGAATGTGTATTTCCTTGTCGAATAGGGTTATAAACTCTGAATACTTATTTTTTTCAAATATGTTTTTTGTAAACAAAATTACATAAAAAATTAACTGAGAATGTTTAGTTAAGTGTGCATAATGTTGCTACATACCAGAATGTGAGAAATACATTAATTACGTTATATATTTTGTAGAGGGCTTAGCTAAATTCATCATACGGAAAATTAATTGGTTTTGTTTATTACGATTATTTAGGTTACGTCCCTTGCTGCAATATTTCTTGTCATCGACTAAGAAACTGGCAAAAATGTAATTATTTTTGTCGGTCGTGGGTAATCCACGTAGTTACTTATTGAGCGTCTCTTGTTCTAGGTAATCAAGGTTGCCCAGATTTACAGATTGAAGCTTTTTTGCACTTGACCGACCAAAACAATGCAAATTTTTGGGGTTCGCGTCTCTCGATCATGAGTAGTGAGTGACTGGAGAGAAATGGGCGGCTCTTTACATCGAGGACTTGAGAGCCGAAACGAGATGAGCAATGGAGCAGCGCTGGAATGTTAAGGTTGGGGAAACGAGATGTCCCCGAGAAAACCCGCCGGCCAGAGGCATCGTCTGGCACGATACCCACACGCGAAAGTCCGGGAGTGATGCTGCCAGGAATCGAACCCCGTTCGCTTAGGTGGCAGGCAAGTTTTCTAACCACTACCCCACTGTGGCCTTGATCATGAAGAGGAAGGAAAAGAATGTGATACACTACTTCTTGAGCGAAGTCGACTCCAAGCCATTGAAAACGTGAGCTCGTGCTAAGAATTGTTTTATTTATTCCACTTTTTTGGATTAAATCTTCACAATTTTTCTCTTGAGACTATGAATATCGGGGATTATTCGAAGAAAATTGCATTAGCAAATACGCACAGGTTTCTTGGCATGGTAAATTTCCACGGGACTTCGTTTTAAATAGCATATCACACTTGGTACATCGCACACCCATAAGAGCACAGTGGTGCAATGTTTTTTATTCGCTATATGTAGGCTATGTTAGTTTTAGCCTCGGATTTTGCCAGTTTTGAAACGATTTTATGTCGGTAATGAATAGCGGCCATGCCTTGGACAGGTGCGATAAACGACACAAACTCACAAGGTTTTTGTGCCGGCATAAATAATTTGGGTGAAAACTAACTTAAAGCTGATAAGCCAATTTTATTTTAAACGTAACTTTCCCAGCAATGGCACACAGAAAATAGCACTACGAACATCCAGAGACAAAAAATCTGTCCTGAGCACAAGGTATGCATGCTGCCTACGGTAGCTACATAGAATACATTTGTGTGCTTGAACAGCGGATGGTAACTGCAAATAAAATGGTGGATAATGTTCTGCGCAAATATGTATGCAGTGAGTTGTCTAGGCAATAACTCTATTATGTTAGTGTTTGTGAAATTTCCTTTATATGATGCATGACGATGAATATTTTTCTCGTGAACTAACATTCTTTAGGTCAAAACCTGTAACTAAACAGCATTGTCATTAACAAAACAAATAAACTCCGTATTAATTTTTTTTTAACTTGTCACCTTGGATAATACTCGAGAATTTATTTCCCGAATAATTGCGTAACTGAAGAATATGTATAAAACATTTAAAGAATTTTCATCACAAAGCAAGCTGCTTATACTATGAGAAATAACCATAAATATTATGTTACAAAATTAAAAGTAAGTAGAATAAGTTCTGTTCTAAAAACAGAAATGATAAAATCCAATGTATTTTCCTTCTATTTTCATATACTCGCTCTAAGAACGATTTGGTGAATGAGGGAAAATATTAAATGTGTATAAACGTTTTATTCATCACACAAAACTCTCAAGAAACATAATAAAAAAAAATTATTAATCCTCTCTGTCCGTTTCTATTCTAAATATAACCAACAAGCAAAGAAAAACTTCAGAATAAGAACCGAAATATTTTAAAAAATACAGCCACTTAAAAGGGAAGAGGCTGTAAAAAGAAATTATCTTCTGTGAGATAGATGCCAAATATAAGAATCCCGGTGTTCGGAATCAATAAGAAGATGCGGTATTTACCAAATAACTCAGTATTAATCATAGACAGGCACAATTAGTTTCCATATCTTTACAAAATGTCTATTGGGGATTCTATACTGCAGAAATATATATTAAAATTATAATTTTTGGGTAAAACGGTTTTCAAAAAAAATGGGTCTCTATGTAATTTGAATGCAAATACATAAATAAAAACTTTTATTTTAAATATGTGACTTGTATGTTTTAAATCATTAATGCATCAGTTAACCGTAATAAAACTAATACTATTGAAGTTAGTGGGACATTATTAACCTATATATAGGTTAACCTTATTATAACATTTTCTGAAAGCCAAAATATAAATAAGGAACTATTACGTAAGTGTTTTTACTAACATGTTGAGCAAATGTTTTACCATAGTGATGTATTTCTGTCGGCATAATTCTGATGTCAAAAAGAATTGTATATTACTACGCTACAAGATATTATGCAAAATAAATGGCCTAGTATAGTAAAGAAAATTGTCCTCGCAAATTTGGCGAAAGCCGTTACGGAGTATTGCCCTTTCTTAGACCTTCAGTGCTGGCTTCCAAAACCGGAGAATTTCCATTGGAGTATTTGGAGCTAATTTATTCAACACGACCTCTTAATAAAAAGTACGCTATTTTGCATAATAATTCAGGATGAAGAAATGAACTCTCCATGACAAGCTCGGAAAAATTGCTCGTGTTTCCCAAGCTGCAACACCAACTTTAATTACGGGGAAGTTGGTAGCCTACAGCCCAGGCGCGAGCACAACTCACGGCTAATATATGCTCGCTAGGCAACGAGCGGGGCTGCAGTGCAGGCACGGTTGCCGACCCGCAAGGCGTAACTCGCGGGCAAGTGCAACTGCTCCAATTTCAGACGTGCAGTGTGTTCTCCTCGGAGACCCAGCTCCGCGCGGCCTGTGTAGCTCGGAAGTATGGAGTGTGCACTATGCAGGGCCGCCAGGGAACCCGACCTCACGACGTAGCCTTTGCGTGTGAGTTAAATATTCGAGTGAGCCGCCACTCTCTTTCTCCTCCCGCGACTGGAATAACAGCGCCTTATTCCGCCAGAGAAGAGTATAATTTTGCGAGCATTGCTCTCGTGTGTTCGCTACAAGCGGAGCGGCGTAATTCCGCGGAACGTGCCGTTTTGTTATTCTTCTCTTGCGGACGCCACCCGAGTGGAATCCCAGACGAGCACGTTTTGTTTAAGACCAGGCTTCAACCTGCATGAGCGTATAGGGAACCAAAGGTTAAATTCTGACAAATCTCTCAGTCATTTCTTGTGATACTATTTTCAAATAAGGTTTCTTTTTCTTTAAGATTGAACGCATCTACATTAATAAACCATTCAAATTTTTTTTTTTTTTAATTTTAAATCCATTTTTTAATTACTTATTAAATGTCACACTTTTATAAATAATGAAAACATACATTTGAAATTAAAAATTAAAGTTTGGAAGGTTTGCAAAATTTATATGGGTTCAATCTCTAACAAAAAATCTTTAGTTCAAAATACTGCCACAAAAAAACGACTGAGAGATTTTTGTATTAATTTAACCTTTTATTCCCTATACGCCCATGCATGGTGAAGCCTGGCCTTAAGCGAGAACATTCTACCGGCCAACTTGACTGTCGTGCGTAGAAAATATTCATGTATTGCGCTTTGAAATAACTTTCGTTAATAGAGCAGCAAAGTATATTTATAAAATAAATTACTTAAACAATAAAATACTGCCTACGTGAAGAAAGTTAAAGGTTCGTTGCCATTTTAATGTAGTTTTTACATAACCACACAACATTTTCTTAAAATTCATTCTGAAGACTTATTTTCACTTTATTCTGTTAATAGATTATTTTTCAACAACGGTAAAACATATAAGTGAAAATAGCTAAATAAAGTGTAAAAATAAATTTTGTACATTATAATTCTGTAAAAGAACCTTTAATAATCAATTTTTCGTCCTATTGCCATCTGTTAAGGGACTTTCATTTTTCAATAGTTATATTGTACGAAATAATTTTGCAAATTCTAACTCATACAAAATATTGTATACTTTTCCAAGAGACTAATGTAATAATATTTTCTACGATGGGAAATGTGATCTGTTGATTTCAGTTTTTAACAGTATTCACCCATTTATTTTTAGTATTATTATAAAGCATCGGTATAATAATACAGTTAAAAAATACATAATATTACTTATTTTTATATTGTTATAAATAACACGATATAGTGAAATAAAAAAAAATTAAATTAATATAACATTTAGCTACATTTGTGTTTCACGAGAATTTAGAAATTCTGCAGTTGTTTGTTTGCGTGCGAAAATTTTTTGTTGTAATGAGGCGTAATTGTTTGTGGTCGTCAGACCCACTCGAATATTTAAATTATCGCACAGATGCGTCTTCCTTAGACCGTCAAATTAACGGTCGTGGAAACGAAGTCCCCCGAGCGTTTCATAATTCAGCAGCGCAGGAGAGGTCCCCTCACGCAGATCCGTAGGCGCAGTCTTACCGCTAACACCAGGGATCTTAGTTCGCGACGCGAGCGAGGGGTCCTCGAAAGCATTAACGTGGTCCAAAACTAATTAACTTCCGTTGAGATATTAGCTGGTAAAATTTTGCCCTTCTATGTCTCTGTCTCTCACTCTCTATCTATCTCTCTCTCTCTCTCTTTCTCTCTCCCGCCCTTTACGTCCCAGGTGGCGGTGCCAAGTGGTGGGGGCCCGCTGCACCAAACACTGCGCGTTAATATCCCTCGAGGGGTATTTCCAGCGACGTGTTGAATACATTGTTGGGGGGGGGGGTAAAAGGAAGGGGGGTAGAAAGGTTGGTGGGCCCGCCTTCAAGGTCTCGAGTGGCCTAATGAATGTGCGGTCGGTGGTTTTGTCCGCGTGTTTTATACGGGCACTGGGGAGACCCTGGTCAGGATAGGGGGGGGGGGGGGGTTGAGAATTCATGGGGAAGGGGTTTGGAGGATGAGGGGGTTGGTTAGCTCGGGCCCGTTAGAGTTTTGATTAATGTGCCCCCAGCGAAGACGCGAGGCGAGTCCAGGAACGCGTATACACGCTCCGGCCTTTCCCCCGAACCCTCTAAAACCTCGACGCCCGAAACAGAAACACGTAGCACTGGCGCGCGGGCGTCCCCCCTCGTCTTCCTCTCCTGAGGGAACGCCTGGACGAGGCGTCGCGCAAAAACTCTCTCCCCAAGACCCCCGGAGGCGAAGTATAAATATCAATGACGCGCCATCCGGAGAAGAAGTCGCCGGAATTGTATAATAGCTGGGACGGGCGGGCAAAACTACTCCCCGAGGGTTCGTCCCGGTTGTGCTAGCTCGTTCGAGGGTCGGCCTCTCTCCAGGGGCTCCTCCCCGGGTGCGACCAGGTTTCATGGGGCTGAGAGCGCATGCGCAAAACAGGCGGACCCGGGGGCGTTAGTAAAACCAGGACCCGGGAAGAAACATCGCGAACTGTCCGGTGGTTGGGGGGGGGGGGGATGACTTCGCTGCTCGGTGTTAAAAGAGACTTGTGGTCATCTGAGGGCTCGAGCAGTGTCTGCGTGGTGCACGCGCGATTTCTGCATGTAGTTACATTCAGCGCCGGATGATAAACTGATCAACTCTGCCCGTATATCACGCGCCACCTGCAATGCGTAGCGGCGAAATTCCGGTGGGGAAATATATAAGCTTGGATCTGCCGGGTTCGCAACAACGGGATACAAGCTTGCGGAATGACTCCTACTTTATTTAAGATTTATGTGGACGTAACCGTAAAGAAAATGGAAAATAAGTTTTGGGGACCTTTGAGAATTGAGATTTGAAACGGTATTTTACATTATCTTTAATTTACTCGTGATCAATTAAAATTTTCAATGTCACAAGGATTCTAACTTCCCAGTAGGAAGTTACTTATTCATTTAAACATTCATTATATGGAAAACCGTGGTTACCAAGAACTTCCCAAGCTGGTACATAAGATAACCTAGTATACATACACTCTAATTCTTAATCAGTGAATATTTCACTGTCTCAATCAGTCAAGCGTACGTGGCTGATTCAACAGTCACTTCAGTGAATTTAATTTATGAAGCAGTGGAAAAATGCCAGATTTCCTTCACTTATTAATTCAGTAGCATTTTCCACTGATTCATCAGTCATTTTTTTCACTGTTATTCAGTGGTTTGTTTTTTGACTGATGGATCAGCGTGTAAAATTGGTCGTCATACAACTTTTAAGAACAGCCGTTATTTAACGTGTGTCAAGTGAAATAACAACGGATAAAGTCTTAAAACCTGTACAAAATATTCTCTCAAATGTTTTTCATCTTTCAAAATCCTATTTTACGAGATAATATGAACATTCAGCACTTCATTACGTTTTTACGTCTTTCATTTTGTTTTCATGTAATCATCACAGCACTCAGTATTTTTTAATTTAAATATTCGTTTGATAATTACTTAGATATCTTTAAAACCGCACATATAATTAGTATAGTCAATATTATTTCGTAACGCTCATCAAAAGCATTTATTATAAGCAGAGGAAATTTCGACTGTTCCCAGAGGGACGAATGTTTCCACGTAGCTAGTTTTATGGAGACAATTTGTTTTAATAATAGCACAGATCTAATATATGCCGAGCCTTTTATAACGGCGTCATGGATACCGTTCAGGTCAGCCGACAGTGATGATGTAACTTTATAATTCATATCACTAAACATATTGTCCCAAGTTTTTAGTGAACTCGTATGCACTTCTGTGAGGGTTCCTCGTATTGTCGATATTAACATGTAATCCACAACGTTGTCCATTAGTTTCTCAAATTGATATTAGAATACTGTCAGAACATTTAAGACTGCATTCAACTTTGTCGTTTAAGCACTGGTACAAAATTTTGGTCTGCTCGTAACTTATTTTTACTTGCATCTGGGAATGCGAACAGAGGTCAATATTTGGTGCATGCAGTAACGGAGGCCTCAAAGTAAATCTGGCGAAGACGCAGATACTGGTGCCTGGAGACCACGTCTTCGATCTTGACGTCGGTGAAGTTATAGAAATAATCATTTTGAGGGTTTGGAGCCCGTCATTCTCAAATGACGCAGAAGTGAAGGTATGGGCAGTCGTCCAGGAGTTATGCAACAGAATGGTATTTTGTGAGATCGATACAACATGTAAGAAACAAAGAAGGTAATATTCAAAGTGATGGTTGAGAGTATTTAAACGCATAATGGTGAATAGTGGGCATTAAACTGACGATGGGATGGGTTATGATGTGATCATGATAGCGTGACAGATGCGACGCCCTGAGAACAATGTGAGTAAAATAATTTTCCGGGCAATCAGCATCGAGACTTCTGCGACGTCAACGCGACAAAAATCGCCCGAGCGACAAAAGTTACGAAGAGAAAATACATCTAATTTCTTTGCGTCGCGAGCGCGACAGGTACGTAAATACATTCATTTCCAAAAAAAAAAAAAAAAAAAAAAAAAAAAAAAGCTGAGTTTGGCTATGTTGGGGACACGGCCGTTTGTTTTGCGTGAATACGTCTACGTTGACGCGCTCGGACGCCTTGATGTTTATTTTACGTTCCCGGCACCGCTTAACTCAAATCATATGGGGTTTTATTGGTATCACTGGATTACTTTTGAGATGCTCTTTCCAACCGTATACAATTTCTGTATTTCGACTTGGCTTTTTGACGAGTATAGGCCAAAATGTTGTGTAAGTTTTCTTAATTTTTACATTAAACTCATACAATTTCTCCATGACCACACCACATAAATGTTTTTCTACACGAAATGGATTGATCTTGACGAGATCTGTCGATTGAAACTCAAACGAGCGTCGTAGCTTCTCCTAGCCAATAGTTATACTACCCGGAATTTATGAGACGCTGCGAAACGAACTCAAAATTGCGCCTCTCCCACCCCCTCTCCCCCGAGTGTGATGCTTTGCAGTTCTCACTTAACGTAACATATTCTTTAATCCTTTGACAATCGAGTGGTGTAATAAAATTTTGAATGTAGACGATAGATTAGGAGCGGCAATGCTAAACTCTATCCCCCGATTTTGTTATCGTCGGATTTTCTGGATTGCCTCCCATTATGGTTGCAAATTTCACGTCAAAATTCATCACCCTGAAGGTACCATCGCAGGGGCATGTATGTGGGTACAGACACGGGACATGGTAATATGTATACATAAAACTAATTATCGAACCACACCAAGTGCTTATTGCAGGGGACAAACTCTTGAAAGATACACTTAGTATAGTGTTGGACCACACGGAGCACCGAGGCAGGCGGCGGTGTGGTCGGGCATGGAGACACACACACGTCGGATGTTCTCATGAGGAAGATCCGGCAACAGCTGGCGCAACTGACTCTCCAGATCCACTGTACTTGCCGCTGGTTGAAGTTGCCGTCCAATCAGGTCCCACACATGCTCGATGGGCGAGAGAAGTCCGGGGCTCTTCCTGGCCAAGGAAAGCATTTTGACACCACGAATGCAGGCCAAAGGTAGTAGCGCTGTGCGAGGCCGGGGTTTTTTATCCCGCCGGAATTTGGGGTCGTCGAGCTGCACCAGGAAGGTTAGCGCACATGATCGTGGAATTTCCTGGACGTAGCGCCACACAATCAGGGTCCCTTCAGTCACCACCAGTGGGGTGCGGGATCCGTAGGAAATTTTCACCCCACACCATGGCACCTCTCGTCGGGGCGGTGGGCCACTCTACAATAAAGCGTGGATCACGGCGCTGGCCGCGATGTCTACCGGCTCGAATTCAGCGGTCGTCTGTATCTTTACAGTGCCGTGATTCATCTCTGAACACCACTCACCGCCAATTCACAAGCTGTCATGCTGCCCGTTAGTGGCATACTCTAAATTCGAATCAGTGACAAACCACTGATTCGCAGTGAAATTCAACTACTACAATCAGTGTAAATGGCTCCACTTAGAATCAGCGGAAAACCACTGATTGTTTCACTGAAAAATTTCACTGATTGAATTAGTGACGTGAAACAGTTTCACTGATTAAATATGTGACGGTTGACTGCAGTGGCGAATTAAATATTGCTTTTGTTGAATGTAGGCAAATAATTACATTGAATAAACATATTTACGATATTTTACTATTTATATTGTGCAATTTAACGTAGTTTAAAAAAGTAAAGAAATTTAGCAGGTGGCCGGGCTTGAAATTGCGCATCCTTCACCTCCAGGCCGTCAAGCTACCAATACAAGTTGAAATTGTTAGAGGAAAATATATGTCTTTTATACCGATGCGAAATCGTATAGTTTGAAATTCTTTGCTCATACTTTTCGTTTTATGGTTTGATTGGTACCGTTATGATTATTAAAACGAATAGTACTTATGAGTGCACTCTCTTCGCCGCATTAAAAGCAGTTTAAACCTTCAAACAGAGTGCTGTGACGATTACATGCAAACAAAATGAAAGATGTAAAGACGAAAGGAAATACGTAAAAACGGGATGAAAGTCTGTGTGTTCATATTACCTCGTAAAATGGTGTTTGTGAAAGACGAAACGCATTTTAGAAAGTATTTTTGTAGGCTATTTGTTTTATTCGTTTATTCGTTGTTATGGTACTTCACTTGATACACGTCGTTTAGCGGCCATTTTTAAACGACGTTCAACGGCGATTTTTACACGCAGTTTCACTGATACATCAGTCAAAAATAATTGGAGACGGAGCAAGTTGCTCAGATGTTTCACTAGTCCATCAGTTAAAAAATAAACCACTGAGAAAACAGTTGAGAAAATAACTGACGAATCAGTGGGAAATGTCACTGAATCAATCAGCTAAGGAAATACGGCTTTTTTTCACTGGTTCATCAGTTAAATTCACTTGAGTGACTGCTGTATCAGTCAGATACGTTTCACTGATTGAAACAGTGAAATTCTCACTGATTCAGATTTAGAGTGCAGAAGGTCACACGTACTCAGAGATGCTTACGTAGTGATGATAGACGTCCTAAGGGACGCCGTGACGACAGACACCGCTCTGCTAGCCGCCTGTATGTCGTACTGGTGGACACAGGTGTATCCCCAGCTGCCCTGACATGTACTTGGATATTGCGCCGCGACGCCTGTGGAGTGCTTACAGCCTGCAGCAAGATCAAACTCTCCTCCCTGCTGGTTGTCCGACCCGAGCCTTCTCGACTGGCGTGTGTACCCTCCTGCACCCACTGCGTCCAACACCGACTCACAGTGTAGGCAGAACGTTTCAAGTGGCGATCAATGCGCCGATGTGTCCAGCCTGCCTCTCGGAGACCGACGATACGACCTCTCTCTCAAACTCACCCAGCTGGGCAAAGGCTTGTCGAATTCGCCGTCGGGTCATGTTGGGTATGCACTGAACTTGGCTCTGTGGCTCACACTGCTGCTGAAGCCTCATTCGCTCTCTTGCATCTGTAAATTATTTAGGTAGAGGTAAACCCCTAGTGGTACATCCGCACAAGTAAACCACATTAAACCTAATGTCAGGCTATGACGGTACTGTATAGCAACCTTCATTGTACTTGCACGATTCACTCATGGTGAGCACTTATTTTTGCACATCAGTAAATGAATAATCCACAATCTTCATGGTGTAAAAGTAAGTAAAGCAATGCCTTTTTATTCCTTTGTGTAATTAATGCCATATAGTTTCGTATAGATTATCAGTGCTCCTGAAAGAAATTGTTTTGTAAACAGAAAAATAAGAAAGTTAATATAAACATTAATGGCTGTTATTTAGCGACGAAAAATTATTTACATGTAATATTGTTTTAATGTTTTTCTTGATGTGCTAAAACTATAGTGTTCACATTAACGCGAATTTCTGTTGTGTGACGCCCTTCGCGTAGCGTCTGCCGCGTTGTTGTCCCAGAATTACTGAGGAGTTTGTTCATACCCCGCATTGAACAAGTAATGAATGAAGCTATCGCTGAACTGTTTGCATGTACAACAGACTGTGATAGGCAGCGTGAAATATCGGTGTTTACAATCGCACGGGCTTGTTCAGCGGATGCTACAGTGAATTAAAGGCCGAAATGGCGACTGATCGGTCCCTAATTAGGTGCAGGAGGACCTCCATCTATTTCCGAGGAGAAGATTTATAATGAGGGTAATGAGATCAAGAAGACTGTGTGTGTTCGCAGGAATATCGCCGGGAATATAAGAGTGTTGCAAAGCCACTGCTAGGGAGTGCAGAATATTTTAAAATAAAAAGGGAATAACTCTACGTGAAACTACAGAAACAGTAGAACACGTTATTTAATAAACTCTTCTCTCTCTCTCCCCTCCCCCCCCCCCTCTCTCTCTCTCTTTCACCTGACCTTTACAAGAGCACAAAAGGTAAATTCGAAGTCACATGAGTCATATAACTTCTGACCTCAGTTTCCCGTAAATCCGCCAATGTAGTTGCGTGTTTGTAGTTACGCGTTTGGTTGTTTGGAGAGAGTTAATAAGTAAACGGTTTGGCAAAGGAACTCCAAGCAGCATGACGCCAAACCAACAGAAACTACCCACAGGAAGCAGTTACCGCTGGTTGGAAGTCACCATCCTTCTAATGCGTGGCGCTCTGGCGCTACAGAAAACGCTGCGTCTAATTCCCGAGAGGAACCATAACCATGCATTATAATGTTCCACGTGTGCTGTCAACTTCGGAGCTCTTCGCGAAGCCTGGGCTAACGTGTTTATGGTAGGCAGGTTTGACGCAGTGTACGCAAAGTTAAGATCATGAATCATGAAATTCCTAAATAAGCTGTAGCGTAGTTAAGAGCATTTGTTTTACCTCGTGTCCATTCTCAGGTGGTTCTAGATTTGGGTACTTCTGAAAGGACTGCTAAATATATTGTATTATGTCTTTCCGCCACGTGTGAAATTAAAACTGCAATCATTGGTGAGCTTAAAGTCTCCTCGACAGAGAGGCCATTAGAAACTGCACTGTTTAAAATTCCCGTATATTTACGGAAAGGCCAAAAATAATCCGTAATGCCAAAAAAACGGAGTTAAGTCCGTAAATGCAAAATACGGAAAGTCTCCGTATTCCCTTTGGATTCGAATTATGGGGACGAACAACGCCGATTCTACACGAAGCTTTCTTCGCCACTGTAACAAGAAAATTATCGTTTCTGCGGCAGTTAAGGTTATCCACGCGACTATGGCCTATTCTTTCAAAAAAATTAAAAAAATAGCATCAGGCGTCCGTAACAATTGGCAACACTAAAAATACACTAAATTTAATAGATAAATTTTTGCTTTTGTCTTTTGAAAAGGAAATATAAAAATAATACCACTATTAACAAGTGTGAGTTGTAGGTGAATGGTAAGAGCCGTAGACTCGTGATTTTCTAACTCGGGTTCAAACACCGCTGAAGTAAAAAATATTTTAACTTTTTTAATATAATTTTTGTACGCGGTAGAACACCCACATAACTAAAATTAAAGACATTTTAATATCTCTTTTTTTTTTTTTTTAAGGAAAGTACAGAAAACTAATCTTGGAAATTAGCGGAGAGATTCCGTGAAATTTACGGAAAGTCCGTTTCTGAAAATCAGTGTCCGTAATTTTACGGAGAGTTTACGGACACGTCTAGATCAATTTTTTTAAGCACTTTTCCGTAAAATGAAGGACATTTCTTTAACAGTGTTAGCAAATTTCTCAAAGCAGCAGGAGGGGAAATTGATCTGCAATGGCCTGCATTCGTTTGAAGTGTTTTCGGGGAACAATGGGAAATCGATACCAGGGCAGCAATTCGAACCCAAGTCCTCCCTGAAAGCGAATATGAAGGATTTGCCACTGCTACTTCTCGCTCGGTGTGTCTGTCACGTGCTCCGGCCAGAGCCCGCACTTCGACACGTGTGACATTGTGAGATAAGTATGAAACTAAATTTGTCACCCTTGCGCCAACTCTTGCTCGGCGTATGAAACAAATGATTCTAATTACAGTGGCCACGAAGTCAAAACCTTCACTCGCGGTAAAAGATTTAAATACTTTTACCAAACCACTGACAACATTACTGAGGTACGTCAGAAGTTACAGTTTGAATTAAAATGTGTGTTTTGTGTATGTGTATATAATGTTGCACATGTCTGCGGAATTACACTTTGTGAGTTGGTTCGTTTTTAATGCGTATCTTAACACAACCTATCCCTGCTGAACGAAAAAATTAAATCGGTTATTTTCCATCACGTAACTTTTTCCCACAAATCTTGATTAAATTCTTAATAAGTGTTTGTATAACTACATTTAACACCATTATGGCGGTATCTTGTGTAAATGAAAACATTCAAATGTAACAATGACATAAAATTATGGCATAAATTTAACGAAAATTAATATAGGAATGTTTTTAGTTAGGCCTTACCTCGTATATTGGATTACCTATTTCATAAAAGTGCGCCTTTCTGCCTGGCGATGCAATGTTGTAGCCTTTTGTAAATCCATCTTCATAATTCAACAATAGTCTATCGTCATATTGTTAGGCCCTACTCCGCTCTCCTTGATACTGTCTTTCGAATTCCATCATATCCTGTTGAAACCTACCCCTCTGTTCCTCACTGACAGTGCCAAAAATTTTTCGGGAAAATAGACAAGGCGCGAGTGAAAAATTTTTAATTTAAAATGTATGTTACAACTAAGCTATCTGAATTTTACTAACGTGCCATTCACTATTTTTTTCACAAGCAGGATCTCTGTAATTTCCAAGAAATTTGGTGAAAACTTTCTTAAGTCCATACCAGGCTTCTCTTTGAGTTGTGCTCGTTGTTTAAAATTCTTCACCAGTTAACGGTTTACTGATATCACGATCAACAGCGCTAGTTAATTGCGAAGTGGAGGTAGCAACACATTTTATCAACTAATGCCTGACATTGATGTTCTCCATCACTACCTTGAGCATTCATCGTTTCGGCCAGTTCTCCCTTTGCCAGTGTTCATGTTCCACTAGCACAGAAAACACGGAAATCCCATATATCTGCTTTGAAGGTCCAGCACTATTCCTAAAAACCTTCAAATCCCCACATTCCTGCCAACCAAGCAACGCAAAGTGAATTTTGTTTAAAATTAGTGCAAGCATTGCATTCTATAATTGTGGTCACTGTGCAGTAGAACTGCATTTAAAATACGCTTGGAAGCTTAAGTAAATAATAATCTTGTTAGTAGCATTGTATTCGTCACATATCAGTTCATGAAGGAGGTAAGAAATTTCATTGCAGTAAATCATGAAAAAAATTCTCAAAAAATACGTTGCGAAATTGTTAGTAAAATATTGATCAAAGGGCTAGAAAAGAAAATTTTTGCCTCGAAATCTGTACCGCTAAAGTAAAAATATAAAACTTTATAGGGATATTGTATTGATAGAAGTGTTTGTTTGTGGCTATCACATATTTTTTGTTCGGCATATATATATATATATATATATATATATATATATATATATAAAGAGAGAGAGAGAACAACACACACATATATTCATTTTCAAGAAAACACCACCATGAACGAAATCGCATAAGTACAAAACAGGTTGCCAGACAATATCGTCATAGCCTGAAATGTGTACCATTTGCGTTTAAAACTGTTTACTTGCGCGAATGTGCCACTAAGAGGCATAGCTGCGATACACAGAGCAAGACCTCAGTGGAAGCGTGAGCAGTGAGAGCCACACAGGCCAAGTTCAGTGATTACGCATCGTGCCCCGATGATGTATGCGACGAGCGTTTGCCCAGTTGGAAGTGTTTGAGAGAGGCCTCGTCTTCGACCTCCGACAGGCAGGTTCGACGTAATTCTGCGCATTTCTTGCCACTGGAACTGTTTTTTTTATTCTCTGCACAATGAGTCTGTGTTGGACGCAATGGGGACAGGAGCGTACACACATCCGTCGTGAAGGCTAGGGTTTACCCGGCGGATCACCAGCAATGAGGTTCGTTCCATAGTGCCACAGGCTGTAAGCACTCCACAGGGTGTCGCTCTGAAACCACCCGGGGACATATCACGGCAGCTGCGGGACACGCCTGTGCCTGCCAGTACCATATCGAGGCGTGGAGAGAGAGATATGTTGTCGCGGCGTCCCTTACGACGTCAAGGGTCCGCGGTGGCAGAGCGGTTAGAATGCTCGCCTCGCACCAAGGTGAACCGGTTTCAATCCCCAGTTGCTTCACTCCGGATTTTCGCAAGTGGGAAACGTGCAGGACAATGCCACCTTTTCATTCTAGCGCTGCACCATACTCACTAAAACTTCATCCTCATCGGCTCTCAAGAGCTCGTTGTTAAGAGCCGTTAAAATCTCTTCACTCACTCACTCTTACGACGTCTACTATTACGACCTGAACATCGCCGAGCACGTGTGACTGCCGGGAAAGCGCAGCATGACAGCTTGCGGGCTGGCGACAAGTGGTCGTTCAGTTGCGAATCGTGGTTCTGTCTGGATACACACGACCGCCGAGTTCGAGTCTGCAGACTTCCTGGCAAACGTCGTGACACACGCTCGGATGAAGAGTGGCCCACCACTCGAACAAGGGGCATAATTGTGTGGGGTGCAATATTATACGATTCTCGCGCCCGACTGAAGGAACCCTGGCGCCGCGCCGTGGCGATACGTCTAGGAAATTCTGCGACCATGTACGCTCCCTAACCCGGCGCAGTTCGAAAATCCCATCTTCCAGCAAGAAAATGCCCGGTCTCACACAGCATGGGGTACATCGGGCCTGCCTTCGTAATGCCAACATCCTTCGTTGGCCAGCGAGGTCTTCAGACGTCTCGCTCGTCGAGAACGTCTGGGACCTGCTTTGATGGTAACTTCAGCCAGCAGCAACTACGGCGGTTTCGGAGGATCAAGAGCACCAGCTGTGACAGGATCTTCCTCAGGAGAACTTCCGACGTCTCTATGCCTCCGTGTCCGACCGTATCGCCACCTCTCTCCATGCTACGGATGGTCTAACACCCTACTTAGTGCATCCTGCAAGATTTTGTCCCCTGGAATACATTCTTCGTGTGATACTACATTTTGGTATTTTCTGTATGCATACTACCATGGCCTGTGCCTGTGCCCACGTGCGTGCCACTGCGATGGCACCTTCAGGGTGACCATTTTTTGGCTATATATATATATATATATACATTTATACATACACATATGTACACATACACAACACAGTTAATTCATTTTGTTTTCAAGCTTATTTTGTTTTCCCAACAGGAGGGTTTGTTCTTGTTCATAGACGGAGTGTATTTTTTCAGTATATGAATTATGTAATTTTCGTTGCATTTAGAATTCCCTTTAAGCAGCTAAATATTTTGTAAGGTTAACGACATCCTTTAATGAACTTCATCGCCGATTACAAATGATCTATGTAAACTGGATCATTTCATTCTTTATTTATTTTGATAGGAATCTAATTAGAATGTACCATTTTACTTTCAAATTAATTGAAAACTATACGAGTTTTATCCGTTATCAAGATCCGACTGTAACAAGAAAAGATCAGGGTGAGTCACTTGAGTGCGCAAGTAAGACGATTTACACTATGGGCATAAGCATAGTTATGTTATGCACATGCATAGTTATGTATGTATTGTCAAACTTGTTCTCTTTCTTGAGATACAAACGATTTCTAACATATTGTACGAACAGCTGTAAATCAAGTACATATTTCCATAGTATTTAAGTTTGTGTTGCTTTCAGGCTTGACTTCATGCGAGTATGCATATTGGCCTCTTGCCCGCTGCAAACATGGCCTTCCTTGACAAATTAATATGCACATTTCCATGGCTTCTTCCATGTCACCATGATCGCTGCAAATAGGCAGTGCGCGTTACACCAATGCTTGATACTTGTTAAAAAAAAATTACCGAATCACAAACATAAACTCAATCGCAGATGCGCAAAGACATGCCAAAATGAGTTCACACGTCAGGGGAACTAAATACCATCACTTGTACGAAAGTTGGACATAGCTAAATCTGCAGTGAACGAAGTCGACAAGCATCTGCGCCGGTGAAGGTTCGTGTGGATGTCCAGTTGGACTTGAGCAGTCACCATGTATGTCAATAAGGAGTCATTGGCGGGAAACCAGGAACGAGTATTCCACCACGAATGTCAAAGAGCCTTGAAAAAAAGCTAATATAAAGTCATGTAGGACGACGGATGTTCGCCAACTGCAAGAACCAGGCACGGAAAATCGCGTGAACTATTGTAGTTGGTTTCAGGCATTCGTTGATCAAAATATTACACAACATATATCACATTTTTGGTATTATTTCATTTGTATAGCTATGTGAACTTCGTAAAACACACACATTTAAGCTGCACAAAGCCTAAAAGCAGTTTCACGAAGCTCGTATACCGTATTACGACTTTGGACTTTGGAGGGTATTTTGGCCCAAATATTCGAAGTAGTATTTACTTTGGTAATTGAGGCTCCAATTTTTGAACATGACTATGGACACCACTGAATACTAACGTGTTTTCATGGAGTTTGTTATCAGTCATATTTTCAACAGAATGACACCACATGCAATACATAAAATGAGTTAATTGCGCTCATTGAAGTTTGATTAACGACCCAACATCCGAAAACTTGTGGCCACCGCGATCTCCGAATTTAACATAACCAGACTTTTTAAAGGGTTATCTGAACTAAAAAGTTTGAGACACGTACGCTAATAATTACGCGTTGTGTCTCTCCGCCTTACCCCGTTTCGTCACCCAAGAACAACTTCACCCTTCCGCCATGGAAAATTATTGTTCGAGCGACGTGTGGTGAAAACAAATTATGTGAAAAATGAACTAAATATACTACAGAGCTTATTTTTATATTTAAGAACACTTACATTTCTGAAGAAGGATGTCCACGTTGATCGATTTTCGGCTCTTAGCTGCATAATTACGGCACAAATAAATGTTTTGTTGGACATGCTCCCGACCGCGACAATTCCAACGTTAAACTGTCCAACCGCGTGGTGCCGGCGGGAGTTGACGCGGCGCCCACCAGATGTCAGCAGTGTTCCTTGTTCACCGCGTGGCGGAAACCACGCACCTGACCCGCGCCAATTTGAAGGGCTGAATTTGAATAGGCGGACTTTACGTCATAGAAAATCAACTCTACTGTTCTTTACACTTAGCGAATTTTGGTTACTCCGCTAGGGGATGATTGCGAGGAGGTTTTCTTCGACACTGACTCGCTATTGGTGGATGATTGTACCTACCCCCATAGTGAGGCAATGCTCGAGGTCTGTATTTAAGTATTACCAAAACCTGGTATCAAAGTCAGACGCTTAGCTGCGAGGGAAGTCTCTCCAGATAACAGGTCAGGTATTTCGGTTTGATCACTGGTTAAATAAAAATGTATAGCCCTTAAGGATTGCAGGAACGTCATTTTGACGCTGTAATTTTTAATTTACACTCAGAATATTTCTGGATAATATGAGCAGGATAAGTATTTTCTGCACGACATAATAAGGAATGGCTCCCAATTTTCTAATAAGATATATTAGTAAATATGAGGGGAGGAACCTGGAATTTTTCTTGTTAAAAATAATTTAAATTTTCCCGAAAATGATACTCTGTATGTTGTCAGTTCTCTGCCATTTTTAGGCTGATCGAATGGCTTCATTCTTGGTCTTGTTTCACCCTCCATTTTGGAAACGGGCTGTTCGGGAAGATTAAATGGCCTATGCCAGAACTTAGAAGCCAGAGATCTTCTCTGTTTTAATTTGAAAAATATTGGTGGATTTGCGTTTTGAATAATGAATTGTGTTACTGAAGTAAACCAACTTTACCTTAAAAACACCCCTTAATGGCCATGGAACATCTTAGGTGACCAGATTTGGGAGACGTGAATTTTTGCGTTTGTTTTACAAAGCCAAAGATAAAATTTTTAATTGCGGTAAATGTTATGGATAAGGAAAGTTGAGGATGGAACGACGTATGAGTCATCGCTTGCCCATTTTTAGTGATTTTTTTATTTTTTTATTTTAATATTGAAATTCTCTTACGTGACTTTTGTCAGTGTTTTTAACCGATTATTGTGCGGAAAGAAAAAAAAATGAATGCATTATTCCGTGTGGAAATTAACCTTTTAAGAGTCCATGTGGGACAAGAAATATAATGAGAAAGCAAAGAATTAAAATTCAATTTGGGAAAGAATATTTTTCTATTCATATTTTCTAAATATCATTGCAAAATATTCCTTTGTTTTAAGATGGTAAAATGGATCGTTGTTCTGATCCCCTTCAGGTCTCTGTAATATTTGTGAAAAGAAAAAAAACTAAGAAATATTAAAATAACGTATTGATAATTCCAATCTTTCACTTTGTAGTATATTTTTAACCTCTTGTATATTAATGCAGTTTGGCAGGACACATTCCACCTTAGTTGATTTACAACTCTTATGCTCCTTCCTATTTTCATGATGGTTTTTAAACATGCTTGGGTTTGTTATGTATGGTTGAAAAATGAGTTACTTGGGGTGTCCTATGGCCTTAGGGCCTCCACTTCATGCTCTCGTACAATGAACAATTCGAACGAGTACATACTAAACGACATAAAAGGCGGACACAATAAGATACTCGAAGAAACTGCTGGGAATATACAATACCCTGTTCTGAAGGGATAGCATTTTTCACACGATTACAAAGGTTGATAATTATCAGATATTATACAAATACGTCATTTATGGTGAAATATTTCATCTTTATATAAATCGAATTGCTCTGTATTTTTTTTTACTCACGCAAACTTTTCTAACCTTGTAACGTCACATTGCAAATTTATGGGTAAAAATGGCAAAAAAAAAATGTTTACAGCTTTTGCATTTGATATTTTCCTTCTCCCATTGTAGCTACTACAGCTCAGACTGACTGTTAACGAACTACTCCGCAGCCTGGTATATCTACCAGTTCCATTGTAGCTACTACAGCTCAGACTGACTGTTAACAAACTGCTCCGCAGTCTGGTATATCTACCAGTTCTATTGTAGGTACTACAGCTCAGACTGACTGTTAGCGAACTACTCCGCAGCCTGGTATATCTACCAGTTCCATTGTAGCTACTACAGCTCAGACTGACTGTTAACGAACTACTCCGCAGCCTGGTATATCTACCAGTTCCATTGTAGCTACTACAGCACAGACTGACTGTTAACGAATTACTCCGCAGCCTGGTATATCTACCAGTTCTATTGTAGCTACTACAGCTCAGACTGACTGTTAACAAACTACTCCGCAGCCTGGTATATCTACCAGTTCTATTGTAGCTACTACAGCTCAGACTGACTGTTAACGAACTACTCCGCAGCCTGGTATATCTATCAATTCTATTAACAAATACCTTAGAGACTACAAACGGAAAGCTTTACACGAACAACTCATAGAATAATGCGACAAGCAAACTATCGGCGACATATATAACTACAATAAATCTTTGAAGTTATTAATACATTCCAATCACAAATATTATATTTTGACATACTTTTCTACTTATAATACTTTACTGGGTTTTTGGTTTCGTCATTGCTTTTCGGGTAACATTCTACTATATATAATATATATATATATATATATATCAGAGAGGAAATAGTTTAGTCTCTGAGTACATCACGTTGTTATCGTAAATCCTAGATCAACGAAATGCACTACAGGTAATAAGTCTTGCTATATCTTTCGATTGGAGGTGAAAACGCTGCAGGATTTTGTCGTGAACCTGCACAAGTAGTGTGGCGTTTGTATGTGGTATGTTTGCCATACAAGAATCTCCTCACGGTGCTTGATATGCTGGTTATCTCGGTGTGCTCGGAAGCGCAGTAACACATTACTCGGAACCTGAGGAAGTTTGTAGACGGGATATTTGTCATGAAATCTGTCGGTGCTGAAAATACCTGCACGGGTGGGACGATACGTCAAGCCGTGAGCGCATGACATTCGTCGCAATATCTGCACAGCGCAAAACGACCCCTCCTCGGGCTGCAGTCCTGTGTGCGTGCGTTTCTCGCCTCCGTCTTTGGGGAGCGTCTCACAGGAATATAACAGCTGCGAGAGCTGAGCACGCAAACACGGGGGAGCAATCAAGGAGTGCCACCACTGGCTGTTTCCTCCGCGGTTTTTGCCCCATGGGCCCCACTGGCCCTCCGAGGTCGTTTCTGGTGCCACCAGTTTGCTCTCACGAGAGAGAAAGAGAGAGACAGAGAGCGATAGAGAGATAGCGAGATAGAGAGATAGAGAGAGAGATAGAGAGAGAGAGAGAGAGAGAGAGAGAGAGAGAGAGAGTTTAGTTAGTTTTATAGGTTTGGTCGGCGCTTAAGGCCCCCGCCAAACTGGAGAATTTTTCCGCGTTGGAGACCGAAAAGCCGCGGGAGTGATAAGAAAGACACTGCGACGCTAATCAAGTGTCCCATCGCCGCTAAGCGCGAGGCTCTGTACTGGCGTGCGTTGTTCTCGTTGAGTTGTGAGATTTGGGTGGTTCTTAACAACGAGGTCTGCTAAACCAATGAGGGTGAACGAGGTGGGAATGGAGCAGCTCCGGAATGCAAGGACGGGGAAAAGGGGAGATCCCCGAGAAAACCAGTGGCATCGTCTGGCACGATTCCCACATGCAAAAATCTGGGAGCCCCCCTGCCGGGGATAGAACCCGGTTAGCCTTGGTGGGAAGCGAGCAGTCTAACCCGCCCAGCCACCGTGGCCCCAGTGTTCTCGTTGCACTGCGTGTATCTATGTGACTTTTATTTAATTGTTGGATAGTCTGTATGAAGGTCAAATGCAGTGCCCTTGAGTAGTTTTGTATGCATCTGATGCATGATAACAGCGCTTTGAAAAAGCAGTTTTTAATTTTAGCCATTTTGGAGTACTCTGAAATGGCGTTTCTAATTTACGTTTCGTCTTCAAAGCACTCAAAAATCCTCGTCTCAAGTGTATGTCCTTTTCGTATATCAGCGCATCGGACGCACGTTTAATAGTTTACAGGACAGGTTGGCGGGAACCTTAAGGTGGCTCCGAAATTGCCATTAATTGTCCCATTGCAAGCAGTTGTAGTATATATTCAAATTTAAAAATAAATCTACTAAATATTTAAATATGAATAATTTTCCCCCCCAGGACAGAAGTGAAAGTTAGTATTTTGTAGCCAATTCATGCGTTTTATTATTTAAACATAAATGTGGCCGTTGGAAAGTGTCAAATTCAACAGAAATAAATTAACTGTAAAAAAACCTTTAAAACAAGGCTTTTAGTTATAAATGAACAAACAAAGTGAAAATAATTATTGGAGTAGTTTCAGAATTTGTTGAACTTGTAAGACGTGGTCGAACAGCCGTAAGAAACGTTACTGCAAATTAATATTTTCGTATCAGTTTTTATTCTGTATATAAACGCTTGGCGCGAATAGTAAATAGCCTTACGCAAGATATGATGCTTACTACGCTTACGCAAATGAGGCAGGCCCTATACGTTGTATATTGCACCAAGTTTTTACATGTTAAATATAAATTGATAAAAAAATATAAATTTGAAGTAACGTTTATTACTGCTGTTCGACGACGTCTTACAAGTTCTACAAATTTTGAAATTACTCCAATAAATATCTTTACCTTGTTAGTTTATTTATAAATTAAAGCTTCGTTTTGAAAGTTTTTCTACGCTTAGTTTATTTTTCGCGTTCTAGTCTCACATATTTATTATATAGGTAGACTATTTATACATTCACAGACTAGTGATTGCTAGTGATTCGGTGGGCGCCGGACAGGCACCTCACTGACAGCTACCGTACATACAAACAAGGGTCGGGCCTGCGGAATCCACACGCTTAGCCACAGCCGGTGAAGTAGTTAATTGCACGAAATAGTATTTGTGGCATAGTGTTTTGTTTACGATACGCATTCTTTAAACTATAGCGACAATGCTGTATATTTTTTGCAGAGACTGCTGTATAAAACCGTATGGTCACAGCATAATGTTCTGAGGAAACAGAATACACGCGAAGCTTGTGTGTGCTATTTTTCCATCGTCGCGCCGTCGCGATGCTACCTTACGGCCGTACGTGACCTTGAGGAGTTCAATATCGTTTACTAGGGCTACAGGCTGTTAGCGGTAGATTGAGCACTTTCATGCCCTAGTTACTTTTTTTCCTTTCAACCATAGGCTATGTTATCCTTTAACCACCTTTTTAAATAAATATAAATAAATATATATATATATATATATATTGCCATGTAGGTAATGAACATAGTGTATATATTCCACCAGCGTTACCTAAGGCGCCGTAGCTATGATGTGTGTTCGTCAAAAAATGCGCGTAAGTTGGTGCTACTGATGTTTCGGATCTTTGCTTATTGGCCAGTAAACGAGAAACTGTATTATTAGAACTTTAAAAATGCTGAAATTGTATGCTACAAAATGTAATTCAACTTCTTTAATTCATTCCGAATATTGTTAATTTTGACTTCAAGGTACTATGAACGTATAACACGTTACTGAATATTAATCTTCGTGGTACTGAATAGTAAAATTTACGCAGGAAGCATAGCAATTTTTACTGTGTTTACCTGTTTTACCTTAGTGTTGGTAAGTTTGTTGTGGCTCAAAATTAAGGGTTTAATAACCCCTGCGAGAGCTTTAGATGCTAACGTTTCATTAGGTTAAAATGCATTATACGAATAAATAAACTTTTTCCGCTATCTGTTAGTAAATGTGTGTTCTCAGTGTGCGGCTTTCTTGCTATCTATCGGCGAATTTTAAACTGAGCGTTTATGTTGCATGCGTGTATTTCTCTGAACGGCAGTGCAAACACATCTAACATTAAAATTTTCAAAACCAACATGTTTATATTAAAAACGTTTGATTAATTTTTGGTACATATGTATTGGCTATTTAAGCTCGCCTATGAAAGTATACACTTGCTGCAGTGCAGCATGACGAAATTAGCATACATATCCGAAGATTATAACATATAAATTTATATACCGAATTAAGTGTTGAGGTGTTTCCGAGCGAAATGTTGCTAATTACTTTGAAAACTCCCTCAGAATAAATATAGTTGTATATCTCGCATGTCTTATGACATGACAACTTACTGAAGGCGGGCACATTTGGACGTCATATATAAGACATCGCCGTCATACTTGTGCCCCGCCTTAAATGGATTCGTGGCCGCATCTTGTCGTGAAACGTATTATCTATGAGACGTTTTTCTTATGACGGGGCAAAAACATCCGTAATCGACCCACTAGAAGCGTGGGGGCGCCACTGGCGACCTAGGCTCGCGCATCGAATGTATACTCGCCTTTAAGCACTATGCATTAAATGACGCGTAGTTTTCTCTCGTCGATTCCCCTCATATGACTTTCAGTTGTGACCCTGTAATTTTCAGGTGTAGTAATAAATATTAAGGTTTGCTACATGTCCCTGCGCTATGCGAAGTATCCTCCACGGAAAATTTTATACTGTTAAGCGCTCGCTGCTTCGCATCCCGCGCGAGAGAGTAAAAGTTAAGAACCGCAGTTATATGATAGCGGTGGCGGCAAGTCAATGGAATGTTCTGAATTACAGGCGCGCTAAACCAAGAACCGTGTATCTATTACCAAAAAGCGAGCTGATGCGATAATCATTTTGCGGTGTGCGCTGTTAACTTTGGTTGAATTGACTTTCTATATATATTCTGAAGATTGTTCTAGTGCCTTAATTTCTCTGAGCATGACTCGGGGTGCGTCGAACTTTGCAGGTCAAGACCAGCAGAGTATAAATAGTTGAGCAGTTGTTGAGTGAATGAGTGGCTGCGGCATCAAGCGATAGACGACGAGCGAAAAGAGAGACGAGCAGCGAGAGACGTGACCAGCGGGAGGAAAATCTGTGACTGCGAGCATCGGCGCAGCGTATAGTGCAACTGGCTGGCTGGAGTAATGGGCTGGTTGCGGGAGTGAGAGATGGCAACAGACATAATAAACGTGTGTTAAATATGAGTATGAGTTAATTAAAGGCTGTTCATGATAAAGTGAGAACTTTTGAAATCAACAAAAAAAAATCACTGCTGCTACCTGCATATATTTTAATGGGCGCCCTGAGTGACATACGCCCAGTTAAGTTGGTATCTTCACGTCGAATTAAAAGTGTTAGGTAACTATTTCTGATCATTTAAATTGTTTACTTCGCTTTCTGTTTTTTTTTTTATTGCACCGGAGTGTAGGCATGTGAAGATTAAAAAAAAAAGTTGTAATAATTTCACAGTTTCGCTCGACCGTCGCATGAATAAGGTGGCGAGGCCCATGGCAATGTTAATTTTACATAAGGTGGAAGATTACACAACATGTTTACAAGTATATCTTAAGTAGGGCTATCAAAAGTGCTAATTTTACCGTGAACAGCCTATAACTATAATCAGAAAGAGACATTAAAAAGGACTTAAATAAGAGTTGAAATAGACATTAAATATTGCGCGACTAGACATGTGCTCTGTTTGAATGAAATCCTGAACACACAGCACCCTTAATATTGAGATATTGAGCTACAGCGAGGGTAAACTGAGGCGAATCTGTAGTAACGGCAGAATGCTTAGATTTGTTATGTGGTGATGGGGAGTGCATCGAGAAAACATGCCGGCCAGCGGCGACTTCTATAACTGTTTCAAAATTCGAAAATGTGTGTGAACGCGTCGGGGGAAATGGAGGGATAGAGATTTCCCATGGTGAAACCACATTTGTTACTATAGATTATATATTTATCAATTTTATACATATATAGACTCTATGTTAATCAATCGTAATGGTTAAACTTTGGGTAGCATCTGACAATATTTCCACTATTATTATGCTGTTAAAATTAACAGAATTAATTTCAATTTATTTCCGGTTCATTTACTGAATTTTAACTAATCCACGCCAGCTTGTGGTATTCTTGATTACTACTCTTATAAAATTAATCTCATGTTTTTATTAATGTCCATCACCAGAAAGATAGTAATTTTACCAAAGATTTTCGTATGTCAAACGTTACTCTGAAATAACTGAACACGTAATTTTGTCGATTATTTTTTTACGGCTCAATACCTACGGCTTATCATAATCGTGCAAATATCGCCTGAATCTGCGTTAAAAGTTGTGAGAATATCGCGTCACTCCTACGCGAGAGCTGGAGATACGCGTGCGAAGGTCCACTTCTCCACTCCCTTCCATTCGACCCACGCATGCGGCGATCGAGGCGAGGCCCCTTAACATGCCAGTTTGCACTCTCGTGCGTGCCTCACGATCTTCCTTACACACGACTGTTGCCAGGGGGGGGGGGAGTAATATTGTAGCTTCTTCCAGTCTGGCGGCGAGGATTGACGAGGGCAGTCAATGATGGGGGGGGGGGGGGAGGAGGAGGATAGTTCGTACCCCCTTCCATCACTTTTCTTTTGGCCTCAGATGCTGATGTGTTGCTAGAGCAAATTTGTCAACTTGATTATTTTTCCACCAGTTCTGTTGATTTCAGAAGATGTTCTGGTGGCTAAATTTAATTTATTTATGACAGCATAACTGTTAGTAATTTTTATAAGAAAAAATCTGGTGGCGAGTATGGTGATTTGACGGAAGACTGAATATTTGATTTCTTTTGCCATATTATTGACTTTTGTGCTTTCAGGATTTGTTAAATTCTTCAGAATAAGGGTACATCAGTTGAATGTCTTCAGATGGATATTATTATTATTTTTGTATTTGATTATAACTATAGGCAGTCGGGTGGGCTGTTTTTTGCGGGGATAACGATACAATTAGGCCAGTCATTAGCGAAGTTTTACTAACATCTACAATGTAACACTAAGTATTCATTTATACAATTTGAGAGTACTGTGAATTTGTACGTTTGTCTAGTGAATACGAATTTATTTGTGTTATAACGGCTGTCCAAGTTAAATGTTACAAAACTAAATTACAAAGGAATGGCTAATATTACAAATAAATAATATTAGCCGGTGTTGCATAACAAAACAAATAAATGATTACATTAGTATATATTTTTGAACATTTTCTACGGGGTAAGATACGGCTCTAATTGAAAAGTACAATATGTTTCTTGGTTACTTATCGTTTAAATGTTATTAAATGTTCTGCATTCCACAAATGTAATTCCCAATAACTATACGCTTTCAGTTTTGAAATTTTTTTTATGTTATTCGCTTTTTCTTTTGTGGGTGGCATTATGAAACCGTGCAAGAGCTAGAATAATACTTGATAAATACAAATCGCCTTGTAACATACCGCCAACAACTTACATAACCTCAAAATGTTATCCGCTAACGTGTGCATTTTTTATACTTTATTAATATTGTAAGTACCAATTTTATAAGTGAACCTTAATTCTTTACTCAACAAAAAATATTAGTAATTGTAATTTCCTAAATTCTATTATGTAGCTTTTTTTAACTAGTTTAATAATAAGGTTATGCCACAGGCCCTTAGTGTTTTCCTAGTGATCCTTGTATATTGATTTATAAACTTTCTCACAAAAAAATGTTGGCAGCCCTGCGCTGGGGTCGTCTCGTAACCTTTTCAGCGAGGTGGCAATTGGCTGGAGGTGTTGGTACGATTGTCGGAGGGCGGATCGTTTCATAGGGGCGGGAGGGTGGCTCAGGGCTCTACGGGACACATGGCGTGTTTCGTTATCGGGCCGGTGGGCGCCAGTGTGAAAGGTTACAGGAGGGGCGGAGGGAGGGTCGGACAGGATACGGCTCGTTCGATTACCGGCTTCCTGCGGGCGTCAGCTTAAGCACAGTTCCCCCCCACCCCCTTTTATCCCCCCTACGCGCACTCGCAAACCTACCCTCCACAGCAGGCACTGTCACGCTATCGGCGGCTCTAGACTAACGTGTCCATTCGTTATACTTGCTACGCATGCGCTACAAATATATACAGAGTGAGGCATTTAAAACAGGCCACCTTAATAAATCGCCCACTTGTAAAGACAGAAGAAAATGGTCCAGACAAATGTTGTTTGGGGTGAAAGGGGCCACAGTGTGACGTTAAGAGTTTCGTGTTAAGTCGAGGGGCGAAAGAGTTATGGGGGTCAACGTCGGTATTGTAAATGGGATGGCATACTTTATTACACACCTCTGAACAGCTCTTCGCAAGATGAATACAAATATGCGTCACACGTACTAGAAATGTGAACATTAAACCGCATCGTACAATTTAACATACCGCAGTTGACCTCCATATTTCCGCCACCCCTCGGCGTACAACACGCCTATTTACTAACGTTAATATTATGGCCTCTTCCTACCAAACAACGTTTGTCTGAAACATTTTCCTCTACCCTTACAAGTGGTCAATTATTTAAGGTGGCTTGTTTTAAATGCCTCATCCAGTATATATAGGCTGTTCAAGGTAAAATGAACACTGTTGAAAGCCCTGCTTACGATCTACTTGTATGTACATTGTGTATTCTTCCGCCTTATGTAAAATTAACATTGCTATAGGCCTCATCAGTTTATTCATACGTACGTTGAGTAAAACTATGAACTTAATATAATATGGAAGTAAATATTTTATACCTGCGCTAATTTCTACAATACGATGCATTAAAAAAAAACAATAAATGGAAAGTAATGATTTAAGTTTTCACAAATTGTTACCTAACACTTTATCCGACTTTAATATATGGAACTACTTTCCACCATCGTTACCAACTTAACTGGGCGAATGTCACTCGGTGCACCTGCTAAAATATATGCAGGCAGGAGCAGTGATTGTTTTATAAGGTTCCTTTCAAAAGTGCTCACTTTATAGTGAACAGCCTTTATAATATACACGTTTATGTATATAAATATATATTTCATATGGGGTATTCAAATAATATGTAGCCTACATATGTAAACGAAGGTCAGTTTTTAAATCAACGTGAAAATAATTCAGAAAGTTTAACTACTATCATTAATTGAATGTATATGATAAATATAACCAAATGTGTTGACGAATTTATACACAATTCTTTTATGTATACTTAATATTAAAGTTAGAGTTTCTTGTTAACTCAATTTTATTATCTTGATCTAGTTGTGCATTTTACCCGTCACATATAAAAGTCAGACGACAAATTTTATTCTTCTGTTAGGCTGTTATTTTTGTTTATGTTAGTTTTCAAGCACTCATTCGCATATTACTCTAAATTAATTTGGATCGGTTTAAGATATATGAACACTATTTTACCTACTTACCACCCATTCATTAAACCCTTCTTTAAAATATCTGTTTGCGTGAACTACGGAAAAATAAAATCAAGAAATGAAATGGAACTGCTTAATATATTTCGATGGGGTCTGTTTTGCTGACTCCATATTTGAATTCACAAAACAATTACACAGAGGCACAGAGTAATAGAAAGTGCAATTATAGTTTTTGAATAAAACATTTTTATGACTGCTTTTTTTTTTTTTTTTTTTTTCCCCCGAATATCGTGGCATGAATATCACAAATCTGTACACGTGCAAAAATTATTATTTAATATTTACGCAATATTACTATGTAGAACACTTATAATATAATTTAAATCAAAAGCTGTTCTTCATTTTAAACGAATTATACCTTCTCAAAATATTTAGTACGTTTTTTTAATCATATTTTTTTATTTACAATATATCAGTTTGATTAGTAAAGACATGAAATTATTAATATTATACATTCATACAAATATCTTGTCAATAGATACACCCCAATTTCTTGTTTTTCTATAGGGAATTAGCACAATATAATGCCTTTCCATAGAACTTAAAAATTGGTTTAAAATAAAAATAAGGTAACCCAATTTATTTTACATCCTGTGTTGGTATTAGTTAGTTTCAATCATGAAATCGCTGAGCCACCAAGAATTCTTCTTTCGTTTATTTTAAATTGTATTTCAAATTAGGTACTCTTTATCCCTAAGTTAATTTATGTGAACATGCTTGGTTGGAATACTGCGTCAAAAATGTTGGTTGAGCACTTTAGAAACCAATATCTGAGAAATATCATTACCCCTTCCTCCACACATATACAAGCACAGTGACTGACATTAGCCCAGTAAAATTATTAACGACGGAAGATATATTGCTCCAAATCTTAAATTTTTAGTTAGAAGTGTTACGGAAAAATTCTGTGAATATTGAAATCATTTCTTTAGCTTTCTGTTTTTAAGGCATGCAATTGTATTAGCAAATTTTTTAAATATTTACCTTGCTAATAATTTTAACTTGAACGATGTGTGGATAAAATGAACAGACCCACGGCAACATTGAACTCACGTGTGGTGGGAGAACGCAAAATATGAATACAAGCAGATCTTAAGTAGGGCGTTCAAAAGTACTCAATTTACCATGAATGGCCTATTATATGGTGTAAAGTACCTGATTCCGTAGTATAGAGGATGTCCACGGTAAAGTGAGCACTTTTGAAATGAACTATTGAAAATCTTGCTGTCCCTGCCAGCGTTTATTTTTAATGGACACGCGTAGCGGCATTCTCCCAGTAAAGTTGGTAAAGACGAGCGGAATTGAAAGTGTTTAGTACGGTAAACATTTGTCGATACAACAATTTTTTTTTCTGATTTTTTTCAAGCGTATGAGTGTGTGGCTTGGCAAATTTGTAAAATATTAACTTTTATATTAATTTTACAGTTTCCCTTTACTGATGCAAGAATAAAATGATCAGGTCCAGGGCAGTGTTAATTTTTTATATGGCAGATGGATACACAAAGTGCTCGTACAGAGATCTTAAGGAGGGTTTTAAAAAGTGCTCAGTTTACCGCGAACAACCTATGCCTGTAGTTTATATTATAATGCCTTTCGCGATCAACTTCGGTTTAATGTCAGACGGATTTAAGGGTCCAGAAACTAAGTAGAGCCAACCTATTCCATTTCTCGAACGAACGCTCCACGAGCACATGAGCAGTGTTTTCGACCAGGTCCGTCCACGAACTATACGCGCGCTAGATGAGCCAGCGGAGCGCCATTAAGCGTTTATCTGTCGATTAGTCTTTGCGAGCGCCGTTGGCGAAAGTCAAGTTTATCTCAGGACGATCTCTTTAATGGCATGACCTGTTTGCTTCCGGACGGAAATAAATATCAACGGGAAGTTCAAAAGATATCGATTCGCCACGTCTTTTGCATACACGCCCTGGTGTGTTGGCAAAACTTCCGGGGATGGTGATGTTTGACCTTCCCCTCGCAGGTCTGGATGTTCTTCAATACTATAGTCCGTCTCACGCTTGGATTGGAGTACAGGGCTTATGGCGCTCACTGTTGCCAGATCGCTTCAGCGTTGTGCCGTAACTGGCCAAGCTGGGAAACAAATGGGCGGTGAAGGAAACGGCCTGATTAGGATAATTTTTATCTGTTTACCTCCCTGCCAACTCGTGACGGAATCCAATCCTGCGACGCAAAGCCAAAGAAGATCCTTTGAAACTGGAGCCTGTGATAAATCCTATCATTGTGATTGCATGGCGCGCACGCAACGAAAATGGATTTTTTTTTTAGGCTGGATGAAGATAGCACATCAGGCAGCAGTGCACGCAGGAACAAGGACAGTGTTAACGACAGAAACCATGCATTGGAAAGAGAGAGTGATTGTCCATTACACAGCACACTGCAATGTTACCTCCATTCTTAGCAGATTGAAAAAAGTATTTAAACTAGGTAGTTTATAAAACAACGGCAAGTACACTATTCATTTATATTTCTGGCCTTTTGCACTTACTACTCGTTTATTTAAAACTTTCTTATTATTAACATAACTTATAATGTCCCTGCCTGGTTTTTATTGTGAAAATGTATCAACCTATACAACGCATCATTATAGAATAAAGAACCAGATCTGTTTATAGGCTGTTCACGGTCAAATGTGCACTTTTGAAAGACCTGCTTGAGATCTACTTATATGCACATTGTGTATTCTTCTACCTTATGTAAAGATAACATTGCCATGGCCTTCATCACTTCATTCATGCTTCGGTCAAATGAAAATGTGAAATTATTATGGAACTAAATACTTGGCAAATCTACTCATTTTTACACTTCGATGCAATAAAAAAATAGAACGTGAAAGAAATATTTTCCAGTTATCACAAACTGTCACATAACCCTTTTTATTCGACGTTAAGATATGGAATTACTTTCCATCCATCTTTACCAACTTTACTGGGCGATTGTCACTCAGTGCAGCCGTTAAAATATACGCAGGTAGATGTAATAACTTTTCTTCTAGGGTCGATTTCAAAAGTGCTCAGTTTATCGTGAACAGCCTTTACTTTGATTGTCTGGGGCCTAATAATATTCAAGAACGCTGGAAGTTTCTTTGAATACACTGTGCCAATACGTC
This sequence comes from Dryococelus australis, assembly GCA_029891345.1. NCBI lineage: Eukaryota > Metazoa > Arthropoda > Insecta > Phasmatodea > Phasmatidae > Dryococelus > Dryococelus australis. The sequence goes on along the minus strand of CM056995.1, from coordinate 31,152,352 downwards.
GGGTTTCCTCAAGGATTTCCCTTCAGCCCCGCTCTTGCATTCTGGCGCTGCTCTAATCCACCTCTTTCGCCCACACCGGCTCTCGAGACCTCTTTGTTTTAAGAGCCAACCAGATCCTCTGTACTCTCTATTCTCCACACTTTCTTGTACTGAACATGAGAAAATATACCTAAATAATCAGTAGCTATTATTGTGAAATGTCTAAAGAGCATAAAGACGGCGAGATTAACAGGTGTTTATGATAAGAAAAATAGGATAATTCTCTGTGTGCGGTGTGACGTTTTGATCGCGAACTCGATCATAAGTGTTTCGTTCTGGATGCTGGTTTGTCGTCCGTGATAGTGATGTGTAAACGTTGTATTTTATCTTGAGCTGAGTAACATTGGTGCTTGAAATTCCTCGCGCGATATGAGCAAGTGCAGTATTTGGGTTTTCTGCGAATTTTTTTTTCATTTTGACAGTTTAAATGTTGGGTCGGGAAATGTTCTATTATCATCTTTGTACTAAAGAAACAAAAATATGTATTTGTGAATTTATTATCATATGTAAATATTAAACGAGCTACAATAATTAAAGTACATAATATCTTAAACGCATAACAAATAAGTACAATGGAGAATAGCATACGGTTTAAAAAATCGAAGATTAAAATGTTATTTGCGGTATTTTAACATATTTTATTTAGTATTCCAAATAAATTGTGCTGTGAGCTATAGTGAGGGAAGGACGTAAAGATCAGAAAAATTTCAAAACGAAAACAATATTATATAATTGAAAAAATAACACCACAACAATGTGGAGAATTACAAAAATATTATTTAAAAATGGCTACAAGGAGTATTAAAAACATAATAGATGTAAATATGCTCCGCACTGCTTTCCAGAACACGAACGATAGCAAGTTCGGAGTGCTTTTCGTTCATTTATCTGCTTCATACGTAGAGACCTGAGAAATTCGCGAGTTGAATTATCTGTAGCTTGACTTCACAGTCTTATATAGACTAATACTGATAACAAACTATTCTTTGGCTGCTTGCTGTGGCAGTACGAGGCGGTGATTGGGCCGACAGTTTGTTGCAAGTTTGTTATTGGATAATATTTCTCCAGGAGGTGTCGAACAATGCTTCGAACAATTGCAGAATAGACGCACACATCAGCGAATTCCAACTTGCCTCGAAATGAATCCGCGAATTTTTCAGGTCTTTATTCATACGAAGTTGGTAAAATAGTGCAACTGATAGCGACGGCATTCCACCACACTCATTAACACTCGCGCGCTATGAGGCAGGGTGGTGCAGATTTGGGCCTAGTCTGTTGTCTGGGCCTATTGGTGGGGCCATCCGGATTTTTGCGAAAAGATTTACGCGGAGGCTAGAATACAATATCTATTTGCAGATCTTCTGTCTTCATTTGATTACCAGCCGCTTGTCTTTCTGTGAAGACAGTCAGTTTTGCGAGTGAGCCAGTCAGAATAAAGTTTCTCAGATACTGACCGTCCGTGATTTGCGGGCAGACAGATAAGATGCGTGACAAATCAAATAATACCGTCACGAAAGTGGTTCTCAATTAAAGTGCTTTAGAACACGACTTGTCCTAAAATCTTTTCGCTGAAAACCTATTTACCTTCCGTGTAATTTGGAAATAAGACCAAGATCGGATATGATTATTACAGTCAGAGATAATAAACATAAACATAGGAATTTTTGCAAAAAATATTGCAACACGTAAATACAAGTAAATAAATTTAAAGTCTCTCAGTAAAATAATTATAAGCAATAACAATAGTCTAAATAAAACGTAGTCGATAAAATTTTTTATCGTCCCATGAACTTTAAAATTTAAAATGCTCTCTTTATTTAAGCACGTTCCAATGTCTTAATAAAGCAATAAGTTCTACAAAAGGTTAAAAAATATTTGACTTTCGTTACATAAATTAATGTATATAAATAATATTTAATATCAAATTTCATGTAGAAATGAGAGTGTTAGGTGTAAATTGTCAATACAAAAAAAAAAACCTTATTTAAACAGAATATCTGACGCTTGTTCTACAACTATAGGTGAAGACCTTTTTTTAAGTTTGCTAGTGCTAGGGGCTGGCCGGTTCTACGCCGCTTTTGATTAATCGGATTATCCATTTTATATAAAATTAATGTAAAGGGTTAATCAAAACAGGGTTCAATTTTTAATCCGATTTTTCAGAAACAAAAAATTATCATCCCAATCTTATTCCAATAAAAAATTTGTTAATCCGATCTTAATCCGATCAAAAATGGAAAGGGTTAAATTTAATGAAAGGGTTAAATGTATAGAGAGAATTAATAATTTTTTTCTTTCTTTCTTTTTGGGTAGGGAAGGGTAATCAGGAGCTCTATCCGATGTTGACAGTGTGGTGTTCTGGAGGCAATGACCAGAGTGGTGGTATTCAATGTCTTATATAGGCATAGAATTAAGCGCAAAAGAGTGCTAAGGCTAATTATTTATAATTTTCCAAATTTTGAGGTGTTTTCAGGGATTTTAGTGGTAAATTGTCAATTTTTACGAACATATTTAACACATGAGAGAATTACAGATTGTTTAAACAATTTTTAAGAATGGCCTAAGTGTAAATATTATGTTTTTTTTTGGGTGGATATAGTTCATAGATATGCGACTTTGAATGATGCGATTTATGTGTAAAACTATCTGTTTTCGGAATGCAAATTAAACGTTAGAGGATTTCAGAGTGTTCTATGTTTATATAAATTACACACATCGAATCGGAAATTTGCAAACAACTACATGAATAGTAAGTGCAATTAAGTGAGTCCCGAGCTTAGAAAAATAATTTACACGAGAGAGAATTTTAACTACGTGAATATCATCAAGTGTCGACAAGAGCTAAACGATGACAATTACGCGAGTGTGTAATTAACGATCTACAACATAATATCGCCCTACAAATTAAGCAAACAAGATATATATATATTGTCTCTGACACATACCTTACACGTCGGTCTGCCTGTGAGACTGGCAAGGAGGAATTTTAGAAACGTAATCCACACATAAAAAGAAATTATGCGTCTCTCCTAAATGAATTAACTAACGAAGAATAACATGAGAGACAAGTGCAAACTCACTAAACGAAATCCAGCTAGTCATTTTGAATAAATAGCCATTTTACACTATTCAGCCTGTGCATACGATTTAAACCGGACACAATCACGTACCTGAAATATTAAAACAAGTCCGTTCGAAGTATGAATGAGTACCTCTTACGTAGAGCAGTGAGTAGATACGTATATAACTGCCGAAACACAACTGTGTTTAAATTACGGTAAAAAGTCGGCAATGAAGAGGGAAAAAAATTTATTTTAATGTAATTCACTGCAATTATTAACACAAATGGTACTTTTAAACTGTTAGGAATTTTCGTAGACCGAGCTCAGAAAAACGCGTAGTGAAATGGCTCCAGAATCTCCCGAAATCGCACCTCCGTCCACCTCGGAGGTCACTTGACGAATGAGTGGATGTTATGACATCCGACTGCTTATATAGATGTAGTGCATTCGGAGGTTGATAAACAACTGAGTTAAAATGTATGAATAGCAGAAAATCTACCAAGATAATATTAATGAGTTATTATCGACGAACAATTTAATCACATCTTCCTGAACGTTAAACATTTGCATTAAATTTAAATAAACGTATCCTGCTGCCATGTTTGAGATTCACAAGCTCACTTCTCTGGGAAAAATAAATAAATAATTAACTCGAATTCTTTATCCAGCGTATCCAGAGAACTGGTTTACCACTGCGAATAAATATTTGTATCGTAAGAAACAGTATTATAAAATAATTTACTTTTAACAACCAATAAAACATTCCGTAGAAAATTACCGTGAGCCTCATGTCGAAGCCGACGATATCTCGGTTTAATGACGACAAAGATTAACTTAAATAACGGAAATCGCACATACTTAATGAGAAAAAATTATGACGATGTAACCAAATGGTTTGAGTATACAATCTTCCTCGAAAATAAGGATGAAATCAATTACTTATCACAAATACAGTATATCAATACAAAAAGATAATAACTTAACACACGAAAATTTATATTTTCCGATAAAATAATTTTATATTAAATCGCGTATATTATAAAACGAAAATCGCGACTATCACTAGAGATGAATTAACAGATTAACTTGAGATGAGTGGGATATATATGTAGGCGGAATTAAAATTTTTATCGTATGAAATACCGGGTTCATTATACCACTCCGCTTACAAAATGTTGATAAATTGTGACTTTTTTAATGTATGAAATTAATACCTAACATATAAATTTACTTTGACGAAGTTTGAAATAACGGCTAAAAAAAACGGCATAGAAATCCATATATTGGCTGTAGTTTGATTTAATGCCATATTCAGATGGGTTTCAGACCCACAAGATATATCTTAAAATATTATATTTGCTGTAATTTTGTATCCAGTGGCTAATTTTTGAACAGTTAAAAATAAATTATTTTTTTCTTTCCTTATTCGGTTACAAATATTCGTTTAAATCGATAAAAAACTGTTTTAATATAGCCGAGTATAATATATTTAACACAGTCTGAGAGCTATTTAGCTCGACTTGAAATTAAAGACGTATACTGAAGTCATTTAAACATTTTCAGTTTTCGAATAATATCTTTATTCCTGTAGATTACAAATCTACAAAAAAAAAACAGCAGTTGTATCAAACGAATTCACACAGCACAGTAGATAACTTGAAGTTAACACTGTGAGACCACTTCAATTATTTTTAACAAGCGCAACTCATGGGCGTCATGGGCGTAGTTAGCGGAGGGACGCATAACCCTAAAAATTTGTTTTATTTGTCTTTGTGTTGAACATAATTTTCGTTAGTTAGGTGGTAGTTGCGCTATCTTGACTGTCGGTGGTCATATCAACATTTATATACTTATAGAAAAACATATTAATTAAAGAAGTGTAGGATTTTCCTTTTAAATGTAATTTTACAATTTCTCTCTTGAAATTCATTGGGCCAAAACAAGCTCATTAAGAGCTGGGGGGTATTTATTAAATGAAGGAGTTAATTATGATTTCTTAATTTTATTTACATTGACTACAAACGAAATATTCTCGACTCAACATCTCATAATACAATGATATCACTTACTGTTTACTATTATGATTTAAATTAATTCAATTTATAATTACCTCAAATAAATCGAAGAAATTAAACAATTAAAATTCAGTCCCAATAGACAGTGTATCAAAACTTATTCAATTAATTTATAAATTCTGTGTCCATATTTGACAGTTCCAATATTTACAATAAAATCCGTATTTTATGTCCACTCAATCCCACCTCAGTTCAGTCCATGTCCCGCCAGTCCCCAGTGTTACAGAACTCTCCGAGCGCCCTCACGCACAGTAGACTTCACTCGTCGGGTTTCACGCCCTCACGTTCATTCACTTCACGAACACCTCGTACACAGTTGTGCCGAAGTTTACTTCGTGCCCTCACTCAGCTATATGGCCTTCGCCAAAGATTACTGGCCGCTGAACCGCGGCAGTACCTACATAAAGTGTCGCAGACCGACACCCAGAATTTTCTTTAATTCTTGCGCTGCAACAGGCGTCCTAATTCCCAGAATGTTCTTGCACCTCCAACAGGTGTCGGCTTCTTCAGAAAAACGGGGGGGGGGGGTGAAGATGGCCTGTGACGCCAGCCAATCTCACCAGAATATTCTTGCGTGGTCGATACATTTGTCGGCATCTCGAGCAGAGGAGAGGTGGACTGTGGCGCCAGCCAGGAGTCGAGGGGGGGGCAGCTTGACCGCCGCTGTCAATCATCCACGGGCTTCCCAGAAGAAGGGTGGCATCAAGGCAGTGAGCGTGTCACCCCTGTGTAAGGGGGGGGGGATGAGGTTGTTCACCCCAGGCCACGTATAACGGGAGCCGGCGGCCGGTACCAGCTGCAGACCGTAACAGTATTATTCACAAATACACCTTCGACTAATAATATTATAAACGTTGCTGAAATCATCACTTCCACGTCTGAATTGAGAGACATTCCTTTTGGGACAGATCGTCTCTAATGACCTCTCTGTCGACGAGACGTTGAGCCCACTTACCTACTTACCTACCTTTTAGGACAGTTTCGTTTTAATTACCATTTAATTATTTTTATTTGCGGTAAAATGGAATACTTTCGATAACAATTCTTACTTTATAAGTTCCATATCAGTTACTAAATATGGATTCTATTGCCATGAAGTACACTGTCACCGAATCGTGAAGTTTAGTTAAGCGTGCAAGGTAAGAATTTGTTTCCAATGTGAAGTTTTAAGTCCCCGCCAAAAAAAAACGTCTAGATATACTGTTTCGAACAGTACCAAAACTTTAATCGTGTCTTACTTTCAGAAATATACCTGGAATGGAAAACAAATCTAGGATAAGAGAATCAAGAAAATCGCTAAATGTATATATATATATAATTGTATTATATATATATACATATATATGTTAATATATATGTATATCTGAGATCATTTTTAATTTATTCGTCTGGTGCGCTGAAAAGACGAATTGTGCAAGGAAGATATTTACCCAGTTATTGTTTTGTATAGTCTATTCATTGTTGATTGAGCATTTTCGAAAGCTTTGCTGAGGATTTACATTTAATTTCTATCAATATACCAAATGTAAAACAGGCATTGCTATGGACCTAAGCACTTTATTTTTGCGATATCCAAGTGGAACTATGCGTGCTGTAACGTGTACAAAAGAATGAATACTAACTTCATTGGCCATACATTTAAACTTTACTCTTGCAATACTCACGTGTTTAAGAACTGCAATGTTCTTACTGTTACGCTACTGACTTAAGTAAGAACCCTGCTTTCTCGTGTGTAAAGGAATCTAGTCAGTTAAACACTTTCACATTTGCCTCTACGTTTGTGTTTCTTTTACTAAATCACCGATGCACAATACATACGTAAAGTCAAAGTTCAGACAACGATAATCGGTTTTGGAATCTTCTCGATATCGTGGACACTGTTAGGTAAATAATTAAATATCACCAATGAATGTATTACATGTGCCTAGTTATTAAACTAATACATGGCCTTAATACATACATCCACCTAACCCCCGAGTTAATTCTCGGTAAAATTACAGCTCTACTCTGACTATAAGTTTCAAGCAATCGAGATGTTAAAGTCAAGAGTGCTTGACTTTAACTTTGACATTTCCATTGTGTTGAATTCTGTAAGAAACAACACGTCGATAAATAAACAAGTCAGAACGTACAGTCAAATGCTAAAGTTTTCAATGTGTAGCGCTGTTAATGTAAAATGGCTTTTTTTTTTTTTTTTTTTTTTTTCGCGAAAACATTTCAGGACTACTTGTACTCCAGAACAGTAGAGCTCGGATATTCACTTCTCGTGATTGGATGATTTTAATCGCCACATATTGCAAGTGTCTGCCCGCGAATCACGGACGCTCAGATTGGCTCAGTCAGCTGAAGAACTGTCCCCCGACAAAGAGACGTGGCCAATACCCAGAGAAAAACTGCAGGTATGCCATCGAACATTTGAGTCTACGCTGTAAAAAAAATATGTGGTAAACTTCCTAAACTGTATTGGAAGTTTTTAACCTATACATTGCATGTAAATATTGCCACATATCAAACCGCATATGTAGGAACGTTTAGTGTTTACTATTGTGCCACCCTTCCCTTTAGGGGAAAGGATGATCCATTTCACCAAACACGTGGATCTGGTTGCGGTCGCAGTGCATGCCGACAAGTTTTAAGCAAAATAAAAAAAATAACAACCAATGGCTTAACTTTTCTTTCTGGTGTACAGGCAAATGTATAGGTTACTACTTAAACCTTCATAGTAATAAGTGGTTTAAGCAAAAATAGGAGAAAAACTATTAAGACAACTGGATTTTATAAGTGTGGTTATACGAAATTGTAACACAGAATATTTCTTATCATGATTCAACCTTTATTCCACTCCGAACAACACAATAATATATCCGACAACAACAACAAAATACTATTTCTCTGTGTAAATAAATCTCAGAAAGTTACTAATCTCAACAGTAAGTAATATTTATTTTGTTTATTTATTTTCTGTATAGTTTATATTCTCTATATAGACTTTTTGATTGATTTGGTACTGAGTTAGCTAGTAAAATCGAAATGGGTATCCCCTACGGAATGAAAATATTTCTAACGTTTGCAAAATGCCCTAAGGCCGAAGAATCTTTCAAGATGGTGGAATGACATTGATGACAAGGTCAGCCTCGACACACACAAAGATGAACATTAAAATTACTGAACACGTATTTCTTATAAAATTTAGCTAGGTTATCAAAGCGGTGATTTCACTAAAGTCTCGTGTTTTGGAACACATTCCAAAGAAAATTAAAATCCAAAGTTCGTCAAGCAGAAGGTTGTTCGCAACATGCCACAAGAAAAGCCGAAAGAATAAAACAAAATGGTCTGATGAAGACTGGAATAAGGCCGAAGTCGGCAGGTTCCGATGCGGACATGCAGTTACGTCATGGCGAAATCAAATCCTGACATGCCGAAAAGCTTGAACTATGGCCACATGGTTGTTGTCCAAACAGGCGAACCGCTAAATTAAACATACCGCAAGAAGTAACAACGATCTGGCCATAAAACAGTTAACGAAGCGCGAATGTGAAACGATTACGCAATAATCACTTAACCCGAGGCGGTTATACTGAAGTTCTGGCGTTAAAAAGGTGATGTGATGTAGCAGAGGCAACGATTTTTAATGTAGATCACTCCACTTCTCAAGGTGAAGAAGGAGGAAAGTGAGTCGACCTGGAAATCGTTACAAGCCAGTATCGATTCATGAAATCACCCAGATGATCGATACGTAATATATCGCACTTGATTAAAAATAACACATTTGTATGTCGTTTTTGTTAGAATAAAATTTGTAGAAACAATAGAATTAATTACTGACAAAACTTAATATGCGAAATACTAGTTGCAGAAACGATACTCAAATATAACCTGCAAATTAACTTGTAGGCCTACTTATACGTCGTAATCATGATATGTACTTATTAACATCACAGAAAATATTTACTTCAAACTTGCCATCGGCAACGTCAAGAAATGTTGAACAAACATATTAATACAAAAGATTATTCAATAAACGTTTGGTAAAATATTTAGACAATATAAATTAGTCAAGTTGTCTCCTGAGTACAAAATATTAAACACGAATAACTATCCTGTTTAGGTGAGCTGACAGACTCACTGGCATAAAATAAATGAAACTTATTTACTGAAAACTAAATTTTAGGAAATCGCACACAATAATTTTACCTCGAATAAATGGTATAACATCCACAAAATTGTTCAACAAATTAAACGAAATAGTTTATTTAAACTGAGATATGCATAGAACAATAGCACGATAGCAAAACTTCAATTACTATGACTTACAATATACTCAGCCCCAGCAAAGTGTCAGAATATGGAACCGAAATAGGAGTTATGCCAGAGTTCGACAGAATCAAACATTTGCAAAAAGGCGAATACTTAATACGAAGCAGCTAAACAAAACCAGTAGGCAATAGCATGCAGGTGCTCCGCCGAAACACTGACACACACTAACGAAACAGAACTACACAACTGCCGATAGGTGTCCGCAACAAGCAAAATAACGATCAAAAATTACTCGTGACACAGGGTAATGACTGGACTATCAAAAACAGTTACCAAAACGATCAAATACAGGTTAATACTCAGAGATCGTAGTCAAAATAGTTTCGGAAAAGCAAGGGCAGAAATAGCACACTTAACTGAAAATAACGAAATCTCTCAAACTGCAATGAAAAAGCAAAATTCAAGGTAGGTGAAATACGGAATTCTTAGCAATACATATTGACGAGCTTTAAAGTATCAACAAAATGGGTGGTGTAGCTTTCAAAACGGCGCACTATACACAGTTGGGAACTTCCCTACGTATTTGACTATTTCCTGAACAAACGCTACCATGGATGTAGGGAAAATAACTTTACCATATGCCTCTCCTACTGAACGCTGTTCACCGTAAAATTAGCACTTTTGAATGCCACGTTTAAGATCTATGTGTATGCACGTCGTGTATTATCCCTCCTTATGTAAAATTAACACTGTCATGGGCCTCATCACTTTATTCGTGAGTCGGTCGAGCGAAACTTTGAAATTATAAGAAAAGAAAATATTTCGCAAATATGCTCTTTTTTTACACTTCGATACACTAAAAATAGTACAAAGCGAAAGAAATATTTTAAGTTATTACAAATGTTACCTAACAATTGTAATCGTACGTTAAGATGTGGAACTGTTTTCCATCCTGCGTTACCAACTTTACTGGGCGAATGCCACTCAATGCGCCAGTTAAAATATACGCAGGCAGGGGCAGTGATTCTTTTCTAAGGTTGAGTTCTGAGTTCAAAAGTGCTCACTTTATCGTGAACAGCGTTTATACATATACACTGACGTGGCAAATTTGCAAATAATTTCTGTAGCCTTCGAGCGAATATTTTCGCAGGCAAAAAACAGGTGGTTCTAAGTAGGTATGTAGTAAGGAGCAGTAATCTTTATTCAAAAATTCGCGCTTCACGACGAGCACCCTGTATAGGAACATGAACGTCTTCTTGGAGGCGTCAAAAATCCCTTCGCCTTCGGAGGAACGAAGGTGCTGAATGTGTGTGTGTGTTATGGAAGTTTGTTTGGACTGCTGTGGAAGACTAAGTGTGGTGAGGATTTCGCGTTTGCTCCAAGCCGTAGGGAAGTGCGTCTCCAGGGTAATCCCCCGTGGAAAGAGCGAGCGGGTAAACTCCCTGCAGCCACCTACATAACTTCAGAACACCACGCGTGGTGCGGATCAAGTCACCTGCAGCTACTTGCTTCTGCTTATGCAGCATCGGTGAAGAGATCGCACGAACAATATTTGGAAGCTACTGCTCGTGTTAGCTGTTTTTTTTTTATAGTGTCTGCAGGCATTTATTTCTGATCTGTGCACACTATAATAACATTATTCCTGTCTTACGTTCCAGCTTTGGGAATTCGTTCACATAAATCAACCGTATCATATCACGCTGTTTCCATACAATGTATTTTATTTTACGAAAATTATTAAATTCCGGTCATTCGATAAGTCTAAAATTGCACAGTCGTGAGCAAATCACGTTTTTTTATTTTAACACAGCATCTACCACAATCAATGAGATACTTTTTTTCTAGTAAAAATCTTGTCAATGTGTATGCCTACTTGATCATTTTTATAAGAATGTATGTATCTCTGTATTAAACTCCCAAATAAATTACCGCCTCGCCTTAATGAGACGAATTTAAATATATCTTCATTGCATCACATGGAAGAGTCTCTTCCCAAATTTCATTCAAGTATACTTTTACTTGCGACTTTATGGGGTTTTTCTAACTTTTATAGCCTACATATCTCGACAACGAGTTCAGTAGTCACCAATAAATAAATCATACATTTGAAAAAGCATGATCAAATTAAAAACAGCAATGATTTCTTAAAAAAAGTTGTTTGCTGTTAATTCGTGTTAATGAGCAATGGTTGATACACATTCTATAGAATGCTATTAACGGAATTTTTAATTGATCTTTAAAAAAGACTTGACACCACGTTTTTCTGTATATGTTAATGCGGACTGCTTGTTTGGTGCTTTAGAACCAGAACATACCTCAATTTTTTTTTGCCATGGCGTTTTTTTACAAAAAATAAGATCCGTAACAAACCGACGATCAATAAGTTTGTAATGGAAAAGGGAGCTCAGAATCATCCAGAAAAAGTTTACGAAGTAAAAATCTATCGAATACGTGTTTTTAAATTGTGTAAAATGTGTGTGTAAAATGTGTAAATGAATTGTTACAACAGTTGTCATTCAATGTATTACTTCATGCACTTTAACTTTTACCGTTTCTGGTCTCTCTGGCTAGTCAGGTTTTAATAATATTTAATTTGTGCCGAGTATCAACAAAATATTAACCCATTTTAATTCCCTTTGGTATCGGTGAGAGTAAACACATTATTTCTCCATTGTTAACATTTTCCGTTCAGCGACGATTTTTTTAAATTATAATATGAAGTTCAGTAACAAATAAACGTCAAAATAATTTACAAATAATTTTATTTCTTAGTTCAATATGAATACTGCAATTTAACTGAACATAAACTGTACGTTAAAAAAATTCACATAATCCTAAATCCAGAAAAATATGTAATAATACTGCACTTTTCATGCACAAGAAACAATGAATCAAATATATACTGTTTTTTTTTTAAATTAAGTATTTACCACTGATGCAAGGTATTTGTATACATCATGAATAGTTTATTTAGGATGACTTAGCACAGTGAACCGCAGACAATTTTGGAGCTAAGAACGCATGTGTGATTAAACTCTTGTGGATATGCTTATCTTCGTTTTCTAATCAATTAATGCAGTTTTCGATTAATGCATTTCCTTACATACTTCGATGAATAATATTGATACTGCAAAAAAATTATTGAAGTATGAATTTATACGTTAGGTCCTTACCGCAAGCGAACGAAATGCCGTAGTTCAAAGAAATTGACAACATGGCAGATCCTGTAATTTAAAGAAAATCTTGAATTGAAACCAAATTGTATTTTTTAAATTCATTTTATATATGAATAGGAATTAATATTTTTAATTTAAAATGTCATACAGGTAGGGACACCTGAATTTCGTAAAAAGATTTTACGACCAGCTGAATTTCATAACACTTTAGCTCAGATGCACATTCGTGATTGGATTGGTTCCGTGTTATGCGTCTTAGGTGTCTGCGCGCGAATCACAGACGTGGGCTACAGTATTGAAGTTAACGTAATTCTGATTGGCCAGTCAGGTAGGAAAGTGTCTTTACACCGAGACAAGCCACCAGTAAGTAAAAGGAAACTGCTGACACGCCTGTAGGGTATTGAAGTCTAGCATGTACCTAAATCTTTTCGCGAAATTCGGGTGTCCCTGGCCTTCAAGGTTATAACAATATTCTGAATATTATTTTTTCCAGTGATTTAGTATTTTGGTCAGGTTATCATTGAAACCGCTCCACGAAACAATAAAATATCTCAAAGCGTACAAAAAATATCGATACCTAAATGAATTGATAACAGACAGCGATCGACACTGCTGCTTATCCGAGCATTGTGTAGTCACTCGACTAGCTGTTGCAATGAAAAACTCCACCATCCTTTCAACCGGAAATGCAAACCAAGGGCGTTATCCAATTGGCCGAACCAAGGAAATTGTTGAGATCCATACCTGAAGACACGCACCAGGGCGTTCACCTGAAATTGCGGTGCGAAACTACACGAGAGAAATTTGAAATCTTTGCCGGTGTGTTCACACGGGGTGGGGTGGATGACAATCTTTTAGATGTGGATAGGAAATTTCTCCGCACAACCTGACAAAGCTCGGTTTCTTGCCCTCAGTACGATGTTATTGAAAATTCCGCGTGAGTAACTTTTGGCGTGAATAGTCTTTAAATTTGCAACCACAGAGGGAGAAATCCAGAAAATCCGATGATAACCAAATTGGGGGATAGAGCTTGGCATTGCAGGTCCAAATCTAACGTCTACATTCAAGATAAAATTACACCACGCGATTGCCAAAGGATCAAAGAATATTTTACGTTGAGCGAAGACTGCGAAGCATCGCGCAAGACCCGTGCCCGTGGGGAGGGGGGAGGGGGGAGAGGGGCACAATTTTGAGTTCGTTTGGCCGCATCTCATAACTTCCGCGTAGTGTAACTTTTGACTAGGAGAAGCTACGACGCTCGTTTAAGTTTCAGTTGACAGCTCTCGTCAAGATCAATCGAATGTATCCATAAAAATGTTTGCGTGGAGTGATTACGGTGAAATTGTATACGTTTAATGTAAAAAAAATAAATAAAAATTAACACAATCTTGGCCTGTACTCGTCAAAAAGCCAAGTCGAATTACAGAAATCGTATACGGTTGGAAAGAGCATCTCAAAAGTAATCCAGTGTTACCCATAAAACCCCATATGATCCAGTGAAGCGGTGCCGGGAACGTAAAATAAACATTAAGGCGTCCGAGCGCGTTAACGTAGACGTGTTCATGCAAAAGAAACGGCCGTGTACCCAACACAGCCAAACCCAATTGTTTTATGGTGTAAAATGTTTTCCACAGTAAACATTAGGCTATTAACATTTGGAATACTATACCCAGCGTGTAGCTCGCGAAAAACTAGTATCAGAATATTTGTTTGCCTCTAAAACACCAAACTGACCTGGATGTAGTTACTTTGTTTCCTTATTTTTTATCATGATTTAACCACGATAAAACTTAGCATTAAAGACAATTCTCGTACAGCACGATGGACTGTAAATACTGCTTATTACGAAAGACTGTTTGGCTGGTAGACTGCCATCTCCGCACTTTGTTGGCTGACATACGATCAATAACTAACGTTTGGTGCGGTTTCGACCAATAGGATGACGGTAAGAGAGAAAAGAGACCAATAGAGTATGGCGTCCTTATAGTGGTGTAAATAAGCGACTCACTTCATGGCTTGTCTTTAACGCTGATAAAAGTTTGCCGATTTCGAAGTGTTAAAGGTCTCAATGTCATATCCGGCCTTTATGCAGGTTTGTGATGACGAGTGTTCTGTTGCTCAGTGTTTTAAGAATTAACTGTAGGGTTTTAATACGGCAATCTAATCTTAAAGTAAACAGCACTTTCACTATAGTTTAAAATGTGGTTTTTCAAAATAAAAAATATATCGTAAACAAAGGGCTACTAACCGCGATTTCCCCGTGACTTCTGCACCTTTCAACAGTCACAGTCATGTTTCAGTAACCAAATTTAAGAATGGGCAACGAAATAACGACTTTAATTTTTTGTCATGAAGAAAGATTGACATCGAACTAAACCCATAGTTCTTTAAAAAAATTATAATAAGCACAACAAGTCACTGTGACGATCGCGACACCAGCCACGCGGTGCGACCAGGCGAAAGGCGATCACCGACAGCCAACTCAGGGGCTGGATCAGCTTCAGCTGCACTGCAGAAGTGGAATCGTGCGACACAAACCTGCAAGTTGGATCATAAAGGCTGTTCACGATAAAGTGAGCACATTAGAAATCAACCTTAGAAAAAAATTATCTGCCCCTGACTGCATATATTTTAACGGGTGCACTGAGTTACATGCACCCAGTAGAGTTAGTAATGATGGATGGAAAGTAGTTTCATATCTCAACGTCGAATAAAAAAAATGTTAGGTAACCGTTTGTGATCGCATAAATTATTTTTTGCCGCTTCCTGTCTTTTTAAGTGCATCGAAGTGTAAAAATGCGGAAATTTGTAAAATAATTACTTCTATAATAATTTCACAGTTTCACTTTACCGACGCATGAATGAAGTTATGAGGCCCTAGGCTATGTTAATTTTACACAAGACGGAAGAGTACGCAGCGTATATGCAAGTAAATCCTAAGCAGGGCTTTCTTCGAAAGTGCTCATTTTACCATGAACATCCTATAGGTCTGGCTGACATAGAAGTAAGGGGCATCGGCCGGCCACTTTAACTCCGCCCACGCCAAGCTAATGGGGAATAGGGGAGGAGTCACAACACTTTACCAGGGGAAGAGGGGGGGGAAGTGTGGTCGACGGATCCGAACCTGGAAACGAGGTCTTCCTGGTGCTTCGGCGATGCGAGGCGTGCGCTGAGCGCGAGGGCACAGATCTCCAGCTATCTTCCAAGGGGTGAGTTAGTGAGGGAAAGAGAGCTATTGCCTCATCTGCCCTTCCCCAACCTACTCCTGAATCAATTGTAATATTGTTTTAATTGTTTTAACATTATCATGAAATTAAAGTAGTATCTTTAGTACTTCTTTTGTTTCACATTCTCTCCTATCAACATATAACCTGTGGTGTTGCGTTAAATGACATCCACAGCACGTAAACGACGCACAGTGGAGCCAAGCATGCTGAATCCAGAGGAAAAAAAAATTTATTGCTTCAGTGTGATTTACATGGTAATAAAAGTAGTTTTTGGTTTTTGTAAAGCTCATGTAATTAAAAGAAAAAAAATTTCAAATTAAACAGAAGATAAGAAACACTGTTAAAAATTTCCGTATATTTACGGAATGTTTTACGAAAATGTACAGTGTATATATGGAAAGGAGTATATACATAAGTACAAAATACGGAATGTCTACGTATTCCCTTTGGCTTCGAGTTACGGGGACGAACAATGCCGATTCTACACGAAGCTTTCTTCGCCACTGTAACAAGAAAATTATCGTTTCTGCGGCAGTTAAGGTTATCCACGCGACTATGGCATATTCTTTCAAACATTAAAAAATAGCATCAGGCGTTTGTAACATTTGGCAACACTAAAAATTCACTAAATTTAATAGAAACTGAATTATTGCTTTTGGCTTTTAATACAAATATTAAAGTTATACCAAAATTTTCAAGTGAGAGTTGAAGGTGAATGGTTTTCATTATCTCTATTTATTTTAAACGGGAAGTACAGAAAACTAACTCGGAAATTAACGGAGACGTTCCGAGAAATTCACGGAAAACCCGTTTCTGAAAATCAATGTATCCGTAATTTTGCGGAGAGGTTACAGACACTTCTGGATAAATCTTTACAAAAACATTTTTTTTTTTTTTTTTTTTTAACAATGCAGTACCACAATCACGACAAGCTGTCATCAGGACTCGTCAGTCTCGTTCGCAATTACAGAGTCGCCGCTGCTGTCGTCCGACCGCACAATGGACATCCGGTTCCCGGAGCATGTCCACGTCCTCGTCAAACTGCGTGGCTTTCTTCTTCGGTATCTGCCTGAGTGAAGAGCTAATGCCCGGTTGCACCACCGTGGTTCGAAACTCGATCCGAGATCGGATCTTAGCTCGACACAGAAAACTGTTGCACCATTTGAGTTCAGAGCTGGACTGGAGATCGACATGAAATTCATTTCGAACCGCAGAAATTGGTGGTACGAAATCTCGATCCGCGATCAGCAGCCGTCGTCGACAAATGTAATTCGAAAATACGTCAACAGATAGAACTACGTTCGATTGTTTTCTTAGGAAATTAAAACAACATTATACGCACTTGAATATTATTCAGTAAAATTGGTATAACAATAATTCACTTAAAACCGATAAAACATCGCACATTTAATTCTATCCATAGTGAAAAATACGCCTACCTCCATGACGTCATTTATTACGAACCACTAGCAAATTTTGTCTCATACTTAATCTCGATCTCTCACTTTAGAACCAAGATCAATGAATCGAAGATCCAGAATAATGAAATTTCGTTGGTGCATCACTTTTACATTGGAACCAAGATCAAACAGGATCCTGGTTCGGAACTTGGATCATTCGATCTCGGATCGGGGAAGGTATAGGTACAACCGGGTATAAGAGAACCCGAGGATATCAGCAGCACGTTGAGGACATCTTCATTTGTTTTTGTTCTAGACGCCTTCCGGAAATCTTTCTCTGTACTTTTTTAATTCCTTGTTTCCAGCTTTTTGGGTCTCCTCGCTTAGCTGACCAATAGGGACAAAAGCACGGCGGATGATGTCTGAACCATGGATTAGGATTTTGTGAATTGTAGGAGGCATGGCGTACCATGGGTTTTTCTGCACAAATAGCTGGGATGTATCCAACACATACGTGCGATACTTTCCCACGTCTATTTCGTGGCCACAAGAGATCACCTGCAAAATTGTGCTCAATATTCTGATGATGTCAATGTCAACACCAGTGATGCTTGCCGATAAAGTCGGATTCTCCAAAAAAAAACACATCGACGTATTCCCGTCATTTGTGTTGCCAAAGCCCGGTTTTGTCTACTAGTAATCCCACATCGTTTTTTAATCTGTCTTGAATGGTTTTCTCTGTCTTCGAGACAATATTCTTCTGCTATTTCTGAAGAGGAAGTTTATATAAAAGATGGAGTAAATACTCAATGAACCTAATGCTTGCGTGAAGCACGGATTAGCCGAAGCTGAGTCTTTAATAATCGACTATTTCCGGACACAACAATTTCTCCAGGTTGCTGAAGTCTTCAGAGGTGAGATTTTAAAGGGAACATCTCTGAGTAGATGACGTTCCTGTAACGGCATTGCACTCTCTGCCGTCAATAATAGTTAAAAACATGCTGTGGAAAATTTCGATTGGTTTGCCGTCTAACTCGCCAATAAAAGGACCTGTGCTCTATTTGCGTTTGATGTGATCCTGTTCCTTTTTTGAAATACCTGCCATCCCACGTTGGAACTGAAGACGGATGGGCCTACAGTATCGGTTGAAGATGTTCGTGGATTTTTCCCCGAAAACTGTTGGCCCTTGTCCTTCCGAGTTGTCATCAATTCGATCTATAGACACAAAGGAAGACAGGAAGATGTTCGAGTCTGTACTACTGGAGCCACTTGAAAACGTTTGCTTGTATTCTGATTTTGGAGAACCGTGGAATCCCTACTTGTAATCCAGTGTTAGTTTTAAACTATCCTGAATTGCGTTGTGAAATACGTCCTTCTGATCCTCCAGAAGACGGGAGGCATTGCGGTCTAGAAGTGCCTGTAGGTTAACTTCAGGCGCAGTTTATGGCAGCAGTGTGTTTTTTTTTCCCGGAGGAAAACAATGTTATTTAGCTTTATGAATGTTGGCATAAGTGGAGAACCTCTATCATGCTTTCGAATAATATTATACTGACTTCTAATCAGCTGAGCATCAATACACATGGCGAGCGCGTCTGTTCCTGTGGGCTGTTTCGCTGGTGGACTACAAATTCTTTTGTAAGCTTACTGATTTTTCAAAACTCGTATGGGTATTATTGCTGTTATATTATTCACGATATTTAGGCTTCCACTTTGCCACAAGAGTGCAAGCTCATTCGAGTGGCATATGAAAGTTCATCACTTGAATATGTGGCTCGCAAGTTTTCTGCTTTCATTAGTATGGTCCATTGACATGATTAATCGAAACTCTTCGTAAGTCTACTCATGTGATTTCTAGTAGCAACCTGCTCGTAGTTTGAAACCCTACTGACGAGTCTAGCCAGTTCTTGTTTTTCCCCAAAATATTTCTTCTATCCTGCGAGCTTGCTGCCGTCTGTTCTTAAAATCGGGTACGAAAAATTTAATTAGCTTGCTGAGAGCAGGAATACATTCGTCTGTGCATTTTGTTTTAATTCGGGCGAAGTATTTCAAAACCGCAACTCGCTCCTGTATTTGTACACACCCAGACTGCTCCATAATATCATACAGTTCTCTTCTAGTTATAAAAAAATCATTGGTGCAACCTGAACCTGCAAAGAAAGAACTACGAATATTTTGGGTCTTCAGATCGCGTGTACTTGGTAAATAAATTTTTAGACGCTGTCAACTTTTTAAACCGCTACTGTTTCCTAATGAACAGATATGAGCAGCGCTCTTCCTCAGTCACGTCAAGCATGTAGTGTGACTTCATTATAAATATCACGATGCGGAACATGATATGCCCTGATATATACTAAAACCTTCAGGAAACGGTTTCCTTTTTTCATGTTTATGCTACATTGCCTTTATGGTCCCATTAATCCACTACTGAATTCACCAAACCTATAATATGTTATTGCACGAAATTTTGCTTGCCTGATGGTAATTACATTATGTTATGCCACACTTTGCTGTTACAGCCGCACACGACACTATCACGTATTTAACGACTTCTCAGCTACAGAACGTCTCCCTCATTGATCCATGTACTCTCGAGTTCTGACATGTGCTGTGATGTTAGCTGCATTCCAAACCTCTAGTGATTGTTACAAACGTCTGGTTCAAGGATTTATCGATAGTTTGAATGTAAAATATCGCCACTTAAGTAAAATTCATTTTAATTTAATTTTCCCAAGAATAGATTGTTTGGCCCCGCTGTGCGACGGCGTGTGTTGGAAATAAATGTGTCGAGTCGACGCAATTCAAGCAACAGCCTCGCATCATGGCAAAATAAATATTCTATAATAGTGACTCGTGTGCTACTAATACTTAATACTACCCAGCAGAGTCGAGTACTCAGTTGCTAGTCTCCCAAACTTCATGTCGCTTGACACACGTGTACCAACGAGTACCCACTAGTGGTGCATACGGACTTTGAGTTTATGGTGCTCTTCGCATGGCGCGCCAGTTACGTTCGCCTACGATATATGCAATTTGCTGTGCCCGTGGGCACCGAAATTTGCGGACACCTGGCACAGTTTTGCTCAATTCAATTTCAATATAAATAAATACATGAATTTTCCGAACGTTTCGCTGCTAGGATTTTTGTTTATATTAGCCCATATATGCCGTGGTTTGAAATTCGACATGTAGTTTAAAATCTCCTTGTGTATGTATGATTATATATATATATATATATATATATATATATATATATATATATATATATATATATATATATATATATATATATATAGAGAGAGAGAGAGAGAGAGAGAGAGACATAATAACAATTGTTATTTTTTTAATTACTTCGTATTTTTTAATTAATTTATCGTAGATATGTCACGAAAATATAAAATATTCTCAAAGTCTGGAAAAAGAAATGTTTCCGCTTTCGAGTAGCCCAAGGTCTACGCGTCTCTTAGAAAATGACAGACCCGCATCGGTTCTCAACGCAAGTAAAACGTTCCCTACGCAAATCATCGGTAGAGCTCACTGTCGTTTTGCAAAACTAATGACATGGTCAGTGATATTGTCTGCGCACAATCGATAGTTTCGAGCTATCGACCTATGGCTGACATTATACTGCCTCCGAGGATTGGCTTTGTAGTCGCCTTCAGCATGAGACGCGTTGTGTTGCCGGGCCAAAGGAGTGCTGAGATGCTTGGAGAGTTTAGCAGGGTAGTCTTTCGCAATGCACACGTATTCCAGCAACCTACAGACCGAGAAAAATCGTAGCAACTTATTTAATCTTACCCAGCACCATTCCTTCCATTCCGCTCGCATAGACTGTTCGCTGTAAAGAGAGCACCTACGAAATAAATATTTAGAAAAATCAAAGCAAGGATTATTGTTACACTGCAATGCAGGTTCCTTAGTTAAGTTTGCAGCGAATTAATAAAAACAAGTCCCCAATACACGTCGTTTTGTTGCCGGAATGAATTTCAAAATTATGGCAAGTGAAACAAGAATTTTTTCTTTTATATACATTAGAGTATGAATAATGACATCAGTAATACATGTCGGTGCCTAATAAATCCATTCTTTTACATTGTTGACACGTAAATAAAGTGTTTAGGCTCATGGCAATGTTTATTTTAAATACGGCAAAATGATACAAACTTAGAAGCACATCTTTCAAAAGCTTTGCTTAACCGTGAAAAGTTTATAATGCCCGTTCGTAGTTACTTCCAACTTCTCTGCCAAAGTTCTATTTTCAGCCTTTTCCTCTGCGTCATCCAAACAAAGCTTAACCCAAATCTACGAAAGTAGATGAAAAGGACGGAGCACCGTATTTCTGTACGTCATATAATGTGCGCGCTCAATATAACACTATTTTTCACAAGAACTGTTTTTACTCGGCATTGCCAAGACTTATTGGATTGGAAAGTGCTTATATTAACGTCCCTCGCTGTTATGACTGAAGGCTTGTGAGGGGAGGTCTTACAAAATAGCTTATGTATTAACTTAAACCAACACCCATGCCTTACCTGGGATTCGAACCCAGAACCTACCGCACCCCCTACCGTCAGCGCTTCAAACAGACCGCGACGCGGGAGGTCAGCTAGACACCTGTTTTCTCTCTTTCTCTTTTTATTCATACTAATTATAATTTAAATACTTTAATTAACATTGATATATTAACATTTTAATATTTTGAGAGCAGTACAAAACGCTCCCGATGCATGACTTTAGAAACAACCAAGCACGTTATACTTTGGGTGTTTTTTTTTAGATGTTTCATTGAATAATGGCGAAGATAGTGCGAATATAATATACCTACATGTTTTGCCTGAACTGTGCGCGACCTTCAATCTACTGCCTTAATACGGAAGGAAGGGTGAAGGAAAGGTGTTGCGTTATTGTGTTTGACATGTGTGGGTCGAGCAGTAGCCTCTACATTGTCTGGCACCCCCGGACACTGTTTGGCTTACTGCCTCGAGAGTGCCGAATGCCCACAAGCCCGCGTGCCAGTGACCCCTGCGGTTATCGATCGCGAGGGACTCCGTGGGGCGTGATTGAAGGGGAATTGAACCCGGTGGACCCGACGTCTTTAATTCATGATCCCCAAATCAGACCTCCCCGGAGGGCGGCGAAGGAGCGAGTGAGAGGTAGAGCAGAGGATCCTCACCAGTGAGCTGGCCGCCGCATGGAGGGGGGGAAGGGAGGGGCGGCTTCTGGTGTCCTGGTTGGTTAAGTGGGGTGGGCGGAGGAGGGGAAATGCCAGGCCTGGTGTTCAAACAGAGTAGTGGTAACTGCCGGAAGCGACGCCAAGACAAATAGCCCGCGCGGCGCGCTCTCGCGACTGCTGTGTCCACAGCTGGAACAAGTATCCTCACTTGGAAGGGAGTTAGGGGAGGGAGCGTATGGACTGTCTCTGTACGCACTTCGCCCGTGTTGACAATCTCCTCGCAGCAGCACACCGCAATGTCGGTGAGTGGGGGGGGGGGGGGGATGTTCCGTACTACCTGCGTTCTAACGTCGGGTAGGGTTACATTTCACTCAAGGTAAAGAACGAGGACAATCCACCAGATAATGAAAACAATGGAATTTCAAAAAACCATACATTTCAGTGATTTCCTCGGACACTACAAGAATGCTGAAAAAAAAAAAAAAAAAAAAAAAAGACCTTACTATATAGGTGAGACTTTTAAACGGTTATTAGTTACGTGGTTTCATACCTGTAACAAACTCATGATTCAGTAACATTTTCAATTCATTACCTTCTCAGGCGTTTTAAATACAAAGTCGCGCCGTCGATTTGTAATAGTACCAGAACATTGTGTCCTGCCAGGTTTTTTTTTTTATCTATGCCAAGCACATGCTGCGACCTGTCTTAGAAACTGCGAACTAAACTTCAGACGTGCTGTTTCTGCATGTGAAATAGATCGCAGACAGAAGTAGCATGTTGCAAGCAATAACTTTATACACACAAGAACTCGGAGATGCATAGTTCATGTTATCTTCATCGAGTTATTATTAATAAAATTTTCCAAATCTATTGCATGCCTCGTAAAAGCCAGCCAGATGGGAGAAAATATTGAAAAGGAGGACATATACCGGTACTTGTTTTGTCGGAAATCTAGTAACCATAAAGTTGAGGTTAGGCGTAACTCAAAGGTGAACTCTAAGTACCTCTGTATCGTCCTGTATTGAAATCAATATAAATTACGTCTCGTTTACAAACCTATTACAACTCGTTTACAAACCATTAGTCAGTTTTTAACTCGAAGGAGCTCTTATTGAGTTTACTCAGTTACATTATGCTACTGATTATTATTATTTATTATTTAATTACTTATTTTCATTAAAACCACTCTGAATAGTTTGCAACGCCCTTGCCCACAAGGACGTGGCAGGGCGGACAGAAGGTTCGAAAAATCAAACTCCCTAAGGAGAAACAACACATTTGTAAAGCAGAGTAAGACTTGAAAAATATTCTTTGAAAATAATACTTACGATTAACTTAAATGGTAAGATCTTACAACCAGTAAAATTCATGAGTGTTTTCAAAAATGGTTTTATTTTGTTCTTGGTAATTCTTTTGTTTCCATTGAAGTTTTCAATCAACAGGTATGGACATTTTTCTTTCTTTCATATTTACACACTTTAAATAAGCACCCAAGTGCGAATACATGGAATAATATAATAAAATAATAGCTTCATATAGCCACAAGGCAAAAAAAATTATATGGACTTGAAATGCTTGTTATATAATTTAGGATTACAACCACAATATCGTATGGGCCTATAAGCCTCCAGGAAAATAAATTGGAGTAAGAAATTTCATGTGAATATAAGCAATCCGCCTAGCATGGCGATTCTCAATTCCTCCAGCATTTCACAAAAATATAGCAAAAATTTATATTTATGAATAAAGTTTTCATTAAACTGCTGTCCTAAACCAAGTTCATCCAAAATTTAAAGGCGGTAATCTAATTCTTAACTATCCATTTACAATATATATATATATATTATGGATATATTTTGTCTATCACCAAGGATAATAGAATACCTTATATATTTTATACTTACAGGTCACCATTATTATGATTGGCCAAAATTTATAAAGTGAAAATTCTCATTCGTAGCTCAGGGTACTAACAAGATTAATTCTTTTATTGATTTAAAACAACACCAATTAAAGTGATAACATTTTTAATTGAAGTTTTTTCGACATTGAATAATGCATAATTTCATGGCGTATGCATTTATTACGAGGCCAACACACATAACGCCTCCAAAAAGGGCAGTTGTACAAAAATTCCAGCGTTAATTACCATTTTCTTTGGTTTGACCATGAGCTGAATTAAAAATTCACAAAACTTTAAAATTATGGGAAAATTCACGAGTTCCAATTTTTAAAATTTAGACATGGTTAGCCAACAATTTTAACAAGATGGAAAGTTTCCTGCCAAGTAAATTCTTAAAAGTGCTAATATTCTCAATTGTATATTATCAAAAGTCCTCTCGCCATCTTGGCGCCTATCTCCTATCGAAGACACGAAGTGTGCCTGCTACAAATGCCACAAGGGCTATGCTGAAAAAGTTTTTAATAATGCATTACTTAACTGGTGGCATTGTAACTCCTTCTGGGATAGTGGCAGAATCCGACCCCAAGCCAGAGGCGCACCATCCATCTGTACACAAAAACCAGGACAATGTCCCCTAGAGGGGTTTACAAACTAAACGACCACTGGCGTTAAACATGGCCAAATACCGGAAAAGTCCGTTGAAGGAGCATTGCTCCTTATACGGGTTAAATTAATGTAATCCAATAGTGTTCGTTTGAGCACCAACATCACCATATATGGGCCGCACACGTGCTCACACGTCACACTATCTCCCGCCGTGCCACCAGGAAGTGAGGTCACAAGCGCGGGAAACCTCACGCGCCCGCCTGTTGGCCGGCTCCTCGGGGCGCCGCACGACTGTCGCGCCAGCGACAGGCAGGACGAGCGCCCGCCATACATGATGGGGACGAGCAGGTGAAAAGTCACGCTACGCCAGGCTGCTGCAACGACCAATGCCGGTGGCGAAGGAGTCAAACAGGCGACACGAAGGTGCAAACAGCTGTCGTGTAGGAGCTCACGTCTTCTTCACAAACTCGGGCAGGTAGGACAGTTCTCGATGTTTTTTTGTGATGAACGATAATTCTTTTAAAGCAAACTCCGTGCTCGAAAAAGACGACAAAATTTCGGGCGAGGCGTCGCAAGTTTCTGAGGAACGTCGTCACCTTGTCCATGATGACTGGACACATGTCAGCGGGAACGCCCCCGTCTGTGGAAGTCTCGCTTGCTGGCGCAGTGTCCCGACGACAAAGGCCTCGTTCGCCGTGTTTCCAGCCGTGGCATCAGGCCCGTGTTTAGTAACAACTGGCCCTACCTGGAGCGGTTTGTTTTTAAGTGCTCAAAGCTTCGTTCCACTTCTTCGTGGTATGTTTTTGCTCTCGCAGTCAGGCAAGCATGAATGTTGCTGTACATGACAATAGGAACCTAAGGTACTGAACTGAACAAATGCATTCCGCTGCAAAATAACAATCATGGCCATTATCGTGTAAAGGCTGTTCACGGTAAAGTAAGGATTTTATAAATTAATCTTAGTCAATGTCACTGCCCCTGCCTGCGTATATTTTAATGGGCACACTGAGAGACATTCGCCCAATAAAGTTGCCAACGATGGACGTAAAGTAGTTCCATATCTTAACTTCGGATAAAAAGTGTTAGGCAACGATTTGTGTTAACTTAAAATGATTTCTTTCACTATCTGTTTTTTTTTAATGCACACAAGTGTAAAATTGAGCAGATTTGTTAAGTATTTACTTTCTTAATAATTGTACAGTTTCATTTGACAGATGCATGAATGAAGTTATAAGACCCATGCTAAAGTTAACTTTACATAACGTGGAAGAATACGCAACGTGTATAAAAGTAGATCTAAAGTAGGGCTTTCAAAAGTGCTAATTTTACAGTGAACAGCCTATAGTGGCTTCTCTCTCCCTGGTGAGGGCGGTGATGCAGTGTAGCATGGACTCCACAAGGCACGGGAAGCTGTCGGGAAGCCATGCTGACCCAATACCCGTCTGCAAAGCCTCCCACTATGCACAGGGATCGGTCGGAGAATGATCTACGTCATGCACATTCCATATGTGCTCGATGGAATTTGAGCTCGGCGTGGCCTCGAGGGAGCAGGCAAGCAACCTCCAGTCCATGGAGTGTTCAGCCAACCACCATGTCACAATTTTGGGATCTTTGGGGCGGTGCCATTGTCTTGCTGTAGGTAGCCTACATGTCTCCTGCAGGGTGCTGTAGGCGCAAAAATGGGTGCACATGACCTGCCAGAATGTCACTGTATCGTTCGCATGGCGAGGGTCGATGTCACATATACCAGGGGACCCATTTCATCACATTTAAACTGTCCCCATATGAGGATACCACCATGGGCCTTCAGGGTAATGTTGCATGAAAATCGTATATTTACATAATTTTTGTCGCAATTTGTTTTACTTGGGATTTTTCGAAATTTCTGGTCCCACAAGACGTAAATAACAATTTTGAGCATCTTATTGCTTGGTTAAAAATTCCCTGCGTTCGTTATTCTCGGAGCTCTGATTGAAGATTTAAAAAAATATATCCTTTCAGTTCTCACAACCGGAACTCCGAGAATAATGAAGGTAGTGAAAATCTAAGAATGTAAAAAGGTGTTGAAAATTATTATTTACGTCTTATATAGAAAATCGGGTAAATATACTGCTTTCATGCACAATTCCCCTTAACTGTACCCTGCTTCCACGAATGATTCATCGCTTTATGTCTTTGGCGACGCACTCGCATGCTGCCATAGCGTGTACCGACGCGTCCATCGACTCATCCGCCCAGGCCGAAGAACAGAGCCACGCAGTTTGACAAGGAGGACCTGAACATGCTCCGGGAACCGGATGTCCATTGTGCGGTCGGACGACAGCAGCGGCGGCTCTGACGTTGCGAACGATGCTGACGAGTCCTGATGACAGCTTTTCGTAATTACGGTACTGCAGTGTTAAGAAAATTTTCCTTCGTTTTTACGGTAAAGTGCCGGTAAAAGTTTATCCAGAAGCGTCCATAAACTCTCCGTAAAATTACGGACACAATGGTTTCCAGAAACGGACCCTCCGAAAATTTCACGGAACCTCTCCGTTAATTTCCAAAATAGTTTTCTGTACTTTTCATTTCAAATAAAAATTAATAATGAAAATGTCTTTAAATTCCGTTATGTGGCTGCTCTACCGTGTGTAAAAATTATATTAAAAAAGTTAAATATTTTGTACTTAAGCGAGGTTTGAAACCGAGTCAAAAAGTTACCCGTCCACGACTCTACCAATTTTTTTTTTGCCGCTGTAGTTGTTGTTTTGAGCTCAACAGAGACCGACTTGTTGACAGATTCCCAGTGATGCCAGCGAACTGAAAATTTGCCGCGTCGGAGGCACTGGGGCGGAAGTCTGCGAACCTGCGACACTCCGGCTTCAAGTCGACCATCCTACCCGTGAGCTATGGAGGTAGGGCAAAAATTACCAGTCCACGACTCTACCCGTGAGCTATGGAGGTAGGGCAAAAATTACCAGTCCGCGACTCTACCCGTGAGCTATGGAGGTAGGGCAAAAATTACCAGTCCACGACTCTACCCGTGAGCTATGGAGGTAGGGCAAAAATTACCAGTCCACGACTCTACCCGTGAGCTATGGAGGTAGGGCAAAAATTACCAGTCCGCGACTCTACCCGTGAGCTATGGAGGTAGGGCAAAAATTACCAGTCCGCGACTCTACCCGTGAGCTATGGAGGTAGGGCAAAAATTACCAGTCCGCGACTCTAACCATTTGCATACAACTTTAACTTTCATTCACCTACAACTCTCACTTGAAAACTGTGGTATAACTTTTATATTTATATTCAAAAGACAAAAGCAAAAATTCAGTTTCTATTAAATTTAGTGTATTTTTAGTGTTGCCAAATGTTACATATGCCTGATGCTGTTTTTTTAATGTTTGAAAGAATATATCGTAATCGCGTGGATAACCTCAACTGCCGCAGAAACGATAATTTTCTTGTTGCAGTGGCGAAGAAACCTTCGTGTAGAATCGTCATTGTTCGTCCCCGTAACTCGAGGCCAAAGGGAATACGGAGACTTTCCATATTTTGTATTTACGGACTTAACTCCGTTTTTCATCATCACGGATTGCCTTTCCATATATACACTGTACATTTCCGTAAAAAATTCCGTAAATATACGGGAATTTTTAACAGTGCGCGCGATGCTCCAGCGCCCACGTTCATGGCTGAGCTTTGGGGCGTGCGGTGATTAGAGGTGTACCCTGGCAGAACGGCGACTCTTTATACCATAGCGAGGAGATGGTTCTGGGTAGTAGGGTTCCAGCAATGAGTTATTTTGATTAATTTATAATTATATTTATTTATACGAAGACTACAGACGATGACAAGAAAAATCAAGACAATGCAATAATCCACAGTTTAGAAGCAGTCTCTTCTGTAGTATAAGGAGCGAATTGGCAAAAAAAAAGACGTAACAGGCATATGAAGAAATTACGCAAAACCTTAGAATTTATGAAAAAACATTACAAAGAACGCTCCTAATGCTGACAGAAATAAACAATACTGACAAAAATAAAATAGAGTGGTGACTTCATAATTAATATATAGAGTGAAAGACTACTGTGTGCAGGAACACGCAACCAAGAACGGACAATAATGGCAATGGCCCTGTCGCACAGGCTGCCATTTGACAGCGACGATGGACCAAGCGATCTGCCGCACTGCGGCTTTTCTATTCGCTGCTACCAAACCGAGCTACAGACTGTTCACGGTATAATGAGCACTCCTGAAAGCCGTGCTTAGGATTTACTTGTTAACACGTTGTGTATTCCTCCGCCTTACGTTAAGTTAACATAGCTATGGACCTCATCACTTTATTCATCCGTCGGTCAAATGAAAGTGTGAAATTATTAAGGAAGCAGGCCTGAGTAGTGTACAAATCTGCTCATTTTTACACTTCGATGCATAAAAAAAAAACAGCGAAATAAACAATTTAGGTTATCACAAATGGCTACCTAACACAATTTATTCGACGTTAAGGTATGGATAAACTTTCCATCTATCGTTACCAACTTTACTGGGCGAATGTCACTCTGTGCGCCCAATAAAATATGTGCATGCAGGGGTAGCGACTTTTTTCTAAGGTTCAATTTTTAGGTGCTCACTTTATCGTGAACAGCCTTTAGTCGACGGTGATACGCTGCACGCCGCGACAGTGGTCCCTGGCGTCGGAATCGCGGCGGTTCTACCCGAATGCGTGAATGCACAAGTACACGCTTGACACGGTATCCCGCGAAATGCATGACGTCGGAGATGGAGTGCAGCACACGCCTTGCCCCAACGATCTGGCGAACGGCCAAATGCGCCGAGAACATGTTTCTCCCCAATGCTGTGCTCGCGTGTTTTCTCGGACTGTCTGTACGTGCACTGACGACATCCCGCCAGGCATGCGTGGGCTGGACACTATTATTTCGTTTGATGGAGCGAAAACAGCGCCATTTCAGCAACACGGCATGTATCTCTAATTCAACTGCACATGAGGGTAGAGTTACACAGTAAGAAGTTAGCACTTTCTGTTTGAAACTGGTTAGATTTAGTAAAGACGTATTTTGTTAATTATCAATTCTATAAGATTAATTGATACGTTCATAAAAGTATCAGAAAAGGAATTTTCTTTAACCAACAAAATTATAAAAAATATTAAAATCATTTAGTAATCCTATATAATGAGAGGGTCTCTGTCTGTCTGCCTGTCCGCCTTTAATACTTCTAAGTCCCTTAAAACTCAACAGAAGTTCTTCAAATATTGCAAACCGAATCCTCAGGGTCAAATACAGGTCGAGTTACAATTTCAGGAAAATCAGATTGCGCAATCATTACCTTTTACCCTAAAAACTAATTTTTAAATTACTTTTTTCCAATCTGAAAGTTTTATATTGATGCATAGAAATTATTGCATAGGTATATTAAGGTAATTGAATAATAATTTTTGTTTGCTTTAAATGTCTCGCTTCAATGTTGAGTTAATTTCCAAGTGGGGCCACAGTGGTTCAGTGGACAGAGCGATTCCAAGTGAGGTCGCAATGGCTCAGTGGATAGAACTATATCAAATGGATAGATATATATCAAATGGCGCCTTAGTGGCTTAGTGGATAGAGAGATTCCAAGTGAGGCCGCAGTGGTTCAGTGATAGAACTGTATCAAGTGGGGCCACAGTGGCCAAGTGGATAGAGAAATATCAAATGGGGCAGCAGTCGCTTCTATGTTGAGTTAATTTCACATCATTTCATTATTGCGTGTGTGTATATATATATATATATATATATATATATATATATATATAATATGTTATTTTTTTCAGTCTTTGTATGATAACCAAAATTTGTAACATGACAATTTGACATGACATTTGTAAATTGATAATACTTAAAAAAAAAAGTCACGGGCTGGGCCCCTAGTAAGTTAATGTAAGCGCTGATTTTGGTAAAAGCATAATTCGTATTAAATGTAACCTCTTCGCAGTTTATTTTTATTTATACTGCGTGTACAGATTTGAGGCGTGCATTTTTAGGTCACGTTAGCAATCATGTAAAATTTTTATTTTGAAGCATTTGCCTAATTTATTTTTCTTGTTAAAGTTCTATAATTATACAATGAACTTAAACGCGAAAGAAAAAAAATTGCTTGAATGAAAACTTTATTTGTAAGCAATGGTTTTTATTTCATTTCCTATACAATTAGACGCTCTTTAAAGTATACGAAATCCTTACATGGAGTGACAGTATCAAATTTGGTTGAATATAAAGAAGATATAGGTATTTAAAATATAAGCAAAAGAAAAAAAAACGATTTTAGTGATGTTTCTGCTTGTTTATATTCTATTAAGCAAATAAATGAACTGGTGCATAGTTTTTCAAACAAGCCTCCATGAAACTGTCAGATGGACCCTGTCATTTTATGGCGTCTTAATAAATATAGATTTGAAATGCATTGTTTGGACCAAAATTTCAAGCATTAATTTTATTGGGTAACCTACTATTTTATAGGTTTTTATATATTAGTTAGAGATAAAAATATAAAACCGAAACTAGTCTTCAGATGTGATCGTATACGTAAACCTAAATTGTAATCTCAAACCACTCACTCAGAAAATCTGAGCAGCTTCTGAATCATCTTCTAATTTCTACTAAAACCTTTTCTCTCCATTTCATGTTCTACATAAATTTGAACATTCTTAAGGTTATTGTTTCACTATTGTAATCACTGTCGTAAGTGGAGCCCGTACCCTGAGACAACTAAAACATCTCCGAGGGAGAAAAAAGTTTACTAGAAACGCCTAAAATATTATTTTTTAATCATATATTTCACGAGCAACTTTAATGTAAAAATTGTAATTTTCCTTTGGTAGCATGGTTTTGCACGTTTCATTGGCTTTCCCGATATAAACCCTGCTTTCGAAAAAAATAATTCAGACTTGGGAAAGCAGGGATGAAACTATCAAAATGCATTGATAACGGAACATGTTTACATACAACAATCTAACGTACACTTAAAATGATGAAATTAAATTTCTAACCCATCTCGCTGTTTGTTGTAAATGTTGCCATATGCTACAGATAAACATAGGAATAATAGTAGGCTGCACTTGAAGAAAAATTGTGGGATTGTATACATAATAAGATTCGGTAGAAAACATTTTTATTCGACTGTAAATAACTTATTGTAAATAACTAACCAATGAGATTTCCAGTTGTAACTCTGAGCTAGTCAATTACAGATACGGAATTATTTTCCAATTAAAAAAATTATAGCATGCTTGCAAGATTATTTTTAAATCGGCGATCATATATTATCATCAGTTGGCACAATAAAGCCAATTATTAAAAATCAAACTGCAGGAATATATAACGAATGAATGACCGAATGAATACCAGAGGAGATAATTGACGTTTCACACAAAAGGAGGTCTTAGGTAACATCGGTGCACTCTGAACATCTACGCGCGAACTGTCGAGTGACTGTAAACTATAATTAATTCCGCAGTGCTCTTGCCTGAGTGCTGCGCTCTGTGTCATAGCTTGGGTTATAACCCACATCACATAAGACCTTTGATGTCATGGTACCCTGTGAAGGCGCAGTGTGATTGGAATATTAATTAAGTTCGCCCAGTAATACTGGTTAACAGGACGAATCAAAAGACGTTTAATGAGTTCCGTGAGTATTTTTATTTTAGTGGGAGATGTGGATAGAACTATTCGGGCCCTATAAACGAAGGACACAGAATACGAGACACGTTTACGGCCTGGACAAAAAAAAAATCATATTTAGCAAGTTTGCAAAAAATTTTCCAAAAAATTAAATGATTACTTTGTAAACATTTTATTCTAATACTTTGCAGTGAGGCAGCATGAGACCCCTTGCATTCGGTATTTTTCATTGAAGGCTAATACAAAAAAAAATTTGTTTTTATTGGTTTCCCATTCATAGTTTTCCTGTAATAACAGAGGTTAAATATATTACATATAAAAAGTTCTATCACTTTTTCCAGTCAAAATATTAGCTATTATTGTATTGCATGCAATCTCAATACTGGAAGAAATATCAGCTATTATTGTATTGCATGCAATCTCAATACTGGAAGAAATATCACACAGTTGAAGTTAAAAGTATAGTTGGTAAATTATGAATCTTGCATATAAATTATACAATTTAAAGTGCATATAACTTTTTCACTTTCGTGTGTAATTTAAAGTCGTAGATGTGTCATTAATCACAACATATGTTCACCTTGTTATTGGTGTAAATATTACAACGAAACAGCGTTGTAAGGGGATTACAGTGAGCAAAGGAATTTATAGAGTATTAATTGTAAGCTAACTTGACATACTTCATTGCACTGGTCTTTTTGTCTAAAAAAATTTCGCGCCAATTACAAATGACTTACATAATATATGAAAACCCAAATTTTTAATAAATTAATTTGTAATTTACCCAAGTTGTTATATTCCTTTCATAAAGCAGTTTTTTTTTATAGATAACCGATTTATTAAGCTTTCAGCGAAAGGTACAAATATATAGGTCGATTTTTATTACAGCGAGTGATATCCATTCTCCTTTCATCTCATCAATTTAAATTATATCTACAAATACATGGCTATAAATGCAAGACTCCCATTTAATTATGTTACATTCGATTGTATATTATTTATAACTATTTTTATTACAAATTAAGATTTATTTATGAAAATAAAACTACGTAAAACCATTATTTATTTGTATTATAACTTCTGTCAATTGATGTTTTATGCAGAAATGATTTACGTCTTTTCAAAAATATTCATTAGGAGTGAGATTAAATCCAACAACAGGTGCAACACAGATGACTAATGGAATGAAATGGGTAGTGAACTATTATAGTCTTTTCGCATATTGAGGAAAATTCTGACGTTTTTATCCACCGAGGCATTTGAGTTACCGAGCTTGGGGCTTTCGCGCGGTACCCAGGTCCATTATTTATCCCATAAAGTGCAGCTCAGGACAGTTACGGAAAGTTTGTTTTTGTACACACCTGTTTTCCGCCAAGTTTTACTTGCAAGTTTTACTTGCAAGTTTTAATGAACGGATGCTGTGTGAACTTCGTTACAAACCGAAATGAAGAAGGATGGGGAAGACTGTAAGTGTACCGGTAATTCATGGGCTTGTATGACCGTTTAACAACCTTCCACCTCCTAATTTAGAGACGAACTCCTTTAATACATTTTAACTTTACTTGCCTCGGCCATTTTTTAAAGTACGAAATGAAATTTTAGTAAAGTTAAAAAAAATTATAAACATTAATTATGAAATGTGTTTAACGAATTTTAATTTGGATATTTTATATACCCCAGGGATTGTTCTTACACAATGCCACGTGGTTTTGCAATGTTCGTGGTCTCGAACTAAACAACAAAAGTGCATAGCGGAAGTTATGGCCAGTGTCTAACCATGCCCCGCCAATCCTCTAACCACCGCTACGCCACCACTCCGGCGGGGGAAATGATTGACAGTTGACCTGAACCGGCCGGACCACCCCGCCCCTCGTCCCCGGAGACTTGAGAGCACATGTAAGAAACTTCTGGTTCTCAGTTCCCTCGACGCAGCCCGAAGTTTGAGGAAGGTTCTGGGTCAGGGCCCCTGTCCTATATATGCCTCCGCATCCGGAGGGTCGGCAGTCTATGATGGCCATCTGGGGAAGTGTGGCAAGAGGTGAACGAAGAGGACCGGTGTCCAACGAGGGTGTATGCGACTGCAGCGGACAAGTGTGGGTGTGCGTCGAAGACGAACGAGAGTGTGTAAGTGCTGCGGAGGGCGGAGTATCAGACGAGTGGGTATGGGAGTGTTCTGGGCGCTCCAAAACATTCCGAACACAAAAAACGGCGATATCTATACTGGAACAAGGTGAGGCTGAATGGGCGAGTGATACAGACTTGAGGGTAAGTACTGGAACTGTCATATTTAAAATACATAATTCTTATGGAAATTCAATAGGTTTCAATTATATGTTCATTAAGACTAATTTCCAATGTTTGAATTTGTTAATTTCTGTGATATACCGGAGAAATATGTAAATACTAGCTTAAATAACAAGCGATAGCCTATAATTGTCGAAATATTAAGTTTGGAATATTTTTTGTCTATAAATAAATTACGAAATTGTTATAATCTAGTTTATTTAAATAAGGTATTCCCGAAAAAAAATTGGCAACGCCGGAGACTTTTAAAATCACAACAGTACAAATAAACACTTTACACAAATTTTTTTGAGGAAAATCATATTTCCAAAAGAATGTTAATAATAAATGCAATTTTTGAAAGAAAAAATAAATAAAAATGAAATAAAAATAAAGTGTTAAATTTCATTTTTGTCTGCATATTTGTGTGATGAAAAGAAATAACTTTACAATATGCAATTTCAAGGAGAGTGAATTGTGCAACATAGTGCCTACCAGAATGTTACCTACAGACCATTCTCAGTTAGGGAAGGATATGTACC
Source organism: Dryococelus australis (assembly GCA_029891345.1). Lineage (NCBI taxonomy): Eukaryota > Metazoa > Arthropoda > Insecta > Phasmatodea > Phasmatidae > Dryococelus > Dryococelus australis. The sequence continues at coordinate 31,116,960 of CM056995.1, read as the reverse complement.
GTTATACGCTGTTCACAGTAAAGTGAGCACTTTTTAAGGCCCTTATAAATTTTTCCTTTCATCGAATTTCCATCTTCCTGGTGCTTTTTAATATAAGCATTGCAATCTAACCAATAAACGCAGTGTATACATTTCACCGCCATAATGCCTATGGCTGCGATAAGATATATTTAAAAATGGTTAATGCCTGCTGGGAGGGCCTTAAAAAGTGCTCACTTTATCGTGAACACCCTATACCTATAATGCCACCTAATATGACGACCTAGTTTACCAGTTTCATATATGCTAGGTATGTAAGGAATATATTTAAACAATTTTTTTTGGATATATTTTGAATAGTTTTTTTAGAGAAACAGTTAGTTATCAATAAGCATTTCTTTAGGACAGAACTATCAATCACTTGCTAAAATATATCTTGGTATATTGTCTGTGGATATGAGAACAAAAATACGTTCTTCCTTTTTTAATGACTATACGTATGCTGCAGAAAATCTTCTTGGTGTGGGTTCTTTAGTGTGTCTTTGGCTGCCACCTGAGATGGTAGAGAAATTATCAAAAAGACGCCGGATTTTATAGAGATCACTTGCTATTATTATGAAACACTAAAACTACAAACTTGTATTTCTTTTATAAATGCGTTACTCAGCGTACAAGAAAGTAGTAAAAAATTTCAGGGTTAATTTATTGATAATAGCAGATGTTTTAAAGTTTTGCATGTTTATTGGAAAACCTGATTGCATTAATAACAAACATCTCTTTCATTGTGAAGAACGAAACTTTCATTAACACCAACCAACATCAAATACGGGTATCAATATATTAGTTAAATATTAAATTTCAGAATATCAGATACAGGATTTTGAACTGCTAAAGGAATACTTTTCACCATAATCTTAGTACAGACGAATTTTTTTTTGCTTAAGGTTTATTCGTAAACTTACGGGAAGTATCAGAAAATGGTAGTAAATATGTCATTTAAGAAGCATTGAGACGAAATAAAATATTAATTTTGTAAAAGTATAAATATTATACCGGATAGTAGTTTTATTATAACAGGAACAGCTAACATTAAAAAATTGGTTGATTAATTTTATTAGCTGACGAACTTCGCCGAGCACTCGTGATGCAAATACATTAGTGAAATTCGTGAAAATAATTATCGAAATTCTCAAATTTCCTTAAGAACTGGAAATATGAGTACACGCGCTGTGTGCATATATTAGTGTTGGTGTGTAAATGTAAATGTGAAGTTTCGTGCACACCATGCACCACTCGTTCGAATCACCAACAGCACTCAAGGTATACGAATATAGGCTTATGCTGCAAGTAGATATGCGAACAGATAATTACTATTAAAATTGGTTTCCTACTGGAAAGAACGTATATTTCAAATAACTGCTTGGACGAAATTTTTCCCCACTTTCGGCAATGTAGCCAACTTGTCGATCAATTTATTTATAACGTGACTCAATAATTACATACGCAAGAAGTATAAAATGATGTCAGGCCTTCCTAGAGTCGAATAAATTTCATTTTCATTTGGCTCTTGATGTTTAGGAATTAGTATAATTTAAGAAAAATTTTTTTTGGATGTTTTTGAAAGCCGATAATACTGTGAAATAGCATAGGCTGCGTTTACTGAAGATCGTGAGTGATTAGTTTTGTTTAGTGAAAGTCATGAGACGCTATAGATAACAACCCACGTCACGCACTACCTTTGTCCATGTCGGGGTACGCAAGGAGAAGGGGAAAAGGGGGATGGGGGTGGAAGGGACACTTTAAACAAATCACGAAAATTCCACAACAACGGTATGAAATCTCCACGCTGAATACCAAAATCTCTGGTGAAGGAGGGATGGGTGGACGAAGACAAGGAGTGGTCGTGGTGAAGCTCCAAGGGGAGAGGGGTAAGGAGACCTCGGAGACCTTTGGGGGAAGGGAGGGGGGGTTATGGAAGCGTTGTTCCGTAGGCATGTTAATTTCGGGACCACGAACCTTCCCCCGCAGGCGACGGTGCGTGCTCGAGTTTTCTACTCCCGGCCCGACGTCGAGATGGTCTCTCGTTTTCGCGTCACGTAACACCCCCTGGTGCAACCCCCTGCTAACCCCTTTCCCTGAAACCTTACCCGGGAAAGGGGATGATTCTGGTTTTTGGAGCGGGGGAAGGGGTGGGTTAGGTGGCCCGCTGAAGGGCGAGCAAGTGGCGATTCCCGACGGGACCCCTTGAAAAGGGGCAGATATTTCGGCCGGGGGGGGACGAGGGGTGGCAGGCGTTTACGTCACCTTCAGACTGTCAAGCTCAACCTCCGACGAAGGTTTTCTCACCCCCCCCCCCCCCCTCACCCGACACGACACGTAGCGTTTACCTTAGCGTGGCCAACCAGGGATTGTAGTTGAGGGAGGGTGGAAGGGTAGGAGAGTTGCGACGACCAGTAGCACACATATACACACAGGCACACACACAATGGAGGGTGAGTTCGCCTGCGACCATCGGCGAGCGGGCGCCAGTCTGGAATGATAATACTTCCAGCATCCATCCCTCCCTCCTTTTGCACAACCCCTAAGCTAACACTTCCGGTCTCTGGTGCAGACTACCAGCCTGACGATTCCGAGCACATTCCGTGCAAAAAAAAAAATCCTGCGATTTTTCTCTACGGCATGGAAGGCCATCACGACTTCTTCGGCGGAATGCAGCCCTGCCGTCAACGGGAGTATAGGTGTAGACAATACAAAAAAAAAAAAGTGTTTTCAAAGTTGTGATTGTATTCATGGCTATCGAACTATGTATACGGATGTAAATAACTATTTGCATTCTTCACTGATAACCCGTAAGTGCTGCAGCAGCAATATTATCTCATCGGAATTAATCTGATTTTAGTATCAAAATATGTTATCGAGTAGTACATGTTTTATGTATCCTCATGATAACGAACAGACTTGGTAATATATATATATGTAAAGTAAATTCTTATTTTAGCAATATAACTACCTTACAGTTATCTATAATTTTAGTTTAATATAATTACAGCCATGCAGAGATGTAGAGATTATTTATGTATGAACCGATTTTGGCATTTTTTAATGATGCGTTAGGAACACGCGTAATTTAAATACGATAAAAATTCTTAGCCCTTTCTGTCCGTGTTTCCTAAGTTCAGAAATTAGAGAACGGCCATAAAATAACGTGCTTTTTTGGTTATAATTTCGCACACTATACTTTTTGGCAGTGTTCAAATAACCCGAGATAGTACCTAATAGCATACGATGATGTTTGAAATAATCAACGTCTTTGAAATGTACAACAAGTGTAAAAAGAAAACATTCTATTTTTTTACCACGTTATTTGCAAACATTGTTTAAAATGCACTGGAGAGATTTTCTTCGAAATTTTTTTAATATGTAACGTAGACTCATAACTAGAAAGCAATAAAAATGCACTTGTTCACATAACGAGCATTAAGATACCAATCAGGGCTACCAAACCTGGCCATAGTTACAAATAGTTTGACTTGAAATTTAACGGTGCCAGCGATCTTTACTTAAAATCAACGAATATTCTTTTTGCTTATTCCTATTAAATAACTTGCAGATACTTGCACGGGAAAGGAACACAAGGTGTTATTAAGCTCCGCAAGTTGACCTAAATCAAAATTCGAAGAACTACCATAAATTTTTTACTGCCGCGTACGACCAAACCTTTCAGCTGTTTATTATTATTACTATCAGATGCGATTGGACCCAATAGGATCACTCAAAGCCTTAACGATTCGATGTTTTGGGTTTCCAGGCAAACTTTTTCTGCGTGGCTTCTCTTCCTTTCTTAAGTCCACTTCGTCCCCGGTCTCTTAGTGACTTCGATACTTTCCATTTGTTAATTTTTATCTGTATGCGTTTTTGTCCAAAATTTCTGATGAATTTGTGTTTGCTTTTTCTAGGCCTTTTTCTGACCCGCTGGACCCAAAGCATGGTTTTCAGTTGTTCTACGCGGGTCACAATTTTGCGAGTGAGTCTTGTTGGGATTTCGACTGTTTATGTAATGAAATTATTCATTTTCAAATTTACGTCACCGAAACTCCACGCCTTTATTCACAGTAGACAGCGCTCACAAAGCGTTACAAGTTACGTAAACGATCTGAGGCTTGTTCACATTGGCAGTCTAACAGGAATGTCTGCAGCAGGCATCCCACTTCGGGCCTTGTCTTTCACTGCCTATTGTCAGGGTTCCGAACACTGGCGTCGTGTCATCCCTGCAAGACGGGTTCGCGAAATGCGCCGAAGTGTCAGAAGCAGCGGTGTCCGTGAAAGCATCTCAGCGTCCCGTAAAACTCTGCGGACGGTTCGTTTCTAACGCAACCTTGCGCCTGCAGCTGAAGCGGCGTCCATCTTCTGCTGGCTTTCCACGAGGAGTTCAGTGACTGCACGCGGTACGTCCCACAGTCACAGATCGTTCTGCTCCTTGGCGGTCGGTGGTTTCATCACGTCTTCGCTGAGGTAGTGCGGAAGAACTTCACTCCTAGCAGCTCCCTGTGGCATTATCTGGCATTTCTACCCCGCACGATGGTTGTTTTGGTGTAAGAGCGCTGTTCAAGTCTGGTCACACCCGTCCTGCACTGCGGTCGACTCAAAACTGGATTAACGTCGCTCTCTGTGCGATAACCGTCTATCTCGCTGCCATCTAGTGACGCAATCACATTCTACGACACCAGCTACACACGAAACGCCCTTACACTATCGCGGAATTCTGAACAAAAACTTATTAGCATGCTATGCCTTAACCTTCGTACAAAGCTACAGAAATAATTCGCGTAAATTACAACCACAAAACTTATGAGAATGCTAACTTCTTCGGAATAACATAATTCAACTACCTTTCTAAACGTAAACTGTCGTGTTGACGTCAACACGTGTTTTGCCTAAATCTGAAGACTATGTTACGGAAAGCAGATTACGTTTTTTTTTTTAAAGATGAACAAAGGTACATCCAGATCTATGTAATCATATTATAGAGTAATTCCATCTTTGATTGCTAGTATACCAAGACACCGTTTCACGAAATCGAAAAATAAAATAATCTCGTAAGTGACAACTTGCGGCTGTGCGTTGCAAAACGTGATTGATAAATTGCTTTGAATTGTTTCGCCAAATTAAAGCACTGTATTCCAATTATCGTGATAATCATCATCCACACTCCAACATATGCAACTACTAATTATTTTGGATGGTTCGTCCTTAACTTCGTATTATTTTAGTCCATGTTTGAACTCAAAACATATGGTAATAAATTTACGTGATTCGTGATAAACACTTTCGATTTTCAGCCAATATTTTTTTCAGCGGGGTCTATCTTCAATGTGTAACAAGTGGTGTTTCAAGCTTGGAAATAAGTGTCACAATTCAGGACTAATATTTCGTACAGTGCTCTGACAAACCAGATGAGCCACGAGATTCAGTTCGTGTAAGCAAGAGCTACATTCTCGCACCTTGATTATATATCTCATAATTCTGTGTTCATACGAGAGGGAATTTCTTAGTAATGAAGTAAAGGTTTCTCGCAGGAGGAATGCACGCATTTGTGCGCGTTGTGTATGCTGATGGAAAGCGACTAGTAAACATTTTCGCGAACTTTTCATCATTGTGGCCACATTCGAAAATTTTCAATTACTGTCAGTATGTACCAACGAGACTATTCCCAAACATTTCTCCTTGTTTGTGTGCCAGAAGCATATGGTGTTCTATTTGCATGTCGTGCGTGAAAATGGAGGACACAAGAATACCTGAGAGGCAGTGATTGCAGTACTGAATAAGAAACTTTTGAGCTAATAGAAGAATATTGGAGTTTACCATCCCTTAATAAAATTGTTGGCCGGTATTCTGGGGGTTCTCCCGTTTTGCCCGCCCTTTCATTCCGGCGCTGTCCCATACTCAACTCAATAACCTTCATCGGTTCTCAAGACCTCGCTGTTAAGAGCCACCTAAATCTCTTTACTCACTCACTTAAGATAGTTTATGATTTATACAGTCAGTTTCAACGCAGCACTATGAGGGAACACAGAGAAAAGTAATGAACATATATAAACTAACATGATTTTACACTGAATAGTACCGGTCCTCGCCCTGCAGAGTCACACACGCATAATATATAAATCTCTATTCTAAATCGAAGCCAAATAAAACAGCTGTAATTTTCTTTAACGATAACCTAAGTTTCGTATTTCTCTATATTATTTCAAGTGATTAAAATTACTTCATTATGCAGCTTAATTATGGACAATTAAGATTAAAAAAACAGGCGGATGATCATTTTTTTTTTTAAATTAATTTTTATGGCATGTGGCCGTGGCTTGGCTGTGGTTGGTGAGTATCGCCTTTCAGGACAGCTTCACTAACATTTTACGTTGTGCCGTAAAAGCGCAACTAACTTTCACAGCACGTGAACGAGAAAAAAATGGAGCATACGAACTTCATATAAATGGCGCGTGTCAAATTCATTTTGCAAGCAAATTTATTGCCACCGAAAATCACAAAACGTAAATTTTTTCCTGGTAAAACCACGCACGTTTTTGAACGTGAAACACTTGGCGACTTCGACAGTTTTACACGAGAAGTGATGCAGTATTTGTTGCAGATACCAAATGTAACGAAATTCAATACTCAAACTTCTAGGGATATTAGGAGAGGCTAAATTTTATCAACGAGGTACGTTTTGAAGGAATGAGACTGAAACCATTATATTTCAACGTAAGTGCAATCCATCACAAAAGTGTTGCTTCCTGTTTCAGTGCGAGCTCTGCAGTGACGCGTGTGAAGGCAATTGTAGTGCTTGGTGTATAAGAGTAAGGTTGCTCCCGGCGAAACGAGCACTTTTGAAAGCCCTGCTTAAGATCTACCTGTACGTATTCTTCCTCATTGTGTAAAAATAACATTTCCATGGGCCTCGTCGCTTTATTGATGCGTCGATAAGGTGAAACTGTGAAATTATCAGGGAAGAAAATATTTTACAAATCTGGTTATTTTTCACTTCGATGTGTTAAAAAAAAAAAAAAACCTGAAAGCGAAAGAAATAATTGAAATAATCAGAAATTGTTACCTATCACTTTTTATTCGACGTTAAGATATGGGAATACTTTCCATTCATCGTTACCAACTTTACTGGGCGCAGTGTGCCCGTTATAATATATGCAGACATGACCAGTGACATTTTTCTAAGGTTGATTTCAAAAGTGCTCACTTTATCGTGAACAGACTTTACAAGCGAATAGGAGGAAGAGCTCGTCGCTACGAAGCTTGCAGCTACTTATAGGCTGTTCACGGTAAAGTGGGCACTTTTAAGGCCCTAGTTACTTTTTCCTTACAGCCATTTTTTATCCTTTAAATACCTTTTGAAATAAATATTGTCATGTAAGTAATAAACATAGGGTGCATATTCCACCACATTCAGAAGTTAACATGAAGAGCTGAAATAAAATATATTTATTGACAATTACTGTACTCCAAAAGAGAGGGTTTTCAAAAGTGGTAATATGGCTGGGATCTTGAAAGTGTACGATATTTGTATTGAAGCAAGAGCCGTTATATTATATTGTTTAATAGTTTTTTTAATTACCTTTCCCATATTCGACGTTGAATGTAGAGTGATATAATGTAGCTTGTTTCTCAAATTCTAATGACAGTTATTCTATGTCAATTTTTCTTGCTGATATAATATTTCTCTGTCTGGCGTTGGCAGGGTTGGAAAAATAATTATATTTCGTAGGTTTCAAAAGTGATAAATGAATATTTTTCTCATACTTGATATGAATTTCTGTACAATGAATAGTTAATTTTTTAAGAGTTTTGAAACGAAACTTTCATCAGGTGTAATTTGCAGGCAAGATAATTTTTTTTATGTTATACTAGGCGCATGCTTTATATATACATGATTGCATACTAATCGAGTTGAACACTGAAAATCCGAGTATTATAAATTTTTTTGCTTTTGTTATTTTTATTTCCATATACTCATATTCGTGTGTGTGTCTCGTGTGTGTGTGTGTGTGGGGGGGGGATGCGTGTGTACATACATAATTCGGAATTTTTATTGGTTCAGCACGTATGATTTTTAACCGTTTAGATGAAAATATTTTGGAATCCCAATAAAAGCTTACTTTTTATATCCAGTAAAGCTTAGTTCTTTGTGACCGCCTGATATTGATAACAACTTTAAGATTCTCACATTCAACTGGCACTTCCGCAAGAGAGGGATGAACGTTAATTTCCGATATCATGCCCGTGCATGTACATGCCAATGAACTGACAGCTTTACTTGAGGCAGTAATGACTGAGGCAGGCTACTGAGGTTTACTTAGTAATGCATATATATATATATATATATATATATATATATATATATATATATATATATATATAAAATTAGCGTGTTGGGATCAGTTCGCGGTGAGCTTAGCTGCTATGAACGTCGTAGAGCGTAGGCGACTAATTATCAGAGTTCACCTGTACTCGCCCGAGGCCGAACGGCAAACGACTACCCACGGAGCATGTTATTCTGAAATATCTCAATAAGTTGGATGTTTTGTAATTAAAACTCTTGCAGGGATTTCAAACCCAGGACAGTTGGTTATGAAACAACGAATAAAACTTCTTTTTTTTTTTTTAATTGAAGAAGTTATTTTTTTTTATTTAAAGATCTTAGTAATTATGATTTATAAATTAAATTTTTTTTCTTGTTTATTGCTGGAGGCAATCAATTTCAACATGGCAGCTGTACGAAAGTAGAATATAGACTATCTAAATTATATATATATATAATTTTACTGCAGAAAGTGTCATTGTGTTTAAAGCTTGATAAAAAAGTATCTAAATGGTAGATATACATTATAATAATACATAAGAAACAAATATTTTCGAAACATCTTTAATCTATCAAAATTTCGAAATTTCTGTTTTTAAAATATTAAGGATTAATAAAATGCATTATGGCCACTACAGCAGCTTCACACCTGACCCTATACTTCGACTGCTAGGTTGGGCAATTGTCCTTATTTCGTTGCAAGACTACGTACGAAGATTAAATTTTTTTAATTCATGTTCGGCTTTCCATCTCTTCTAGAGCGGGGACATCAGAAAAGGAACAATTTGGTTTGGATGACAGGGATGAGGAAGGAAATGGTTGTGGGCTGTGCATAGAATCCACCTTGGCAAACGCCTGAGGAAATTTCATGGGAAAAATCCCGTTGGAAGCCAGGATTAGAAATTAGGAATTGAAACCAGGTTTTCCCCGAACGCGAATCCGCGGTGTCACCACTGCGTCTCCAAGCTCGTTCGGCACAAAACTCCTTAAGGGGGAAGGGGCGTTGTGATCGCAGTGGGTTCCAAACCACGTTTATTAATTACGCTGTTTATTAATTACGCCGTGTACAAGATGGGTCTCGAACCACCAAGGCTCTCTGGCCGACCGAGCGTGAGGCCTTAGGTGACCGCACTGGGCAAGACCCCTTACAAGTCAGTGGAGTAACTTGATAGTGGCATTGTCGGGGGGGGGGGGCGACACGCACTGAGAAAAAAGGTTTTGTTGAATCAAACAAGATTTGTTTCGTGTGTAACCAAATTATTTGTTTGTATTGGGGCAGGGAAATATTTTGTTGTTGAAACCAAATTATTTTGTTGTTCTCATTTGGTTGCCCCAAACGAAAATAAAGATTTGTTTGGCTGCGCGTATATTAAACAGTTTTGGCCGATACAAAAAAGCTTTACAAGTTCGACCGAGTTTCGAATCTACATCACCTTCTGCGTCTAGCGCTACGCCTTAGTAATCTCAGCTAATGTGACAACTTATGATGCTGCTGGAAAGCTTTTAAATAGATATATGCAAATATTGGGCAACATTTGCAAACTAATATTTCAAGTTTTACAACATTACTTGTCAGTTTCTTGTTGCAGTGTTTTATTGATGTTTCATACTAATCTTAAGCATCAATAGATGCACTAACAAACACGGTTACTATCATAATTATCAAAAAAAATACAAACAAACTCTCGAGCTGTATTTTCGAACGAAGGCAGTCAAACATATATATATTTGTTTGGCCACTCATTTGACTGCATTCGTTCGAAAATAGAGCTTGAGAATTTGTTTGTATTTTTGTGATAATTATGATAGTAACCGTGTGTTAGTGCATCTATTGATGCTTAAGGATCGTATGAAACAATAATAAAACAATGCAAAAAGATATATATATATAGAATTGATTCATCAAAATATTTAGTTGCCAGTTTAATTTTTTTTGGCCCAACACAAAGATTTTGTTTATTCAAATATATATTTCGCTAAACGAACAAAAGTAATTTTGTTGTTTGTCAAATTTTGTTTGCTCAAAAATATATTTTGTCAGGGCAACTAAAGATATATTTGGCCCTATACAAACAAATATTTTGTTCGATTTTCTTTCGGTGTGCTACCGGTGGTGTTGGGGGTACATAAAATTTCCTAAATGTAGGAAGAGGGTTCGGGAGTCCTCCTCCGGGAAAATTTTTCGAACATGACCTCTCTATTATGCATTTTAAGCCATTTTTATGACTGAATTTGTATCGCCCACTGAAGGAAATATTTTATAAGAGAGAGTGTAATATTTCCCCGCCGGACAGGTAGTAAGTAAACAGTGAATGCTGGTGAATACACCCCCTGCAGACGCTGGTCTCTGGGCTGTCTGCAGACTCTGGTCTCTGGGCTGTTACCGATCATTCTGATAACACCCCATCCTTTGTAGTTATTTATTGTTATGAACTACGAGCAACCTAGAACACAGATTCAGGTATTTTTCATTTGATTTTCTTCATTCATATTTTAAGTGCCACAGTACATACAGTAAGCAACACAACAACACCTAAATTAAGCTAGTAGATATATATTTTTTTATCATGCAATAATCTACTTCAGCAAAAACGCATACGAACGGAACAAGAAATGAAACGATACTTATTATAACTTGAGTAATATACGTAGCAAGAATGTCATATCAAACAAGCAAGTATTTTATTAACTATTAAAATTTAAAATTATATGGAGGCTATACCCATATACAAATTGTTTAGGCATACGTACATAGAACAGCGACTTGTTTATCTTAATCTCTCATGATAATTTATTGTTTTTAATATTTTGTTCTTTGGTCATTGTAATCTAAGCGGTGTGTACTATTATTAACAACACGTAATTATACAATTGTATAACACTTTTTTTTTTTTTTTTTCAATACTGGTACGTTTCTTAGTCTTGCGTCCAGTTATGGCTATCTGAGCCCATGATTATTTAAGACTTTCGTGCAGTCCATAGGCCCTACTCCTTTCGTTCGCTCAGTTGAGTAAGTACACGATATTTCTTCTTAATGCTAAATGTTGTACTGTTAAAAAAGATGCGAATATTTTTTTTTTCCATGGAACATGAATTCTGAACTTTTTTTCTTGTCCCTTCTTACTCGATCAACGACCCTATCAAATTGAAACATTCAGTTTCAGATCACATAACAGTAATCGGATTTATTGCGTATAAATGCATTAAACAGAGCAATGCCTTACTGCCGCAATGTCTATAGAAGACCATACAACGACCCCATGTTTTTCGTGGAAACATAAACTAGCAGGCTGTGAACGTATGTCGTGCCACTTGACAACGGCCACGTATTTGGAATTTTGCCAAACCGCCATTTCTTGTATAGCAGTTGAACATCAGTTTTAACTCCGCGAATATACGAGCTTGCTAGCTCTCGCTTTAATGTTTCGCTCCCCGAACAAGGGCTGCTGCTGAACAATAGCAAACGTAAAGAGCCGACCACTGCCCGTTGTTCGGTGATCGCAGACTTCATCGGGGCGGAAATCGATTCTCCGGAAAGAGGCCGGGAAATTGTCATTACATTATAAACGAGTGGGGACTTTAGCTGGAGCTACACGCAATTCGATTTCTGTCGATTATTTAATGAGGTAGACCGCTTGTGTCAGTGTAAACGAAAGCAGTGTTACAGGCTGCCCTGTAAAATGCTTTTGTGGAGCCGATAAAAGTTAGTTGTCCTGCGATGGTATTCCAAAGTTAGGGAGTATTTTACGGTTGCATGATGTACAAGAATTTGTTTAAGCGCGTTTGAACACATCCGTGCGTAAAATCGACTGGACTGATAAAGAATGGAAATAATTGCATTGGAGCCTGCATTTTACACAACATTTCATTCAAACTTTCATTATTCATTATTTTTTCATCTATTCCTACTAGCAGCTCACTGCTTTGTGACATAATTTGGAGTAAATTTATAGGCCTACATCAAAAACGAATTCTCACGATACAGTAACAAAACTAGTTAAAATTTGTGGGAAGTTTTGTTTTTGTTTTCGATTCGGTTGTATGGGACTAACGATTGCCCGTGCTAACTTACTGTAATTTCTCTTATCGTTGTTTGGTACAACACTACGTAACATGATTTTTTTCATGTTTGTTATTTTAAGTTTCTTGACGTGCATTTTTTGTCGTGCATGATTCTGATTTGCTGAGACCGTTAAGCATCAAATAAATTATAGAACCAGTCCAATTTTCAAATGTTTGATGGTAACTGAAGCCATCCAACTTTCTCAGACAAAAATGACATTAAAATTATTACGAAGCAAATTTCTGATTACAAAAATATTAAAATCTAAATTTACAATTCAGTGCACTTTTAATAAAACTAGAAAACTCATAATTTACCGCATACATATTCATTTCTATCACTAACTCATGTTAAATACTTAGCAGCGAATGGCAATACAGTCTGTTTGGCCCATACTGGATCTTAACTCATTCTTTATTCGTTTCAATTTTGAAAAAGTTTGTAATCATCACAGTGAGATAATTTGTCATCAAAATCTCAACATTAGAAAAACAGAAACTAAAATAATAATCAATTATAAGACGGCGAAATCTCAATTCATATAGTTCCTATTGATTGTCAATAGTCAGTAATGAAAAATTCAGAACCGAATCAACTCCTCTTCATAATCGTGTTCCAGTATCTTCTGGGTACGCAAGATCTAATTTGATGCTCAATCCCTGATTTCTTCGGTAAGTGTTGCCAGATTCCGAATAAATCTAAATAAGCATCTCGTCTTCACGTATGCGACCTGTATTTTCATAGAGCAGCAATCAAACTGTCAATAATATCTAGAAAAGTACCAGTTCTGAACTTTTCATGTGAATGCATGGATTCTTTACTGTTGTTATCAAAGGTATGTACTTGGAAGTGATAAAATTATTGCTTCGTGGTCTTTGTCATGAAACTTCCTCTCAGTACTGCTGACAATCAGTGAGCGCTTTGGCCTTACCTTCAATAATATCGCAGGTTTATCGGAGTGCTTCCACATATCCGTGCTAAGATTCATAAAACACACAAGCAGAATTCAGGTCTTTATTTGATGAATGCAATAAAGAAGCGATTATCTGAAACCTCTGGAGAATGTAGTCCCACGGTACAATCATAATAACCATCTCCGACTTCTTCATAGTTAACAATTGTCCTCTAGCCTGTTCTGTATATTCAGCCTTGGCTTTAGTATCCTCAACAATGTCTTTTTAAATATTCATGATGACATAATAGCTCTTATTGAGTGCTGAAATGCCATTAGTTCGGATGGACCAACAAGTGTCAGGCAATTTTTAAGCAGAGGAAGGTGATGTTCAGAACTTGGCAATGTGTTAACAAGGACTCCCTACCGGTGAGTGGAAGCAGAAAATAATGTTTAAAAATTCTCCATGGACGTAAAAAAGCGGATGAACCATGTTATTTCGATTTGTTATTTAGAATTGCACTACGAGGTATTACTACAAAAACTGGTTCTGTATTCTTAGAGTTTTGTTTTTTCAGACGAGCAAATAATTGTAAATACCCAAAACGAAAAGACATTAGTGAAATAGATTTTCGAGATATAATTTGTTGGAAAACATTCCCAGTTAATGAAGTTGTTGCAAGTAATACTGCTATTATAAGTTCATTTGGAAATCCTGTTATGTATTCACTAAAGAAAATTAAATTCAATGATGGCGATCTAATTTATATGTATAGAAAGTTAACAGGTACTTGTGGTAATATGAGAATATTAGATTATGTAGAATTGGTTTATAATCCTTGATATGTATTTATTATGTTATTGTATATGTATGTAATGTATAATAAAGGGGTTTACCATATACAGGCAGTTTCATTCAATATAACAACCTGAAGCCTCGTGGCAGCGGCCCTAGATTTATATGTCGCTGCCGGGATAAGCATTCACTTTGGCCATTGTAACCATATCTTGCATGTAGTTCTCAAACACTTAGACTTTGTAGCATGTGAACTTTGATGACCTCATATGAGATAATGTGTGTTGAAAGCTTATCGCTTGAACAATGTACTCTGTACTCTGCAATGTTGCAACTCTGTTAAGAAAATATATACAGACATGTTTTCAGAACCACTGGCCAGTGTTTTATCAGACTTGGAGCATATCATATTACAGTGTGTAATATAATATGTGGTGCCCATTGTGTTTCCCACTCATGTTACTGGTATTGTCGTAACTCTGATCTCTACAATCATCGATGTCAATCCCATATTATTTTAAGAATCCCAAAATGCTATTGGCAATCTGTGTAGAAGTATATCCTTCAATGTCTAACCATTAAAAAAATCTTTCGATTGGCCCAGAATGTAGAAAATATCACACTATCAAATTAAGTTGGCCCGCAATACCTGAATCTGGTGTACAGTCTAAATATATTAAATAATACTAGCACTCCTTACTTTAAGTGATCATTTTCCTGCATCATGGCTCCACTCAGACATATAAACTCTTCGTACATATCTTTAGACAAATATGATGTGTGGCCTTTTCCTTTGTGTCCATGAATTTTTAAGTGATCAGAAAGTAAGGGTTCGAACATGTGGACTGCAGCTGTAATTGTCAAAGGTAATTACCATTGTGTTTAAAGCAAAATGTTTCATCGCTTTCACGGAAAGGAACACATTATGCTAAAACTTATACGACTACCACTACACGTTTAAGTACTTTCTGCCAGTAATGTAGTTCATTTTTCATGTTATTGACAAAATGAGAATCAATATGCTCACCTCTTATCCTCGCTAACAAAGCAACCATGGTTTTTTGTAAAGCACTTTCTTCATGTCGAGTCAGTACAATGGTTCCATTCTCCCAGGGGCCGAGGTGGCTGAGCGGTTAGCCTGCTGGCCTCCCACCAATCCAAACCGTTTTCAATTCCCGGCCGAGCCACTACTGGATATTCGCATGTGGGAATCGTGCCGGACGATGCTACTGGTCGGCGGATTTTCCTCGAGGGTCTCTCGTTTCCCCCACTCTTTCATTCAGGCGCTGCTCTATACTCACCTCAATCACTCTCATCGGCTGCCCAAATCTCTTCACACACTCAACCCATTCTACCTTTCATTGAAACCTTCTTCTACAAACTTAGATGGGAATTTCATGCCAATAACTTTACAAGGGGAGATAAAATTGGCGTTTTTTTGTGAACAGCGGATCAAATTCTCTTCTGTTCAACATTTAGTTCGTGAATCCCTAACCGAACCGCGTTTATTTCCACAATCGTAATACTTTTTGGAGGAAGTAAAATCACAGTCAACATTTTGATTCTCCTGACTTCCCTTCGGAATCCATTAAAATTTTGCATTCTAGATATTGTTTCCTCCGCAGGTCAGTCACTATCTTAGGTTAGTTGAAAAACTGGTGTTATTTTCATTTTGCACAATTTTTGGCATAGTTGTTTGTTTCGTAGGTATTTTCTGCTCTGACAATTGGCATTTTTTTTTCTGTTTCTTCAAAATTATCAGCGCCTGAAG
Organism: Dryococelus australis; assembly: GCA_029891345.1. Taxonomy (NCBI): domain Eukaryota; kingdom Metazoa; phylum Arthropoda; class Insecta; order Phasmatodea; family Phasmatidae; genus Dryococelus; species Dryococelus australis. The sequence continues at coordinate 31,101,091 of CM056995.1, read as the reverse complement.
GATTATTTTCGCAATACTCGAAATGTCTCTTTGTCTTAGCATGGTCGGAAATGTTGTTACCTTCAATCGAATTTTCAATAGCTCCAGCTGCCATGGAATTTTTGGGGGATTCACTTAGAAGGGTGTTGTGAGCTCCGGGTCCCGAACATGCGGCGTCCCGGTAGGTGTTCCTTACGTTGGCCATGCTGTCGAGGTCATAGCACCGAAGGCAGAAGGCAGGGTGATTTGCAGAGTGGCAATGACGTCATCGGGCTACTATATAAATTGGCGTACAGTTCTGTGGTCAGAAAATAACCCCCCCCCCCCCCTTCACCCCCGCTGTCCGATACTCACGCGTGACGGACTCCAGGGCAGGGCGTCTGCAAGTCGGTAAGCAGGAGACTCCGGACGACGGGGGACGCCAGTCAGTCAGCTGCGAGGACACCTGGGTCACCCCACGACGAAGGAGCTTCGTGCGAGGTCGACGTATCACTCAGTGGTAGGTGAATCCCAGTGCAGGCCGTCAGTTAGGGAAAGCTACGCGCAGCGAATTACGAGCATTAGTGTATGAAAGTAATTTAGTAGCTCAGCTTTAATATTTGTCCTTTCGCTTGCAGAATATGTTCTGAAGCTTCAATCAAGCAAGTCGCTACAAGTCATAATTGTTGTCATTTTGTCCTTATAGTATTCAATATTTTAACTTGTAAACCAAGCTGAGAATAAATGTGTAGTCTTGTAATTATTTGTATTATCAATTGACTTCTAGCAGCTCGTACCGCAGGTAATTATATAGTAAGCTGAGAGTTAACTTAGTAGAGTTGTGAGTAATTTAAAGTCTGGTCGAGAAACCAGAACAAGGCGTTCAGACATGTTAGTGACACTGGGTTGCATCTGAAAAGAAGTGATCAACTAAGGAATTTTGGACACAGCCTCTAGTTATTTTTAAAATAGTTCTTCCTTGGTTTACCGTTACGCAGAACCTGAAGGCTAATGGCGGCCAATTTCTCACACTCGACTTGCCATTAAGTTAGTAACCTATCGTAGAAGAAAACCATCGACAAATCATAATCACCGCGCAGCACTCCGCATTAACATGAGGTTATTTTATTATTTTATATACAGTAATTTATAGTTTATTATATTGATAACAAATTAATATTAATAATCGTCTTTATTTACGTGGCAAATTTAAGGCTATTTGGCCTTCTCTACCACTTAACCCCAGATTACAAGTAGTATTTTCTTCAGAAAATATGTAATAATTCTAATTACAAAATAACATTTTCGTTACGTCAATGCTAAAACTGTAAAAATCAATGAATGTTGTTAACCTAACAGAACAGTCAAAATAAAATAGTTATAAAAACACTTGACAAAAAACAGCTTTACAGTTACAACTTGAAAATACTATTTTACAGAAGAAAAACATACAAGCATTATGCTATAAGGAGATTACAAAAAAATACACATGTATTCATGTTATTCAAATTCCGTTTTAGTACAGTTCTTTTGGCGAAACCATCAATAAAGTAGGCTCATTTCGTAGTTAATAACACTACTTACACTACCACAAGTGCTTACAAAATTGTTCGTAGGAGCCTGTGGATAGCAGCAAGGCATTGCGCTGATTCAAGCCGAACTATTTTTGTGAGTAGTGTTAGCTCAGCGGCCACGCGATGCTGTGCTTCTTGTAGATGACTGACGCCTGACGGTGCAGAGGTCTAAGGTTTTAATGCGCCATTGATAACTGTTCAAGAAGTGTCTAACCTTGGGGGCTTAATCTCTTTTCTCAGTGTATCGTCTCAGATACACGTCTGGTGGCGCCCTGGTTCGTTTGGACTGCGAGTTGTTCAAGTGTAATGTTCCGCCTGTCCGCAAGAGACGTTCGCCGCTCTCGTTAGTGGCACGAAATGCCTCGCGGTTCCTGTGTCGTTTGTTCGCGTTGTTTACGATTGTCCAGTCACGAAATCCTTCACCAGCAGTGGGACGCGGACAGTCCACAAGCTTCTCTGTTTAAGACGTACTGTGTCACCCTTGGCCCAACAGCCGAAGATCATTCGTTTTTTTCAGCGTCTGATAACTCTCCACTCTGAGAAAAAAGTTTCGTTGAATAAAACAACAAAATTTGTTTGGCGCAACCAAATTATTTCTTTGTATAGGGGCAATGAAACATGTTGTTGCTGAAACCAAATTATTTTGTTGTTCTCATTTGGTTGCTCCAATCTGTATTATTTGGTTGGTGCAATTTAAGATTTGTTTGTCTACACGTACGTTAAACAGTTTGGGCAGATGTAGAATAACTTTACCAGTTCGACCGGGTTTCGAACCTAGATCACCTGCGGCCGAGCGTTACGTCTTAGTAACCTCAGCTAATGTGACAACTGATGACAACGGAAAGCTTTTAAATAGATATACTGCAAATATTGGGCAACGTGTGCAAACATTTTTTCAAGTTTTACAGCTTTACTTGTCAGTTTCTTATTGCATTGTTTTATTAATGTGTTCATACGATGGTTAAGCATCAATACATGCACTAACAAACACTGTTACTATCCTAATTATCACAAGAAATACAAACAAACTCTTGAGCTATATTTTCGAACGAAGGCAGTCAAATGAGTAGCCAAACGTTATACAGTTAATTCAACAAAATATTTAGTTGACAGCCTAATTTTTTTTTTTTGCCCCAATACACAGATTTTGTTTATTCAAACATACATTTTGTTAGGGCAACTAAATATATATTTGGCCTTATACAAACATATACTCTGTTCGATTTTCACTCAGTGCACGAAACCATTGACTGATATGTTTGCAGGGTACCAACAATATTGCATATTTCTACTCACCTCTTGTTTCACATATTTTATACAATTCGTATTGGCAGTGGCTTGAATCACCTTTTTACGTCGGCAAAGAAATCCACTGTTCATACTGTGCTATGCGATTGGGAAATTCACTCCCCGGTGGAACTACAGAATTCGCCCGTAAAGATCATATCGGTAAGACAAAGAATGACGCCTCGCGCAGAGAGTTAGGCGCCACTGGTACAGAGCGTCACCTCAGAAACACCTGGAATTTCTTTCAAGTAAAATAATATATTCAGCTACTTGGAGTTCTCTCCAGGAATCCTGTACAGGCATGCTACCAGCTTCCATAAATAGGATTAATCGCCAGAAGAAAAAAATTATTCATATTAAATTTTACGCGTTATTTAAATACTGCGCATGCAAATTAAAATCAAAAATTAAAACGACACAAGGAAATAAAATAATAGGCCCTACTTATTTCTCTCTAGTTCAGATAATCAACATGATTTTGAGTAAACCACCATGTTAGTTAAAATAATTATTACAATTTTGTTTATAAAATTTATGCTAACAAGAACATTTTAGACATAAAAAACTTAAAGAACTAGATTAGGTAAGCCCTTGAACTTTCAATTTGTATATCACAATATGTGCATAAATTATATGTTTGGATTACCTCTTATTACTTTGAGAGGATAACTTTGCTTCTCAAGAGATTAATTTGTTTATAAGTACTGAAACAGCTTTACAATATGTGCTATTTCTAAAATTGACCCACAGGGTGTGTGTCTAAGTCCGCTAGCATGCGATTACTTAACGTCACTATTATTTTGTTATTATACTGGCAAGCACAAGAAAGAATTATTCAGTCTATCCTACAGCGTGGAGAAATGCAGTTCCATTTAGATTAGGCATGCCGGGAAAAAATATTTCTTGAGGTTAATAACGAAGGGTTTATACCAAGTGTGAAAGGCTTGGCCTCATAAGTAACTATAACATATCGAGTTTACTTATCAGTTTACTTTGTTTTAATATAATTAGGAGGTCAATCGCGCTGTGTGCTGTTCATTAACGCAAAAAAAAATTCCAGTTGATATTTTAGGACACCGCTGTTTGCAAATTGATCGAGGCACTCAGGTTGGGTAGCTTCAGCTATGCGGACATAGCTCCACGTCTGCAGAGAAGCAGCGGCAAGAGGAGGTAATTAATAATCCAAAGGGATGGCGAAAAGAAAGGAAGGAGGGTCTTTGCGAAGCGCACAAAAGTGAGGAGTCGGTCGTCTGCAGAGAGAACTCTCGTCGTCAAGATATTCCTTGGCAGGGAGGAGGAGGAGGTTGTGAGGTCGGAGGGCGGGGGGCGGGGGGGGGGAGGGTTACGAGGGAGGAAGACAGTCGGAAATTGTGGAAGAGGTAAGCCGCTCCCGCTACTGAATAACTTCATACGTCGCCCGCGGGAGCCATTTTGCCCCCGCTCGCGCCAGACAGCTGTATCAGCGTTATTATGACGCTCGACGTGGTTCACTGTCAGCGCCGAGGCTGCGGTTTCCCTTCAAGACGGAGCGAAATGAATAATTATGTAAAACCACGCATGACTAGGCTGTCACAGGTTACCTCTGCCCTACCGCGCGAATATTAAAAGTGAGAATTAAGTTTCGGCATATATATATATATATATATATGTGTACTCTTTTTAAAATCATTCACTTTGAACTGAGGAAACGGTTTTGTTGAATAAAATTAACTTTGTTAGGCGCAGCCAGATTAATTGTTCGTACAGGGCCAACGAACTTTTTGATGTGAATGCGTATTTAAATTTGCAACTATAGTAGGAGGCAAATCCAGGAAATCCGATGATAACGAAATCGGGGGATAGAGTTTGGCACTGCAGCTCCGAATTAATCGTCTACATTCATAATTCAATTATACCACTCTATTGCCAAAGGATCAAAGAATATGTTACGTTGAGTGCATACTGCGAAGCATCGCGCGCGCCAGGTGGTGGAACCGGGGGGGGGGGGGGGGGGATGCCGTAATTTTGAGTTCGTTTCACCGCGTCTCATTAATTCCTCGTAGCATAACTTTTGACTAGGAGGAACTACGACCCTAGTTTTAGTTTCAATCGACAGCTCTCGTCGAGATCAATCGATTACGTGTACAAAAACATTTGTGCGGCGTGGTTATGGGGAATTTGTATGAGTTTAACGCAAACAATTAAAAAAAACTTAACACAATTTCGGCCTATACTCGTTAAAAAAAAAAAACCAAGTCGAAATACAGACAGAAACCGTATACGGTTGGAAAGAGCATCTCAAAAGCAATCCAGTGATACCCATGATACCCCATATGATCGAGTGAAGCGGTGCCGGGAACGTAAAATTAACATCAAGGCGTCCGAGCGCGTCGACGTAGAAGTATTAATGCAAAACAAACGGCCGTGACCCCAGCACAGCTAAACCCAATTTTTATTCTTGAAATCTAATTATCTTGTTGTTCTTACTTTACTGCCCCAAACTGTAAAGTTTAGTTGGTGCGATCAAAGATTTGATTGGCTCTACGCACATTAAAATTTTTCGGTTACTGAAAGCTGGGCACGGTAAACTCGACACTTTCCAAAACCCTGCTTAAGATCTATTTGTATGCGCATAGTGTATTATTCCACTAAGTTATACGTAAAATTTACATTGGCAAGGGCCTCGCCTCTTTATTCAGGCGTCACGCAAGTCAAGTGAAATTATGAAATTATTGGAAAAGTAAACAACTTACAAGTGTGATGATTCTTAGGCCCCTGTCACACTAGCAAATTTTTTGCCATCAACTATATTTGACAATAAGATTTAAGGACAAAATATGGCCATCAAATTATTTCTTCCAACAAATTTTAACAAATAATCTTGAATGTGTTTGAAAACGTATCTCACTGTCAAATTTTTTTTATTGGGAGAATCTAATTTCAAAATTTTTTTAAAAATTATTTTCGTAGTGAGCTGCGGTACATTACAGGAAGAAACGCAAGTAATATTGTAATTTATTTTCGTTTCTTTACCACATTAAAGTTTTATTTATAAGATGTGTTTCCTGCACAATTAAATAAATGCCTCGGAGTTAGTAATATTATGTGCAATATTCCCTTTAATTTACATCCAAGCCCAGATAGCTTCTACATAAATTAATAATCTTCATAACTTACTTCGTTTCCAGGAATTGTTTGTTATTTTAAGATTCTCGACGTCAATTTTTGTCGTGCACGATTCTGATTGGCTGTGACCGTCAAACATGAAATAAATTTTAGAACTAGTCCAATTTTCAAATGTTAACTGAAGCCATCCAACTTTCTCAAACAAAAATGGCGACGTTTATGCTGTTTCGATGACGTCATAACTGTCCAGCTTTATTTGACCAAGATTATTGGAAGCAGTTTGATGGAAAAAAATTTACAGCGTGAGAGGGGCTTTACCCTTGTATAAACTGAAAATAACGGAAAACCGAAGTAATAATTTCTGTTTTTAGAAATGTTTCCGTACGACTTGTAATTCAGCGTTAAAATATGGAACTTCTTTCCCTTCATCGTTACCAACTTTACTTGGCGCACGCCGATCATTATGCCCTTTTAAAGTACATGCAGGTAGGGATGTCCTACCGAGATTCGTTCCAACGTCGTTTGCGCCCGAGCGCTATGTTGTAGCAAAGCCACATAAAGCGACTACCGATGAAATTGGAACGTTTTTAAATATACACAATTCAGTGTACGTAACTAAATATTTTAAGTTGAAAATCTGTACTGTACTGTTTAGTTTCCTCTGCAACTTTATACTGTTATTAAGCATTACAAAATGCACTAACAAACAACACTGCCGCCATCCTAATTGTAAAAAAAAAAAAAAAAAAAACTCTCGAGGTGTATTTTAGGACAGAGATAATGAAATGAGTGGGCAGGCAAATAAACACAATATATTCAACAAAAAAAATTATTTGAACGTCTAAATTTTTTGGCCAAACACATATTTTTTGTTTATTTAAACGTGTATTTTGCTAGAAGAATAAAACTAATTGTGTTGCTTTCAAGTTTTGTATACTCAAAGTAATATTTGGTTGGGGCTTCTAAGTATATTGGGCCAGCAAAGAAAAGTTTTGTCTGTTCATAGTTAACTATGCACTCTTCAAAACACCGATTTGGTTCTATTTTTATTCTCGTTTTGTACCCTTCGGCCATATGTGAAATTAATGTGATCGCTTTGCGTTCATGCGCCATCTAGGTGATACTGCAGCATTAGTATAAATAATGCAGATATGTTTCTAATACTCCCTCTAGTTCTCTCATGTGCATGAAACACTAACTGCAGTGGCTATACATCTAGGTGATATTGCAGCATTAGTATAAATAATGCAGATATGTTTCTACTACTCCCACTAGTTCTCTCATGTGTATGAAACACTAACTGCAGTGGCTATACAACTTTAGGACTTAACAAATATTTGTATATATTCGTTACCAACTTGAACGAGATCCTGCATGACAAAATGTACAACACCATACATGTACATCTGAACAGCGATATTTTTCATAGTTTAATTTTTAAAATGTTTACTTTACATTCAATTTTGAGTAAACCACCATGTCGACTAACTGTCACACTAGATCGATTACTTTGCCCCTTTTCATTCTTATCGATTCTACTTAAAACAGCATCAAATTTAGTTACAGTTTTAGCTTTCAAATCATTAATAAATTAATTAATTCTTGTTTTAAAATAATTATTTTTTCTTCTCAAATCTGTTTGTCTAACTAAATCAAAATTTTTATTAATGAATTCATCATTTATATATTGCATTATTTGTTACATTTGTGTTTCAAGTTGTTTGTAATAGTATCGCCTACCACTTTATTAATTACAACTCTTAAATTTCTTGCATTTCTGTAAGTTGTGTTGTAAAACTATGTTTGTCATATCATTAAACTCTTTAATAATCCATTTAAACATCATTCTATTCTAAATTCATCACTCTGCAAATAATTACTAATATTAGTTTAGATGTTTGCAATTACACTCGTGTTTTTATAAACATTATCATTCAAATCCACTAAGTTTATTAATTTCTCTTGAATGTTGTTTGATTGTGATTTAAATATATTTAGCATAATAGTGTCTAAGTCGTCCACATAACGTTTATTTACCACATCACTATTTTTCACAACCATGCCCATATTACATCATTTATATCCTTTCAAAACACAATTCCCATTGCAATTTTTGGTTAAACAGATATAGTAATTACTGTGTATTAAACCACTATTTCCAAACTTTGAAATACTCATTGTTCTTCACCTGGAAGTAAAATTCCGTCGAAATCATACCTATATCTGCCTTTATACAGGATAAGCATTGGTAAAATCACTAAAGAACTATAGTTGTCTTTTCAATAGTATTAACACATTTCTTTAAACTTTCTAAAGGTAATATCTCCTAAAATGTATAATAATTATAAATATGTTGCATATCCATACTATCTATTTTAAACACACATATCATATTTGCATTATCGCACAAATTATGTGTTTGTATATGTGCGTAACTTTACCATAAAAACCATCAATGTTTGAATGTCGACCAAAACTGAAATATTGCTGTATTTCACCCTGTGGTTCACACTAAAAATGTTTCAAAAATAAATACAGTATCGGGCAATGCTTCATTCGGAGGCGCTATATCTTCTTTATTTGTCAAAGGGAAATATCGCATTCCATCAATTAACAACAAATTGCCCACTAGTCGTTGATACTTCTCGTCTTTTATTGTTTTAGAAGACACATATACGTTTTAAAATTTAATACCATTTGTATGTTCGAACAAAAACATAATAACACAAGTTTTGCCTCATTTTACATCATATATTTGATGGTAAAAGAATACCATGTTTCTATACAATTATGTTTTCTTTTGTATTTACAATTACCGGCAGATGTACAATTACACAGTATTACATAATGTACTAACATATAAAAATGTAAATGTAGGTATGTATGTAGGTTCGCATTCAGTTGAAAATAATGGGTTGTACTAAACGTATCAAAAAGGATGCGATGTATCGAATACATTGATAAATAAATTACCATTTGAATTGCATTTACAGAAGTACAATTATTGAAGACCAGGATCTAAACTTTCTAAAGATTTGGCACAGAATCATCAAGGATTAAACTCTTCGGATAACGCTTATAAATAACACGATATTGTTTATGATCGAAGAAACAATTTGAAAAAAATACATATAGCAGGTACAATTCTAACCAATAAAATTGAAATATAAGGAAGAATCCATCTACCTCTACAGGCAGGTGAATAGATTGGTGCTTGGGTCGTTGATAAATTTATATGCACGAAGGTGAAGAGAGGCATGGGCATAAAACGTAAAACTAAGAGAAAAACAAAGAAAGGAGGAATATTTATTTTCCTATTTCCAGCATTAACAGCACTTGGATCAATCCTTGGAGAGGTTCCAGCAATTTGTAGAGCAGTTAAATCAAAAGGTAAAGGAATGTATTTGAAACCTTATAAAGTTGGACAAGGATGAAAAAACTCCAAACATGGGGGGAAAATGCAGAAAGTCCTAAAGAGTCTTCCAAAATGCGCACTTACAAACAAAGATATTAATGTATTTGTAAAGAAACTGGATATCCTATATTTCTGAGGTGTGTATATGAGAGATGATTTACCAAAGAAACCAAATCTTCATGAATGTGTGAGAGTTAATTTAGATTCGATAAAAATTAAAGGAATGCATTGGGTTGCATTAATTAAGAAAGTAAATCAATCATTGTATTGTGACATTTCGGCGATTTACGTCCTCCAATTGAAATACTTTATTTTTAAAAAAATCACGCAATTAAGGTACAATTACAAAATGCAATAAATTGTGGACATTTATGTTTATGTATTTTGACTACCAAAAAGGCTATATAAATAACTGTAATAGTAAAACATAATAGTAATATGTCAATTACATTGATATTAAGTGGTAAGTCGTCGTAATTGGGTGCGGTATATTTCCCTGTGTTGGAGTTAGATGGAGAATGACAAATAAGTCTAATCCAATTCGTTACTTTCAACAGCATACCAACCATTGATATGCATAACCAATCATTTATGGCTAATATTGGTGAAAAAACCTACAAGATTGTGATACTGGTAGGATCTTATGAGTTGGTTGGCTTAGAAACATTCATTAAAGTGGCATTACCTGAAGATGCAGGTTTTCGATAATGTGGAAATCCTAATATGTTAACTAGAGCAATGTATACTAACATCGATATCGATTTCTCAGAAAACAATTCAATTGCAAATAAGTTAGTTTACGAACAGAGAGTATATCCAGCTACTCAATTGCATTATTCATCAAAACAGGTTAGTTTATTATCGGTAAATGTATGTTGTATATATGTTAATATTGTAGGTGGTTCATATTTGAACGCAAAACCGACAAATAGAATACATGAATTCATGTGTGCTGTGGCTCCAGGATATAAAATAATTAGGAAACCGAATACTTTGGTATATCTTCCAGTAATAGTGAATCATGTGGATGAAAAATAGTTGTTAAAGTTGTCAATCAAGATGGAAAAATTATTCATTTTAGAAACTAAGAAATTGCAGCCTCTTTACATTAAAAAAGCTATATAAACAATTGCATTCCATTGTGCATTACAATCATAATGGGTATTGTGTATAATAGTAAATTCGGAATGAAAGCAGGCAGTTCTTTTAAGAACTATTTCACTAAGGAACATATTTATAAGAAAGGAAGTATAAAAATACGTAAATACAAGCATAAAATGCTCAATTTAAATAAGTTACCCATGAAGTTACCATGAGGCAATGGAATATATTAAAAATAATTATTATATATTGTTAATAGAAATGGAAGACATACTTAATGTTGAAGAACCAATAAGTTATGTGAAAATGCAATCGCCAATACAGAAACACATGTATATGAACCATTCCGAGCAGCTCCATATACGTTTCCTTCGCAAATAAGGATTCCAATACAAAATCACTATATTTACACATTACCATAGAAATCAAGTTTATGGTTTAGAGGAACAATTAAGAAGACAGCCGATGCAAGTAATCCAGTAACTACAAACATAGTAAGAAATGGAATACTTCAGTTAATCGACAGAATTGCATATCTGCTAAATGGAGTGGAAATCACTCCACCATGAGATGTTGGATTTACTTCTATGATAAAGAACTATTCTCGCGAACTGTAAACAATTTTTATACATGGATTATGGTTGGGCGGAGCAATGCTATAGAGCATATCACACTTAGATTGCAGTGTGCGGTGTAATGGACATTCACTCTCTCTTTTTCCAATGCACAATTTCCATCATTAACGCTGTCCTTTTGTTCCTGCAGGCACTGTTGCCTGATAAGTTATTTTATTTTTAACTTCGATAAATAAAACTATCTACATTGCGTGCGCCCATCCAATCACAATGATAGGGTATATCACATGCTTCAGTTTCAAAGGAGCCGCTTAACTTTATGAGTTGGCAGGGAGGTAAACAGATAAAAATTATCTTAATCAGGCTGTTTCCTTCACAAAGGTGAAGCAATCTGGCAACAGTGAGCCCCATAATCCGTGTACTGCAATCTAAGTATGAGATGTACTGTAGTGATTACTCACTACAAATAAACCCAGGTGGAAAATACAAAGTTGTTATACCATTAGGAAAAGTTTTGGGCTTTGGTGAAGACTACAAAAACACGTCATATTAAATGCTAAACAAGAATTAGTTATATTATTTGACAATACGCATTTGAATGACATATATGATACAGCTAATAACGAGGAAGGTGTAACATTTTAATTAAGCAGTGTGGAATGGTTGATGCCGCATATTGTAATCAACACTCGTGAATGTGTAAAGTTTTTAAAATCTAACGAAAAAGGGAACAATTTAGACGTTGCATTCATATTGTGGGTTTTAGGGGTTTTTCCAATGCTACCGTTAGCTCAAAAAATAGTGTAGAGTGTGAAATCAAGTTTTTCTTCGGAAAAACCAAGAAATGGACTTGTTTTCAAACAAATCGACAAAACTATTTAAAAGCTAATAGATCAGTATTCGATAATTGTGATACGAAGAATATTAAACTGCATCTAAACAGTCAAGGTTACACCTATGTGGATTTAAATACGAACTTTGCTAATGGCGAATTCCTTATTTCCTATTATATGTATACAATGTTTCAGGAATGGTATTATAACAAATGCAGTTCACTGACCCTAGAACCTGAAATATTGAAAGTATAGGAGTGGTTTTTGTGTTTCATATAATCAAACAAAATGACAAGATTACAATTAGCATGATTGATTCGCTAATTGAAATTATTGCAAATACACCAATTCCGGCCAATACACAAGCTTACGCCCTGATACTTCACCATATATTTGTGAGTTACAATGCAAGAGATAAGCTGGTGAAAATAATGAATTGAGTCAGTAGGTGATGAACCACAGATACAATGAGATGTTCTGCAATGTGAATGGATTTCAATCTGTGGAAAAAAATAAGTATCAATAAAAAATTAGCTATTACTTAAATGTAAGAATTTACATCTGTATTCAGCTTCAAAGCACAATTTGACTGGAAATATCTAACTTCCAAATACATGAAATCTAATAAATGGTTACTAATCATCACCATGGAAGAGTGGGTGTGTAGAGTATGAGAATATTGAAGATATTTGCAAACATTACTTAATTAATTGTCAAATATATGTAGGTGGAGATGAGCAAAAATGCATTTTAAAAAGTGGGTATAATTGGAAAGCAATAGATATTTATAAATAATACAACTGCCCCTCATTCAAACAATTATGTATAACATATGTATCTAATTCATTATTATTCTCTGCCAAAGAAAACCCAAAATTAATGCTAACTTGGTCAATGATGTCTGACTGGAGTGAAACATACTATGATATTTCTCCTCCCGAACCTCCTCTGGATATCATTCGAGTGATGTGGCATTATTTGGGATGTGAGTACTAATGAGTGAAATTTAATATAAAAAGTATTTGGTTGTATGTAATCCACTAGTTTGTAAAGATAGACAAACAACACAATGAAATCACCTGTTCTTGCATACAGAAATCGAAATGTAAATTGAATATCAGCAAGTTATTAGCATGTTGGAGTAAAACATTTCGACTTTGTGCCAGAAAGAAATAGTTTTAAGAATTTTTTAACATTCTATAGTTACTTGTGTATGTTTACAACACTCTGTAGTAACTTGTGCATGTGTGTATTTTAGAACACTCTGTACTTTTAACAGAGAGAGAAAGAGAGAGTGAGAGTGGGAGGGAGAGAGAGAGAGAGAGAGAGAGAGAGAGAGAGAGAGAGAGAGAGAGAGAGAGAGAAGAGTGAGAGAGAAATACACATGTCTCTAAAAAGTGCAGAATATAAATTTTTCGAACAGCTTGGGTTTCTATATATTTTGTCAATAAATTTATGATTTAGAATTAATTTTTACTTTTATTGAACCTATTCCTTTTTTAAAGTATATTTGTTTTCCAAAAAAAATACTCTCGACTTACAGAGAGAGTGTGACATAAAATTAATTGAGAGATAGAGATTCTTAAATGTTCTAAAGAAGTATGTTGCATTAACAAGAAATACTAGTGTAAAGAAAAACCCAGAGGAAAAGTACTGGAAGCAAGTACTCTAACCGCTTTTCCATAACTAACAATGTAATATACCATTTCGAGTAAGACATGGCCTATATAAGATAAGTTCAAGTCCCAGCTGGGTTAGGCATGTTTGAAACCTTATAAACATAAAAGGAATAATGAACAAATAACTGTTAATTAAACAAATATCTATTCATTCCTCCACCAGGAAAAAGGTAGATATGCTCAATTTTATAGAGGTAATTGAGTAGTGTGGGAAAATTTCCAAATAAATGTTACTAGCTAATAAATTTATAATTGCTTCGAAATCATAAACTTATAACATTTGCTAATCTCTCCAGATGTGGAAAAACCATTACATTTAGAAATCTACAACCTCAGCAGTATAACTGCACCTTCTCCAGAGTCATAAATCTTCAAGGTTAAATTTCAACATTTTTTCCAATCGTACCAACTACAAAATCCGAGGTCTGAGGGTGCCTCCTGACTCAAACAAACCTACACCGAATGCATTTCGGTTTTATTATACCCTAGGAAAAGTGTCTCTTTTCACAAACTAAGCAGTTTTCTACTTGATAAAAATTAATATTCACTTTGCAAGCTCCATTACACAGGAAAATATACACAAACTAAAAAACAACAATAGACAAGACGTATATTAAAATGAACAAATAATTATCAGATAAGTTTTTTATTTTCCCATATACCCTAACCTATACCAACAAAATTTAAAAAATATCTTATAAAATAGAATTTTAACAATTTTGAAAACATGCTCGGGCACATTGATAGAACATATCTGTATGTGGATAGTGTAAATATGATTAACAATATACATGATTAAGAATATGGGAACATATATACTAAAATTAGATTGTAAAACATAACCCTTTTTTTAACTTGATAAGATATTCTGTGAATAAAATTTAGTTTACGAAAATTTTTGTTCTTCTGAAATATTAGCTGATGTCATAATATTACAAAATGCAAAAGTTAATTCTATTAAAAAGTAATTCTATTTAAAGTTTCGAAAAAAGTCAGTAATATTTCCTTTAAAAGGTTAAAGTGATCGTAGAGAAGCAAAAAGAGGGTTAATAGTAAGTGTGATTGGTTTTTATGGATTATAATACTTTGTTTTTTATATAAATTATATATTGCTTGATTGACTACATGTATCTATAATACGTTGCTAATCCTTTTAATTGATTATTAATTAAACTGAATTAATTTTTTATAAAGCAGATTTATTATAGTGATAAATTAAATATTGTTCATTTCTTCGAGGATCAACTCAGCAGAGATGTTTCACTCAGAGGTTTGGGGTGAGGGTTTGAAGATAATTGAAAGTCTGAGGTGTGGGAAGGGAGGGGGCTGACATCTGGTTGGAGGGGGGGAAAAAGGCTCCCCGAGCACTTACATGGGAATTTGAAATTTTTATTAACAGGGATTTAGCCTCTATGCCCCTTCTACTGCTTCCAGTTGTTTGTCTGTTCGGTTCATCTTAGCATGTCACACTCGTATGAAGATTATTTTCTTGTCTTATCTGTCCAAGATTTTAACAAAGAATTGACAGATTTCAACTGGGATTATTTTATCTTAATGATTTATTAAACGGACCAGATGCTTAGTCAAAAAATGTATTCGATTTTTTGGACGACGACGAAGAAAGTGGATCTATTCTAAAGCAGTTGCTCTTGTCAACCCCTTCAACGATAAGAACACTTGCAGTGACATCTATGTGGACGAATCCTACAGTAACGCCTTCATTATTGAGAGCTGTTGCAGTGATGTTTACACTGACGAATTTTACAGTAACACCTTCAATGTCGAGAGCAAGTATATTGAAAGCTGCAGTAATGAGACCAACAGTAACGCCTTCGACTTTGAGGTCTGCAGCGATGCTTGCAACGTCGATGTCTACAGCGATGCTAGCGATGTCAAGGTCTACAGTGATGCCTGCGACATCGAGGTTTACAGTGACGCCTGTGACATCGAGGTCTACAGCAATGCCTTCGGTGTCGACCTCGATGCCTTCGACGTCGAGGTTTACAGCGATGCCTTCGACATCGAGACTGGGAAATGCTTAGATTTGTCATCAGTTATCAAATCAGGTGAGGCAAGTATACAAAAGCCAGCAAAGTGTTTGTGTTGCACCCAACTAGATTTAACCTCAAATAATGAGCGGGAAAATATGTCATAGAACTATTTATATCAAGATTTGGAAGAGTTTTTAGAGTTCAATTATGTGTTTTCACCTGAGTCAAGTTTACATTCTTCTGAATTATTACTATCACTGCAGCATAAATTTATTTCCCCACCCCCTCCTCCATATCATACTTTCGCCAAAGGAAATTATTTATACTCCTATATCATCGCCCAAATCAATAACAACACAACCCCCACCACCGCCACCTGTTGTTCCTGCAAAGTAGCACAAATTCAACTTGTCTCTTAGCTCTAAATGGAAATTTTAATGAAAAATGTCAAACTTACAGTGATGAATGATTTTAAGACTTAATATGCAGTGATACTTTCTGGCACAAAATAATTTAATAATTTTTCAGTTTTTCAATTGTAAAGATCTTCAGATGTCATGGGGCGACAATATTTTCAGGCTTAATATGATGTGTAGTTTTTTTTAATAAATTTAATGATTTTCACTTGTAATAGGCTGAGAAGATTTTATAGTTTTAATATTGAAAGTATAAATTGGAATGATTTGTAAACAAAGTTTAAAGATCTTAAGTAAATTTCACTCAATTTGTAAAAATTTTAATGATTCATTAAAATGTTTAACAATTTCCAAAAAGTTTAACGAAACTCGTTCAAATTCTAAAGACTTGTTTAAAAAGTTTTAACAATTTTAAGAAAATTTCACTCACTTTGTTCAAAGTTGTAAACAATTCATTAAAATTTCTTTCCAATTCTAAAGACTTTGTCAAAAGTTTTAACGGTGTACTAAAAGTTTAACGAAATTCATTCAAATTTCTAAAGACTTGTTTAAAAGATTTTTGTGATTTTAAGAACATTTCATTCACTTTGTTCAAAGTTGTAAACTTTATGATTTTAATCATATAATGTAGGAGAGTTTTTCAGTCACAACAGGAATTGTTGTAATTATTTTTTCAGTTTACAGCTTAAGATGGCGTTTTAGGTTAAAAAAAATTGAATGGCTTACACACATAAATGGTAAATATGTTTAATGATTTTCAGTTGTAACATACTCTGTTGTGATTTTTTGCAGTTTTATTAATTATGTAAGATGGTGTTTTAGGTTAAAAAACTTGAATCGCTTACACATGTAAATGGTAAATATGTTTAATGATTTTCACTCGTAACAGCATTCGTTGTTATTTTTTTACAGTTTTACTATTTAAGATGGTGTTTTAGGTTAAAAAGCTTGAATATCTTACAGTAGTAACATGTTGATAAATGTTTATAATTAAATGTAATATTTGTGAAGTAACATGAGGTATAAATTTTTTTAAGCTTATTAGGTTTTCAGTAGTAACATCTTTAAACTTATACGATCCTAGTGTGTTTCATATGAATATGTAGAGAATATGTTTTACGAATGGTAACTAAGGTATGTTTTAGAAAAAAAAAAGAATTTTGAATAAAAATTTTATATGTTAAAATTGAATACTGTGACTTGTTAATTATTAGTTTGAAAATTTCCAGTGTCATCTTATATCATCTTGTGAATGATTGGATGTGTCTGAAGATGAAGTACTTGTATATGTCTTCATATTAAATTTAGAAATATTCTTGGTAAACGTGAGATGACTAAGTGTTGGTAACTTATTTGAATTTTAAATCAAGTTATTTGTTTGCTCACATTCACGGAAAAATATACAAGTTGTTTGCTTACAATTTGATAAAGGAGAAAAGAAAAAACAAATTATACTCTAAAAACTAACAATAATAAAACATACTCACTCTGAAGGGTGAATTACAAAAATGTTGGAGAGAAAAAGAACGCGTCTGAAAAAATGAATTTGAATGGAAAAGGAACAGACAACTATCTCGAGAAAATTATGCCGGGCTGCTGGTCAACTTGAACAAATACCTTTTCAGGGGACAGGTAGAAAAACCCCTTGGCGACACACCATAATGTTTCCCACTGCCCTACAACTCTACAACTGGGAGAAACCAACGAACTTTGAAATGAAAATAATTTTCTCACATAAAAACAGATTACAAATACTGCAGCTGAAGATTGAACATGAAGATACTTGCTGGTAAAACACACTCATACTTAACACAAAGTCAGAAAACATAATTGAAGTTTTTTTTTTTATAAATTTCAATGTATGTAAAAATGGCTGCTATTTTCCTTTGAATTTGCTTAAATGTGTACCTTTTATGAAAGTCAGTTGAAATATCGCGAAATTTAACAGATTTAAGCTTCGATAAGAGTCATTTCAAGCTGGATATGTGCTATTTCAGTAATATCACATCTGTATTTATTTTATAGAGACAACCATTTGTAAATATATACACATTTCATGGTAGATAGTTAGAATCGAAATTACTTCAGGATAGGAAAAACTGCACACGAAATTCGCACTAATATTTAGAAAACAGATTTAAAGTAAAAACTTATCGAACAAGTTTGGTTCATGTAAGTTTTTCTTTTAATATTTGAAAAAGTTTAACATGAGTATTGCTTACACCTAATAAGTGTTCTAAGTTGAAAGTTTGTAAGTGGAAAATGTGTGGTTTTGATTACTTAAAAGAATTTTAGCAAGTTAAAAATATGTCTTATAATTGTGTTGGTATGAAAATTAATCATTGATTATTTTAAACTTAAATAAGTTTGCTGGAAATGGGAAACAAGTTTGCTGAAAAATGGAATAAAGTTTATGGGATTGAACTTAAATTTTACTTAGAACTGTTTATATTTTAATTGAATTTATTGTGTGGTAAAGAAATTTGGAACATATTTCTTGGTGATAAGGAAAAAAAAGTTTCATTGGTGGGACTTGTGAAAATTTTTTTTATTTTGCTGGGAGTACACCAGGTTCTTGCATCTTCAAAAAAAAATAGGAGGAAGCTTCAGTCTCCAAGTGAAACTAACAGTTTGTAGGGAAGAGAGCGGATTAGCTAGCCCAGGTCAGTTAAAAATCCGCTGCTGCCCCAAGGGATGGAGGCTTCCCAAACGTCTCGTACAAAAGACTCACTTTGGCCTTGAAGCAAACCTCCATTCTACACTGATGCAACTCTCGTGTTAGAGAACACGCACTCTGGGCTGGGAGGTGAATGGAGGGGGACCAGGGCTGCATGGACCGGGCATTTCTCGCGACATCCGAAATAACGCATTTGTGAGTGGTGTAAGGGGATGGGGGACTGTGTGGCCTTCAATCGATAACGGGGGCTGTGCAACACCCTCCGTGGACACGCTAGTCATCCGAAAACACTTTCTGACCTTGGGGAGGTCGTGGGCAGGTGTTAAGAAGTGCGGTGTTGGAAGGAGTCAGTCATCCAGAAACAAACTCTGGGCTGGTGGAGGTGGTGTTTGGAGCTAAACAGGTTTAGCAGTATCGGATCGAAGGTAGGGTGCGTGGACCTAACATTTGAAGTGTGGAAGGGGAGGTGGACGCATTGCCGAAAACACCCTCAGGGGTGTTGTTGTGTGACTTTGGACAGAGCAGCCCTCCGAAAACGAACTCTGCCTTGGCGGGGAGGAGGACAGATCGCCGAAGACTTGGTGGGGTGAGGGGGTGCAGTGAGTAGCGACTTGAACAGTTCTCGCAGTCTGCTGCCATTATAGTTTCACGAAAACCTTCTCCCTGCATAGACGTGACGCTGGACATCAGCTCTCCCAATTTCACTGGGCGCGGTGGCCAGCGGGCTTCGTGATGCGACAGTGAACATCTCCGGGCATGGCGGCCAGCAGGCTTCGTAGGGTGATAGCCACGGTTCTCATTTTAATATAAGAAAATTTTAATTCATTGTGAATAAAATAATTTACGTGTAAACCACGTTTCTGAGATCAGTCGACTAAATTTTGTATGATTTTCAACTGTTGTTTCTGTAACTAGTGTTGTGAATTTCACAGAATTAACGGAAATATTTGTAGTACTTCTGTTATTTTTAATAATATATAGTATGTTTCTATAAAGAGTTACATGGTTACGCTTTGCGGGATTAATTCCTTCTTCACGTTTCCTGAGTGTCCCTATACTTCGAAGGAAAACAGTTGTGTTAAAAGTGAATTATTCTTACAATAGTGAAACTTCCGTTAAAAAAATTATAATTTCGTTGTCTGTTGTAGGACGAATACAGAGTTTTCTCGTAAATTTCAACTCAGCAGCGCTCCATATATATATACAGTCAGGCCCTCGACGTAAACTTGCTTCATTCATTCACCAGCCTCCGGGGCAGACTGATGTGTTTTGGGGGAGTTCCTTGTGCGATTTTATTACATGTTTAGTCATTTCCATTTACTTGTGTTCGTTAGCCATTTAGTTTATTTGGAAGCATTCGTTATGTATTTTCATTAAAATTTCGAAATTTTTCACATCTGTATATAATCAAATATAGGCCGACATAGCTTATAAGTTGACGTAAATACTATATCTAAATCAGTGCTGCAGCGACCTCGCGAGAGAATGGATGTATATTAAACGTTTTCTTTTTACGCATGTTAATTAATTAATTAATTTTTATGTGTGGATTCCATTTCTAAAGTTTCTCACCAGTCTCACAGGCAGATGGACGTGTTTTGGAATATTGTCAGGTATGTGCGAGATGCATCAAGTAATGTCACATTGTTTCATATATCTTGTGTTTAGGAAGACTGCCGTTTAATTTATAGGCACCTTTTTGCTTCGTTTGTTAATTCATTTTATGTTGGAGACTCACGTAATTGTGATCGTTTAGTCCTTTTCGACACCAGATGTTATTCACCCTGTCCCCAACACACCACATCTCAGTCGAGTGCAATGCGTCGTGCTGACAATATCCACCAGAGCTGCTCCGCAACCCACAAAAAGAAAGAAAAAAAAAAGTATAATTGTATCTACACTTATCACAACAATTTTTGATTGATTGATTCAATTACAATAATTTTATCAAACACTCAAAGTTACATACCATATTATCCGATAACCTACAAAAAATCGACGGGATGAAGATCGGATTAAGGATTAATCCGATTAAATAGATATCAAATGGTTAATTTAATTAATCAAAGGTGGCATCCCTTTGTATCTAGAAACAACCCCCCCCCCCCCTCCGGGCCAATACTACTCTCGCTATATACAAAATATTAGAATAATAGCAATTTTCAAATGTTGATGCTAAAATAATTTTTTTAATGATGGCACAGGAAGTCTGGAAAGAATCGCGGATATCAAACTTAATATAGCACTGAATATAGTGTTTCAGATTTCTGGCAGCATGCAACTTAAGATTGAATGTTACATATTATTGTTACAAGATGCCCGATGGTAGTGTCAAAGTTTGTGAGTGATGGAGGTATTATAAAATGAAATACTTATATTAAATTTGTAATTTATCTATAAAACTATTAATACTCGCGCAACTATTATTTACAACATTAAACCATCTATCTCGAATATTGCTCTGGTTATTCTCAGTGAACACAATATTTAAAGTCTATTTCAATTCTAATTAAAGTCATTACCAATGTCTGTATGTAGATTAGGTTCACTTAATTAACGCTCACAATTTATACAAATAGGTTGTTCATGGTGAAATGATCCCTTTTGAAAGCCCAGGTTAAGATCTACTTGTATACACGTTATGTGTTATTCCGCCTTATGTAAAAGTAACATTGCCATGGGCCTCATATATGGAACTACTTTCATTTTCATCGTTTATTGGACACACGTCACTCATTGCGCCCGTTAAAATATATGCAGGTAGGGGCAGTGACTTTTTTCTAAGGTTGATTTCAAAAGTGCTCACTTTATCATAAACAGCCTTTAATCAAACTGTCTATTGCAGTCATTCCAATTGTCTTTCAAAACGCATCCAGTTCAATAATCCCGCCCGCTAGTCTCGCTCTTCTCTATGCCGATGCTCGCAGTCCACAGACTTTACTCCCATTGGTCGATCGCGCCGCCACTCGTCGCTTGAGGATGTACAATCCTTCACTCTCCAGTCCGGTCGGCTCGAACGCCTGTCGCGAGTTAGTAGTCTCGCTGGCCCGATCTAGAATGTTCTCCGCACCCTGAGTCACGCTGAGAGAGAAATGGCGATGACTAGAACATTCTTCCCATTAAAACCCCAGAGATTCAGTCCGCTCAAGGACAGGAGCGCACGATTCCCGTTAGATATATCTATGTGGTAGCGGTGTAACACTTCAATATTTATCACTTTATAATGATTATTCTATGTCTTTAACACTTCAATATTTATGACTTTTAAATGATTATTCTATGGCTTTAAATTTTATTTAAATGCCAAACTTTAATGCAATCTATAAGATGTTTAGTGTATGCTTAATGTGATATGTGTTAACTTATTTATTTTGACAGTTCTGTTGTGTAAGGTATGTAAGTCTAATAATTATCTATGTTTTCTTTGCATCAGTATTTGTCTTTGTAACAAGCACTGCCTTTTGTTTTCTCTGTAGAATCAGGCCACACCAGCCGGCCTATCACGTTTTATTTATTTATTTTTTCGAACAATGGTTGATAGAAAAAAAAAACTAATTCATTCTAATTTAGAATCAGTGAGAGGCCAGCTAGAAAAGAAGTCAGTCCTGAGCATGAAATATAATCTATAATATTTTATTGGCGAAATTTGATATTTACGACGGAGATACATAATTATTCACGCACTATTGAAATGCTGAGCCTATATATATATATATATATATATATATATATATATATATATATATATATATATATGTTTAAAAGAAGAGGTAATTCGACATAAGCTGTACGATGAGCCCGGTAGGAAGGACGGCCCAGTAAAGGAGGACTTCGGGGTTTTCGACTTCACACGAAGGACGACGCGGAGGAATGCTACTGGCTGCTGATTCTGGCGAGATTCCGGTTCTGCATCCACCTCCGCTGTTCCGGTCCGCAGAGGACGAGTTCGCTGAGCACCACCCGGAGATGTGATGTCCGTGGCGAGCGGGAGAGCTGTTCCTGGGTCCTACATCAGTGGATGATGACTCCACGACATCGTCAGAGTTGCGGTTATTTACCGCTATGGACACAGCTAAGTCGTATTTTTCCTCAAGCGAATGTAAATGTATTTATGTCACCGGAACTAGTAAAGTCAAATGTTGGTAAATCGGTTGATGCGCAATGTGCAGATTGGTGTTACTTGTAATTTTGAGAATTAGTATTGTATAATACTTAGTAACTGAAGTTCTGCAAGGATGCCAATTGGTTTGATATTGGTTTGGTTGATCAGTATTAAAATCAAAGTAATTTTATTCGTTTCTATTGATTTACTTGAATTCAGACTTCTCTGTTTGTTTATTAGAATTAATGATCCAATTGTTTCTAACTACAGAGGAAGTGAAATTTGGATGAATACACCGATTTTTTTAGCGTGGCAGCATAGAGTTCAACCGAGGTATATCATTAATATAACCTATCAGACTCACTCACATATACGACATTTTATCATTACATTACAAATTCATGTCTTGTATAGTATATCTCAGAAATAGTATTTTATAGCCGATGATATTGTCTGTGATATTGTAACACATATCAGAGATGTTACAATATTAAATTGAACTCCCAGACGTGTTTCTATGAACTCTCCGCACATTGAGTCTATTTAACACATGACAGCGGCATGCCCTAACTGTGGCTAGAAAACTATACCAAAGTGACAAAGCACCGTATGAGCTTCGCTTACGACTGCGAAATATTTCGTTAAAAAAATGCATCACATAGTGATGGAACACAACCCAAATATGCTCAAATATTGTGAAATGGCAGATATTTAAACAAACTTTAGATACATTTCAAACCAAATAAATGAAATTTATGTATGCAAAATAAGAAATTTTATTGCTTAGAATATTAGAAATTTCATTTATATAGAAACAATATTACAGAGGAAAAAACATCACACAAAAAAAATAACCCAAAACTAGAAAATATTACTTTTCCAGTCATTTTTATCATATAAAATTATTTCTTTTGTGAAATTCGGCACATAAAGTTTGTTTACACATCATGTACGTCTCTGCAGTGCATAAACGGATTATATCGTTCTGGAGCAGGTACCTCGTGATATGGCGGTGGGTTGGTAATTCGTAGTTAAGACGATTATATTGTACACTAAACTCTATAAATATGCATTATAAAGTAGTTGAGCTGTGTTTTGTATGTTATCCAAACTGTTTGTTATCGTGGTTTCCTAAAGAGAGTAGTCCACAGAGAATGTACCTACCTGTATAATTAATAAACTAAGAGAAGATGACAAAGCTGGGACTATCAATGATCAGGTCACCGCTATTTGTCGCTGCGAATTATGTTTCTCTGTCATTGTCATCGTTCCGGAAACGTTGTGGCTACTCCCATCTTTACTCTACATATAGAACATTCCCAACGTGCCGCAACGTAGAGAACATCTCTACAGAACGAGCCATTGAATGTTTGTAAAGGCTGTTCATGGTAAAACGAGCACTTTTGAAGCCCTTGTTACTTAAACTTCCAGCCATTCTTTAATATTTTGACTACGATTTTAAATAAATATTTGCCCTGTAAGCAATAAACATAGTGTGT
Source organism: Dryococelus australis (assembly GCA_029891345.1). Taxonomy (NCBI): domain Eukaryota; kingdom Metazoa; phylum Arthropoda; class Insecta; order Phasmatodea; family Phasmatidae; genus Dryococelus; species Dryococelus australis. The sequence continues at coordinate 31,076,879 of CM056995.1, read as the reverse complement.
ATATTCCACCGCACTCGGAAGTTAACGTATAGGTTAAAATAAAATACTTTTGTTGACTATTATTCCTAATGAGAGGACTTTCAAATGTGCTCACTTTATCCTGAATAATCTATACTTCCTTTTGCCTGCACACATTGATACGAGGCTAAAACATCATCACGCATTGTGTCAGATGTGACGCTACAGTGGCCTGTTCTTACGACCATTAATGGCACGTGAGCGTCCGCCGTACACATCTGGTTTTAATTGACCCTGGAGAGAAAAATTTATAGATATGGGGTCTGGCAACCTGGCTGGCCGTTTAATTGGTCCCCTGCACCAAATTCATTGCCCACAATGAACTTAAGCCCATAAATTTTGCTCGTCTCGGTTTTAATATGGCATTAGTTCATAAAACTGAATATAAATCTTCCACTACAATATTCCTAGCCTTTCACACTCTACAGTGTATTATATTTTGGCAGGGGCCACGGTGGCGCAATTGTGGGACTTCCCATCTCCCATCGGGTTCGATTCGTGGCGGGGTCACTCCCCGATATTAACACGTAGGATGGCAGGTTTTCTCGGGTATAGGATGTTCACGGTAAAGCGAGCACTTTTGAGGCCCTAGTTACGTTTTATTTTCGGCCATATTTTATCCTTCAACCACAATTTTGAATGAATATTGCCATGTAAGTAATAAACACAGTGTGTGAAGTCCACCACGCTCGGAAGTAAACGTCTAAGGCTAAAGTAAAATATATTTACTGACTGTTATTCCAAATGAGAGGGCTTTCAAAAGTGCTCACTTTACCATGAATAGCCTATACTTGCCGTTTCGCCCGCCCTGCGTTTACATTCCGGCGCTGCTCCCTATTCGCATCGCTTCTCCTTCATCATCTCCCTACCCCGATGTTAAGAGCCGTCCAGATCTATACACTCTACACACTCCAACATTTGGAGTTTTGGTTCATCTTGCACTCCTACTCTAGAACTGAGGAGAAACGTTTGTTTTGTAATGTTGCGGTTTTTCAAAGTTATATTTACTGTTAGCCACAGATATTGTAATTATATATTACTAACCGAGTATTTTCTTATGTTTCCAGTTCATTTGATTGAGTTTCCAAATTCAGCTTTGTTATAGCAGTTAAACAAATTACAGTATAATCTTTGGTTATTTCAATAGTTTATTGCGTAAGTATACGTCATTTGTTTCTAGATGATATTCAGTATTCTAAAATGAACCAGTGAATATTTATTAAAGAAATGCACGAAAGAAAATTTACCGGTTGTCTCTAGTCTCGTCATTACTGTTTGGCGGAGAGATGTGGCGTAGTCAGACGACAGTCAATTGGAGGACAGGTGACAACATAAGTAAGGAAATACTAAAATCGATCTTATTGTTAACAGATATCATACCACCACCGTCAATGATTGGCGTGTGTGTTTCCGTCATAAATATGATTTAAATAATTCATATGTAATTACTGCCAGATTTTTTTTAAGTTTCATCGTTGTTAATAAAAATATAGTAATATTTTCTTAATTTAGTTTTTTTTTACAAGATGAATGAGTGAGAATTGTCTACTTTTGTGCGAGGAGAGGAACGAGAAAATAAAATTAATGAAAAGGATTTCGACTTACTAATTTCAACGTAAATATTATCCCTGAAGTAATTAATGCATGTCTGATTTAATTTAAATTTTACAGTTTAGCCAACAAAATACATATTTATACATTTATTAATACTTATTTACAAACCTCTTTATTGGACTAACATATATACTTGGTTTAATCAACACTACGATTTATTTTGGCCACAGGCTTCAATCAACCGTTCCTTTTGGTCTGGAAAAATTACGCACCGGGTTTTAAAGAGCAGCGTAAAAGTTTATTTTCATTTTACGTTTGCAATATGTTTCGCGTTTTTTTTTTTCTCATCTTCCAAAACGCATCATTGCATCATATGTGTCACCTTAAAATATTTTTCACGAAATCAGCAATGCACAAAACTGAATTTAGCATTCTGTTACACTTCCCTATCGTTTTTATTCACAGTTTTTATTTTATAGAAATCGTTAAGATATTAAAGTTACTTTCTAAGCAGATAATTTGAAAATCTAATTTCATCTGTAAACTTTCTCCCAAGAAATGATTGACTTACCTCTATAACTATACGTTGAGTATAAAAATGCTGCACTCATTAACCGTCAAAGATCTTGTATAGTGCGATATTGGTATTTTCTAGTCATTCCAAATCTCTTCAAAGAGAGCGCGATCTCTGTTTACAGACTTTTTTTTTTTAGGACGTGGTGTGATTGTAACTTTCTTTTATGCTAGAGATGTGCTATCAAGGAAAGCGACATCATTTGTCATACAACAAAAAGTAAAATACTTATAAATTTTGCTCGTGGGATCGCATAGACAGTATGTTTAAAAAAATTATTTGAAGTGAATTTATCAACACAGAAAATGTACTAGCGGAGAAACAGCCAAACAATTTCACTTGTCATGTGGGTAGGCCCGATTGCACAAGCTGTCCTAAGTCTTATTGCTCAAACAGATAATATTTTCTTCAACAGCATTGCATTTACAAGCTTCTTTTGTGCTAACAATTTCACTCAGATAATGCAATCGGATCGTGGTAGATTTATGTTGCGGGGAAATGAAATTCTCTACGTACTGAAGAACTTCAGTTTTTCCAACTTCTTTCCCATTTGTATTTAAGGAATGTGAACGTGTTGGCATTTAAATAACTCCAGTCGTAAGAGTTAACATATGGAATGCGTCATATGAATTAAATGTTTGAGATTTTACAAACTTAATTGCAAAATTGTAATTCATTGTTATTTATATACATTAACATTGAACGTCACACATTTATGCACAAATGCTAGCATGACTCTCAGTTCAACAGAGGAAACAAATCGTAAAGCTACCTCACCATGTGTAAGGTGTAGCCAAAGATCCCCATTATAAAAGAGTGTTTTGATAGTTACGTCTTACCCAGTTTTTTTGGCGATTTTTTGAACATAAACTCTTCACAACGTAACATGCAATAACAAAACATTAACTGGCACAAACGACAAATTTATGTTCATGTTGCTGTATTACTAGAATAATATATCATCTCTCAGTAATCCATGTGACCTATAAATGAGAAAATCGAAATGAGTGTTTAAAATTATATTATTGAACACGTTATTAAATGTGCAGTTCCGTACATTTCAAGTGGTATATTTATATCCTCTTAGAAGAAAAACATATTTATAATTACAGAAAACTCAGGCGTTTATAATGGCCTAAGTCATGCAGTTTAAGAACAGATGAAATATTTTTAATTTATAGGCTATTCACAGTAAAATCAACACTTTTGAAAGCCCTGCTTAAGATCTGTTTGTATGCATGTTGTGTACTATTACGCCTTAGTAAAATTAATATTGCCATGGGTCTCATCACTTTATTCTAGCGTTGGTCAAGTGAAACTGTTACATTATCAGGAAGCAAATATTTTAAAAATCTGCTAATTTTTACACTTCGATGCTTTTAAAAATAGCAGAAAGCCAAAGAAGTAGTATAAGTTATTACAAATGGCTTCCTAACATTTTTTATTCGACGTTAAGCTATGGAACTGCTTTCTATCCATAGTTACCAACTTTACTGGACGCATGTCACTCAGTACGCCCGTAAAAATATACGGAGATAGGAGCGGTGATTTAAGTTTGATTTCAAAAGTGCTCACTTTATTGCGAACAGCCTATAGTAATATTTTTTCTACACCAAGTAATACGTATTACAACTTCAGAAATTACTGTGCGCATAAATAATTAAAACACATTTATTTTTAGCCTACGTTTATGACATCACTTTCCTGTCTGTGGGTGTATGTGTGTATGTATGTTGATGTGTATGTATGTTGTTTGCCTAGGTATGTGTGTGTCTGTGCGTGCGTGTGTGTTTGTGTGTGAATCTGTGCATATGTGTGACCCCCGCCCGTCCTTTCAATTTTTGAACGCTTTAACCGAACTTCACTAAACTTGGTACACACGCAAAACTTAGTAAGAACACCTGACTTTTATACCTTTCTACCACGTCAGGAACTTACTTTCAAAACGACGGTAATTTTGAAAATTTTGGGTGATATGTCATTTTTCGAGAACCATTGAACCGATTTAAATCAAATTCTGTATGCTGGCAAACCATTGGGTAAGCATTTTATTTCGAGATGTATATTGTTTTTAATCCGCCATTTTGTAAAATAGCGCAAATTTAAAAAATAAATATTTTATATAATATTTCGAAATCTATTTAACCAATCCTTCCCCAATTTGGCATGCAAGTAAGTCTAAGGTAGGCCATGCAAACATAAGTTATTAGACTTGATTAGTTACTCATAATTGCTAAACATGTTTTTAAAGCCAATTCGCTAAAAGCCAAAAAAGTTGTACAATAGTTTAAAACATAATTTAAACCATCAATGTCGAGAGTATATTTTAAGTTTTGAACATAACATATAAGATACCCCGCAACAACTCATCAGCTGATACAATACTTCGCAGAAGCGAGTATTAACTGTTTACATACTCTGTAGGTTGGTCACACTGTCTGTTTGAGTGAACTTTTATAAAATGTCGTATAGCTGGTGCATGAACAGCTATGGAGGAATTAGTCTATGGAGTGGAAGCCGAGACACGAAAGTGAAGCCGATAATGAAAGACAAGGACAGGGCTAGCAGTGGCAAAAAGGTGCATGTTTTACATTGCTTACTATGTAACTTTTGCCACTCATAACATGGCGGCTGACGTAAACAATCGGTCTGCGCGTGCGAAGTTGAAAGAAGTCAGGCAAGGCATCGGCTTCACTTGATAAACGTGGAGAAGATAGGCTGTTGCCACTCCATCATCTATTACCTCCATGATGAACAACCGAAGGCCATATCACGCTGGCGCAACCTGGTGGCCCTCTGTTTGGCGTGGTGCAACAGCGATTGCGCGAGGCCAGTACTTGGATGGGTGATCGCCAAGGGCCGCCACGTGGCCATCGGCACACACACACACACACCCAGACAGCCTACACACACACACACACAGAGCAACTGGCAACGGCCATGCAAGAGAATCGGAGCGGGAACAGAATTTGCTCTCCTGTGGAGCATTCAGTGTATATATATATATATATATATATATATATATATATATATATATATATATATATATATATATATATATATATATATACACACACACACTGTTAAAAAAATCCTTCATTTTACGGAAAAGTGCTAGTAAAAATTTATCCAGAAGTGTCCGTAAACTCTCCGTAAAATTACGGACACATTGATTTTCAGAAACGGACTTTCCGTAAATTTCACAGAACCTCTCCGTTAATTTTCAAGTTAGTTTGCTGTACTTCCCATTTTAAATAAAAAGAGATAGTGAAAATGCCTTTAATTTTTGTTATGTGGGTGTTCTATTGTATATAAAAAAATGATATTTAAAAAGTTACAATATTTTGTATTTAAGCGAGGTTTGAACCCGAGTCAAAAAATTATCAGTTCACGACTCTAACCATTCACCTACAACTCTAACTCGTAAATTGTGGTATAACTGATATATTTCTAGTCAAAAGACAAAAGCAAAAATTCAGTTTTTATTAAATTTAGTGTATTTTTAGTGTTGCCAAATGTTACAGACGCATGGTATTATTTTTTAATGTTTGAAATAATATGTCATAGTCACGTGTACAACCTTAACTGCCGCAGAAACGATAATTTTCTTGTTACAGTGACAAGAAAGCTTTGTGTGGAATCGGCATTGTTCGTCCCCGTAACTCGAAGCCAAAAGGAATACGGAGACTTTCCGTATTCTGTATTTACGGACTTAACTCCGTTTTTCGTCATTACGGATTGCCTTTCCGTATATACGCTGTACATTTCCGTAAAACATTCCGTAAATATACGGGAATTTCTAGCATTGTATAGTCGGATGTAATCGTATATACCTTAGACTAACGATGAGGTAGACCGAACTTGCTGGCTGCGCACAACCAATCTCTGTGTCTTAACATCGAACCGCTTTTCTGCCAACACATCTAGCGAAAACGGCATGGTTTGGATTTTAGGTCAGAAAACTGATTTATAAACAAATGTTTTGAGATGTTTACAAGTATTTTCCAACCTATTTGCAATGCAGTTTGATTCAATTCAAATTGATTTTATGTATTTTATTCATATGCCTAATAGTGCTTGTCATTAAAAAATTAAGGTATAAACAAACACGTTCATTACTGTTGACCATGTGACTTTTGAGAGTTGTGTTCCTCTGGGGCAGGTCAACGTTGGATGCATGCACAGAAGACGATTAAGCGGTTTACCTCGTATTTATTCTATGGCATATATTAAGTGAAACCGGAAGGAGACAGCAACGAAACAGTTTGATAAAGCTCGTACCTCTAGTTGCTCGGGTACTTCGTGCTGTAGGTTGCTCAGTTTTACTGTTGCTGCCACAACAAATTATGGATACTGCTGATGATAACAAACTACTGTTGGTCTAAGCTAGCGATGGAAGAACATCAGTGTTTGTATGATCCTTCTGTGAAAAGATATTCACAGAAACACGTCTCACATTAAGTTCAAAAGCACGTTAAAATTTTTCTTGTTTATATATAAATAATGTAAAACCGCTACATATACATATGGCCAGGTATTGTAATGGATGTAATCGCCGATATTGAATGTTGATTGTTAGGTATGAATGAACCCAAAAGCGTCTTCGGCTCGGTTTTTGCCACTCGTCGATTATATAATAATATCACAGCATCCTCTTCCGACAAAAATCACATTACGTAGACTAACAGTTAAAGACAACTTGAGAAACGGTCGAATACGGAAAAGCAATTCACTTAGGCTTATCTAAATTTCAGTTGCGTTGCAATCGCCAGGCGCACTCTTTGTGCGTGTGCCCTAGGGAACTGCACTTGAGGCACAGGAGGTGCGGCCATCGGGTTATATACTTGGCCCATGACGTCACACGACACCGAACTCCGCCATTTTACATCACTGGGACGCTACTCCCTCAGCGCGGGGGTAGATCGGCTCCTTGTGAGGAACCTCGGCCACCCAGTTGGTTATCAATTAGTTTGCGGAGGCGAGGAGAAGCTAACCCCCGTCCCCCCCTCCGCACCCATCAAACATACTTCAAGCTGCAAAGTAACATTATTGTACAGGATTCCCAGGGTAGCGCCTGGGAGCTGTTTCCATAGCTGAATTTTACTCCCTTTTTCCCTGCCTGTGCGGGATAAAAGAGAGTGGTGAAGACGACACCGAACTTGATGCGTTTACTCTTACACGGAATGTTGCACATTGCATGGCAATACTTTCCTCACATCTGGAGGATGAACAAATATTACATGAACATAGGTACGCAAACGCTTAATTTCTTTACTTACAGCCCGCAATACATAGCGTGCAGTGTATGGCCCCATAGGGTTGGATCATGTTACTGTGCAATTGCCACCGCAGAGCGTTCGTTTGCATGATGCACGACACCTCACACTAGGACACTGCACCTATGCAAGCAGGAGCTGCACGGTAATTAGTTACACGTGTGTGAAGGCTTATCGTCGGCGCTAAAGGACATGTTCAAAAATGCCCTCCATCAGCACGAACACATGCATCAACCCGCCGTTGCATTGACATCCGGTAACGACTGTTGCCCGCGCCCTCCACTGGGGGTGCACACAAGTGCTTTTAAATGTCCCCACAAATAAAAGTCTTGGTGCATTCATATCAGGGCTCCTCGGCGGGCTGGCATGGGGCTGCCTATTACAGCTGCGATGGCAGTCCACTGCAACATAATTGAACCCGCGGGCCATAACACTGTGCGTTATGTATTACGGGCTGTAGTGAAGACACGAAGCGTTTGCAGACCTATGTCCATATAACATTATTTCATCCTCGTAATGTGAGGAATGTTTCCCCGAAGTATTGTCACGCTATTTTGCAACACATTTTATACTGGCAACATATTGTATACTGACCGGCCGCTCTCGACTTCCTTTCCTCATCTCGACTGTATCTAAACAGTGCTGGCCATGCCTTTGTCTTCATGAATAGCGTCAATTGCAATGATGCACAGTTTTTTTTTTATTCTGGTTGTTTCTTGAGGCTTTGCATGTATTATATAACTTTTCTTTCATAAATGTGTTGCTGGAAAAATTGTAGTAGAATAAGCAATACTTATAATTGTTTCGTAAATTTGCATAATATGATTAGAATCATTTGCGATACCTGTACATAACAGTGATATTTAAATCATGGTCCAAATATTTCCTCCTTGTTTTATAACTTGAGTAATGTGACACGCAATTACAAAGAGAGGAAAAAAGGAAAGCGTGATCAATTTGTTCTGTAGTGGTGTTGCTGTGATGTAGCCTAACCCTCGTAGGTCATTTGAAGAAACATTAAACCCATGTATCATTGTGAAGCGCTATATTCATATACCGCTTAAAATAATTACGAGTCTTGAATCCAACAAAAAGATATTGAAATTATGTTCTTCCATCACATGTTGGTTTCTCTTTATTAGAATACAAAAAAAATACCAAGCTACCTTATTAGGTTAAGCCGCTCTATCATCCACTTTTCAGCGATTTTTTGAAGTGTTAAAATAATGACACTCCTAGTCGTGTTGCAAAAACTTATAGCTGTTACGCCATTGTGAAGCAACAAAAATGCAATGTTTCCTCGAGAGATTATTGGCCTAAAGGTTTTTAATAAAAAAAGACATTTAGGCCTTTCTAGTTCTCAACGTGCCACCTTAGTTTTGGTCTGTTTTCTGGTTTCATAGATATTTATAGTTACCGTTTACAAAAATAAAATCAAGTACAATAACATCTGGATTCTAAAACTGCTTGAAACATTATTTACTATAAACGAAATTAAAAATAATGAAAATACATGTGATTAACCCGAAATTTCTTAACACACGAACAAACACGCTATAGTTTTTTATTCGTGTGTGTGTTCCATATGACGCATCGCCCTATCTAGTGAGTGATAGGCGTAAAATGTGATTAACTATATTTAAAGTTACAGTGTTTTCCCAAGGTAGATACAAGTAAAAGTATCATAGTTCCGATACTTCCACACCACAACTACCCCCATCATCGCTGACCACATAATGTTTCACATGCACCCTAAATTAGCATTGTGATATTAAATCAAAACTGTGATAATTGGCAACCGCATCTTTATGTCGTTTAAAAAATAAACGTGTTATTTATGAGCTCCAGTAAGTTAGAGTCGGTATGGAAATTCAGTAATCACATACGTCTACTTTGTTTTTTCCCCATGCAGTATGAGGAAAAAAAATTGTCTCTTGGCACCGCAGCAGTTTGGTTGGTGCAGAGTATCTATTTATTCAGAAAAAAAGAATAATATCTACGCTATAGGACGAGAACAACAGAAGGACTGAGAGAAGTGTATTTCTTTTCTTAATTACTCGCCCTTATCTTTTATTATTGTGTTTGTTATAATATTAAAGGCATCAATCAGTTTTCAGTACTCGACAAACTTTGTTTACAAAATTAACGCAATTTCCGACTTAATATTTAGACATGTAAACATTAACTTATTGTATTGAATTAGATTTAAAATTTATTTTATTATGTTTTACGTCATAATTAGGCTTTTAAAAATATGTTGTGAATGTTAAAAAAATGTTTGTATGTGCGTTAAATAATATTTAGTGCGTTTAGAAACATGCCCAGTGTAGCCAACTTAACCTAGAAGCGTCACTGTATAATACTAATAAGCTTGGTTTGGTATGTGTAAAGTGTATGCATAAATGGTTACTATTGTTTGTTTGCTAGAAATAAAATAAAAAAATGACATCCTGTAATAATTTTTTTCTTTAATTAGAAGATATTATTATCGAAAAATTGATTGCAGTTTATTATAAATTAGTATGACTAGAAGTAGGACCAGGGAGGAAGGTGGTCTAGGCCACTTTGGATTGATTGGGATTAATTGATGGATTATTGATTTGATAGAAAGGGTTAATCCTTGATCAGATTTAATCGTATAAAATTGAAAGGGTTAAATTTAATGAGAGAGTTAAATTAATTGAACGGGTTAATCAAAAAAGGGCTAGTTTTTAATCGGATCAATTTTGTTATTTTTTTGTTGTACTTCTTTATTTCTTTCTTTTCTTTTGGGTGTGGGTAAGGGGCAGCAGGAGATCTGTACGAAACTGACGGTGTGGTGTCTTGCAGGCGACTGACCAGAGTGGTGGGTAGCAATGTATTATATAAGTGTTGAGTTGAGTGCAAGAGTGGGCTAAGTGTAATTTTGCTTATTTTTCCTAATCTTGATGTTTTTGTAGGGATGTTGGTGGTATATAGGCGATTTGTACGAATATGATTAAAACACGAGAGGATTTCAGAGCGTTTAAATGATTTCTAAGAGTGGCCTCAGTGTAAATTTTATGTTTTTTGGGGGAGGGGGGTGGGATATTGGTTGTAGACAGTGGTGAGAGATAGGCGACTTTGAAAGATGCGATTTACGTGTTAGTAATGACAAACGATGAGTTTTCTGAACACAATTAAACGATAGAGAATTTCAGAGTGTTCTACTTATTAATAAATTACACGCATGGAATCGGAAATTTCAAACTACTATGCGAATAATAAAAAGTGCAATTACTCCAGTATGGAATTAAGTGTAACATGTGTCTCAAGCTTAGAAATATAATTTACACGAGAGATAAGTATAACACATTTACATGAGTGTAGAATCAACGATCTAGAACAAAATGACCCTATAAATTAAACAATATATATGTATTAACATACGATGCCTCTCGCACATACCCTTCACGTCCGTCTGCCTGTGAGACTGGAGAGGAGGAATTTTAGAAACGTAATCCACACATAAAAAGAAATTATGTGACTCTCCTAAATGAATTATTTACCGATGCAAAAATGTCCCTATAAATTATTTTTAAACAAACGACAGTCTTCCTAAACACATTAGCAAGTTTACACGTACAAATTACATATACCCTACACGATTTAGTCTGGTGAATGATATCTTATGGCAAAAAAACTTTGAATACGATTTAAACCCCACACAATCACGTACCTGAAATTATACTTAAATTAGTCTATCGAGCAGTGAGACTGGCGAGGGGGAAGTTTAGGAAACATAATTCACACTTAAAAATAAATTAATTGATTAACACGCATAATAAATTGCAGCTATCCCAAAACACATCTGTCCGGTTGCGAGAATGAATGATAATAGTATTTGATTTGCGGAGACTTATAAGCTGTTATGTGGAGCACGACCGACGTCCATCCACCTCGGAGGATATTGTGGAATGGCGTCAGTGGATGACGTGCTTATATACGTGGAAATTGCGGCGGAGTTTAAATTACTGCAAAAAATAGCTCTGAATACGATTTACATACAACTCATACGTATAATGCATTATATCTAAAAAAAAATGTATCCCTCTCAAGCACTGCGTGCAATTTAATTAGCGAAACAAACAGACTATGATTTAGCACTTCCTGGATAAATAAACATTTTCCAAACTCGAATTTTGAATTTTAAACAGACACAATAAAAATTGCATCAGGAGCTCCCCGAATACAACCTACAATTTAAAGCAGGCACTATAGTGTAGGTCTATTCTGATAAGTAAAATATATAACTATCTACATGAAAGTAATTAACGATATAAAATCTTACCCCAAATGATTTGTTTCAAAAGAATCAACTTGTGTCGAAGCGTAGAACTTAATACCACATCACATTATATATAACGGAAAAAATGTACAAACATCCTCGAAGAGAAAATGATCTTTAAAATAATAAAATAATCTTTAAAATACAAATTTCCATAAAGTGTGGTAAATAGAGCACACTTGTTAACACAAACAGTATTTTTAAACTGCTACGAAGTTTCGTCTACCGACCACAGAAACGGGGTTTACACGATAAACGCACTATCACACAAAAATGTATATTTTTTCCCAATAAATTAAAAAAAATTCCAGATAAAATAGTTTTATGTTAAAATGCGTATATTATAAAACATTAATAGAGGCTATCACTAGAGATGAAGGGAGGTGCGATGGTCGCTGGACCGTAGTTGCGGTAACCCACGCTCATGGCCTCGTCGACTGCCAAGTTTCTAGAGGTGCAGTGAAGACGAGAGAGAGCTGGTGAGGTATACATCCATCTAGTCCAAGCGTTGATGACCAACTGAAGATGACAGTGGACAGCGGGAAAGCTCCGCATCGCTCTTACTGCTTGTAGCCACCTTCCCCTATCTCCACCACTCGCCAGACTGCTACCCCGGGCTGCCTGTGAATGTCAATTTTTCGGCAATGTAGCACTATGGTGTTAAATGGATACAGGGGTGCAGATGGCTCCCGAGGTCCCAGCACCCCCAACTACCACCTCCACCCCTCACCAGAGTGACATGTCCTGGGCTTATTCACCCCTCTGCCTGTGATTGTCAATTTTTCAGAAATGTAGCAAGATGGCGTCATCTGCTTAGTTGCGTTCAGATTGGGGGCCCTGCTTGCTTGTAGCCAACCACCCCCACCCCTATCCTGCACCCCTCACCATCAGAGCCGGTCAGAGTCCAGGATACCAGTCAACCCCTACACCCTCTCCTCTCCAAACCTTATCTCTGAGGTATTGGGGGTCACGAACCCCTAGAACTGAAGGTGACTAGTCTTGAAATTCTAGTTTTCTGAAGAGTTCCATTATCGATAGAGCCTGGTGTTCGCAAAAACCTGTTTTACACACACCGTCTTCTGCCCTGAGAAAGCTTTTTCGTATTTTTTATGAGTTGGCGCCCCTGCAGTATCTGGTTCACTAAAACGCACCCCTTCCCTGTTACAGTATTCAGAACATCGTTTTTCTAGTGTTGGCTTCCCAGCTTTGGCATGCCGGCCCTGAATCCTCTGAATGCATACCCCGAGAGATTTCGCCTGACTGGCTATTGTTTCACTATATAACCAGAAAAATGAAATACAAAAATACAAGACACAGAAATCAAGTTTCTTTAATCCCCGAGATAATCCCCAATTTAAAATTCCAACAAGTGTATATTTGAATCAAGCAAACTATGATTTGGAAAAAATCACACAAATATACAAGACATATTTTTTACAAGTATTGAAACAAGAAATTTTGATTAATCTAGCAGACAAAAATACGTATTTCGCGTGTAGTTTTCCTAGCCCAGAATACTTTAGACAATACTATTATATAGGAGAATATAATCTTGCTAAAGTTTATTATTCTATGTTAATTTATAATTACTTCCAAATTTATTGTAAACAAATAATTTATGTTTTAAAAAAGCATCGCGTAGTTTTCAAGAGCCCCACATGGTTTTACAAAATATACAGGAATGAGTCTATCTCTGGGGAACTGTAAACAATATTTTTACAGGGCTTATGGCTATGTGGAACAATGCTAGTGTTTACTCACTTCAAATAAACCCAGGTGAAAAATGCGAAGTGTAACATTAAGTATGGTTTTGGGCTTTGCTGAATAATACTAACATGTAATAATTAATGCTAAACAAGAATTAGTTATTCTACTCATTTGAATGCTATATACAATACAGTTAATAATGAGGAAGGTGTAACATTATAGTTACACAATGTGGAATGGTTGATGCCGCATATTGAAATTAACACTCGTGAACATTTAAATTTTTTTAATTTATCGAAAAAGGGAAGAATCTAGACATTGCAATCAGATTGTGGCCTTTAGAGGTTTTTCCAACACTGCCAACCTCACAAAAAGTAATTTGGAATGTGAAATCCAGTTTTTCGTCTGTAAAACCAAGATATGTGGTCATTTGTGTTCAAACAAATCGACAAAACAATTTAAAAGTTGATAGATCAATATTCGACAATTGTGATTAAAAAATATTAAACAGTATCTAAACAGTCGAGCTTACCCTTATAATAATTAAATTATGAACTTTGCCTATGGGAAATACCTTATTTCACATTATATGTACACAAAGTTTCACGAAACATGTTATATTAATATCAGCTCACCGATCCTAGATTCTGAATTATTTAAAACCAGAAGGTCATTATTTGTGTTTAGTGTAAGCAAACCAGACGACAGAATTACCAATGGCGTGATTGATTCACATATTGAAATCATTGTAAATACGCCTATTCCAGCAAATACACAAGCTTATCCTCTCATAATTCACAATAGATTAGCAAGTTACAATGCAAGAGATAATCTGGTGAAAATAATTAATTGAGTCAGTAAACACCAAACCACAGCTACACGAGGAGATTTTTTGCAATGTGCAAGGATTTCAGTCTGCAGAAAAAAAAAGTATCATTAAAGATTTAGCTATCACTGATATGGAAGGACATACAACTATATTCAAATTCAAATCACAGTTTGACTGGAAATATCTAACTACTAGATTTAAGAGAACAAATAGATGGGTTACTAACCATCACCATTGCTTAAAATGGAAAATTGGATGTATAAGTATGAGAATATTGAAGATATTTGCAAATATTACCTAAATAATTGTGAAATATATGTTGGTGGAGTTGAGAAAAAAGGACATTTAGAAAGTGTGTATAACAGGAAAGTAATATATATTAAAAAAGAATACAATTGCCCATTGTTCAAACAATTGCATAAAACATATAGATCTAATTCAACATTTTTCTCTGCAGAGGAAAACTCAAAATTAGTGCTAACTTGGGCAATGATGTCTGACTGGGGTGAAACAGAGTATAATGATTCTCCTCCCGAATCACCTGTGGATATTATTCGAGTCATATGGCATTATTTAGGATGAGTGAAATTTAATATAAAAAGTATTTGATTGTATGTAATCCACTACTTCGTAAAGATGGATCAACATGACGAGAACTAAGTTACATGCTCGTGCATAGAGAAATCCAAATGTAAATTGAATATTGGCAATTTATTAGCATGTAGGGGTAAACCATTTCGACTTTATTTTGGAAAGAATCAGTTTTAGTATCTTTGCGATGTTCCTACTGTAAACATGTCTTTCTTCCACCGATCTTCTATTTACGTCTCTGTCCCCCCTGGAAATTCAAGCATGAATTACTCTTGTTTGTTTTATGGAATACATCATTTTGGAGAGATATGCAATGGGCTGTTTCATTTAAAAAATATCTAATGTCCTTTAGAGGTTTGAAAAATGTAACGATTTCATGTCTTGTCCAGATCTGAAAAAAATTTCCTGTACACCATATGTGTCCGAATACAAGTCTACCAGAGAGCATTGAAGAAATCTATTCGCAATTTTATGAAAGTTTTCCTGATTTACCAGAATGTATAATATTACAAGCACCCAAAAACAAGAAAAATTATAACAATCAAACAGATGAAAATACTATAAATATTGGCAAGGAGAGAATGGAAAAGATATTATGTAAAAAAATGTTTTGTAAACACACAGTGATGAAATACTGTATTCTGTAAGAAAATGTATCAAAATAAATGACTTGAAACTATTTTTTCTGTTTTACTGACTTTACTAATGTATGAATTGTAATATTCCCATATTACATAAACTTAGTTTGCATGTATTTAACATTCAAATCTAAATGTGTTTGCACATAAAGGTTTGTGTGTTGGAAAAAGATTAAATAAACCTTTAGTAATTTGAAAGTGATTTAATACAAAAAATTTTACTAAAGTATATTCTACGATTCAAACAGCTTATGTTTAAAAAATACATGTTTAACACCTACAATGCAGACGTATTGTGTTTAAAACGAATAATGTAATCGAATTGCTTCTTCGATTTGCCTATAACGATCTATAAAAAGTGTGCATCTTTCAGTTTCATTCTAATCTTTGAATAGTATGGAAGAAATTATGTATTTGCTGTGTCGCTTCTGCGATAAAGAATTTACAGTTCTGTGGAACTTACGATAACATGAAAGAACGATCTGTGGAACAAAACATTCAGGAAAGCAGTTTCAGTGTGATTTCTGCCAGAAAAAATTTCTTGGAGTTATGCTTTAAATATACATTGTAAAACTCGCTACACTGATTCTCCACCTCCACTTTCTGCTCCAAATTCTGCTCCACAATATGCTCCTCAGTTAGTTCCACAATCTACTCCACAATCTGCTCTATAATCTGCTCCACATCTTAAGACAACACCGCAGTTAGCTCTGCACTTAACATTTCCAGCTCCAGCTACTGCAAAGCACTTAATATTTCCAGCCCCAGCTACTGCAAAACACTTAACATTTCCAGCTCAACCCACTAAATTACTTCCAAAAAGTCGATATAGTAATTCAGGGATGAAAAGTAATATGATTTCCAACTCTCCAGCTTCAGTGAAATGTTCATTATACAATCTCATATAATAGATACTGGCCAGCGCATTTTCTGGCAGGCTAACTGACGTAGAGATAGTCAATGATAGGCTTGACAGTGATGCGGACTGTTCTAGTTTTTTCACATGGTGTAAGTTCCCTTTATTAAACTTAATAATGGCATCACCCTGACCTATTAGAATTAATATAACAGTAATGTGTAAGTATTTGAAATCCCTCATGGCAGAGGAAGAAGTTATGTAAACATTTTATTTTCAAAGCAAAGCACTCCCTATCCAATACTCATTCGATGTGGGTTTAATCCATGATGATGATATCGTTATTTATCTCACACACAAAACTTGAATAATTTAGTGCTCGTGGAAGTGGATGTACTTTACAACTGATATCAAAAATGGATGTACATGTGAGCCAATACCGGCCATTCATTGCTAGTGGTAAATAATCCAAGTTTATTAGCAATAAGAAGGGTTGAAATTCGATGCTGCTTCATTACTCGCCTCGCTTCAGCCTCACTGACTCTCAAGACTCCATTTTAGAGAGCCGCTAAAATCTCTTCACTCTCTCCGATGTACAACATAAAATAATGTTTGCTACAAGGTTTTAATACAATTATAAATCTGTAAATATCCAGTTCCACGAAACCCAGCATGTGTGTAGGGCTACTGAACTGCAAGTCTTGCCTCATATCAGCACGATGTGTATGTCAAATTTCCTCCACAAACTTTACACTTTTTATATTTCGGCGCTTCATTCAGTCGGCTGGTGTATTCCTGTGCGATATTATAGGATTCCTGTCTCCATTATGTTTCTGGAACTCAATACTATAATAAATTCAGCTCTGCTATATGCAATATCGCACAATAGCAGCAACCAGTCAATTAAACTGCCAGCCATATCAAGAGTGAACCAATTAACTGACAGATATTGTCTTAAAATAACTAATCTGAAATTCTAACAACCAACACTTCATCAAGAATCTGCTGTGCTTAACAACTTTACACAGATTTGAGAGCAATGAGTTCGTCTTCCTGCAACATAAACCAAATGTTACCAACCTCGTTCCCAGTAAATAATATTGAGTGTATTTGTATATGTAAATAAATATTTTAAGAAGAATATGATTTTTGTATATATAAATATTTTAAGAAGAATGTGATTTTGGTATATGTAAATAAATATTGTGTTTGTTGGAAAAATGGAATATATTAAGAATGTATTTCAAAATGAATGTGTGTTTAATTTGTCTCCAAACTGTTGATCTGAAATTTTATAAAACACATTTCTTAGAGAAATGAGTGTGTCAATGTTTTCACAAAAATAAAATATAATGTACTTTATCAAACAGCGGTCATAACTTTATACACTGTCTGTGTGAAGAACATTTATTTATTCATGGGTGTGACCTTTTTTTTACATATATATAATGAAAAAAAGCATATCCAACATAACAAAACAAAATTACCTAGTTAATTAATATGTTTTCAGTGAACAGAAATATTTGTATGTGAACTGAATACATAATTTTTCCTCAGTCGGTTTAAATAGTGTGCAACAATTGGTGAACCACTTTATCGGAGCGCTTTCCATAACAGCAAACAATACTGTCTCGCTGTGAAATCAGTTTGCGTGAATATTACCAAAAATGGTGAAATCGTTAATTTTTAACATAGTAAAGACTATGGAGATTCGCAAAGAGTAAACGATTTTGCATCTTAACAGAAAACAAGATAAAATAAATAATTTTCTTATAGTATACTAGCTTTTAAGACAAATGTAAAATGCAGTTAATAGGTTTTAACAAACACTGACGGTTTCCACAGGATATTTAAAATCCCTAGAATTGTTATTTACTTAATATCTGCCTTTATAGTGTAAATCACTTAATTTAGTGTTTATTCAGAAAGAAAATGTGTATGACACTTCCCGTGAAGCTTGTAGGATTCCTACAGCTGGAGCATGTATAAACTGAAGCATTGCTACCAGTCCTTGTCCTGAGCGAGAGTTCTACTGGTCATTTGAAGACAGTTCGCCAGGATGTTGCATTCCACATTGACAAAAGAAGGAAATCGTCCCTCATCGACTAGCGCCCTGTTTCAAGATGGAGAAAAGATGGACAAAGTCGCGTCAGACTATTGCGGCGACCCATCCTGTTTACAAACTGGCAACGACCCGTGCATCACATGACTGCGATGACAACCCGAACTGCTTGCTACGTGATAACATCATCTATCTACTCGGGGTTCACACCTCGGTCACAGTCTTCGTACCAGTATTTTTTCAAATATTTCCTATTTTCACGTATTTAACCTTGGTAACATAAGATCCTATAGGAGTTAGAATATTTTTAATTAATTTATTCATTCGCCTAGATAGTGATTAAGTAGTATTTACACATTTTCTTACATATTATGTGCAATAATTAAATGGCGAGAGTTGTTAAAATGTATCATTTTGAAGTAAACATTCAAACACACGAGAGTGTAATTGTGAGAAGTTTTCAAATCCTCATGCGCACAAAGGTTTGAAGGTTGTTGACCAGCTCCAGGTATGGTGACTTAGGAGAAGGGGGTGGCACGGGAATAAGTCACATAACGGGAAAATGCAAATTTTCAGGAGAGTCCACATTTCATGGGTAAAGCATAGTTTTGCAAACTGATCACCGCTTTAGAAGAATCCTGCTTGGTGTTTTGAGGGGTGTCTGGCAGTTGTAGACTCCCTGAGTGTCCTTGGTTCGGAAGCGAGGGTGGGCTGTGTGGATAGGCCAGTTCCCAAGATATTCGAAAAACACTCTCCTGATGCAATTTTTATTGTGTTTGTTTAAAATTCAAAATGCGAGTTTGGAAAATGTTTATTTATCTGGGAAGTGCTAAATCATTGTCTGTTGGTTTCGCTAGTTAAATTGCATGCAGTGCTTGACAGGGAAACATTTTTTTTTTTTTTTAGATATAATGAATTATGCATATGAGTAGTGTGTAAATAGTATTCAGAGTTTTTTCAACTCGCCCACAAGCTCCACGTATATACGTTGGTGTACGTTATCCACTGATGCTATTCCTTCACCATCCTCCGAGGTCGAAGGACATCGGCCGCGCTCCACGTAACAGCTTATAAGTCTTTGCAAATCATATGCTAATGTATTTCCTTCTCGCAACCGGACATACATGTTGTGGTAGAGGTGCAATTTATTACATGTGTTAATCAATTAAATTCTTTTTACACATGGATTACATTTCAAAACTTCCTTCTCGCCAGTCTCACAGCTCGACATAGGTGCTACTCATTCATACATCGAACGTACTTATTTTAATATCATTTCAGGTACGTGATTGTGTGAATTTTAAATCGTATTCAGAGAATATTTTACCATAAGATATCATTCACCAGGCTGAATAGTGACGGTATGTGTAATATGTATGTGTAAACTTGTTAATGTGTTTAGGATGACTTTTGTTTAGTTAAAGTAATTTAGAGGGACATTTTTGCATCGTTAAATAATTAATTTAGGACAGTCATGTAATTTCTTTTTATGTGTGGATAGCGTTTCTAAAATTCATCCTTGCTTGTCTCACAGGCAGAGAGGCATGATAGGTATGTGCGAGAGACGTCATACACTATATATATATATATATCTTGTTCATTTAGTTTATAGGGCGATTTTGTTCGAGATCGTTTATTCCACACTCATGTAATTGTGTTATACTTCTCTCTCGTGAAAATTGTATTTCTATGCTTGAGATTCACGTTACACTTATTATTATCCACTTAGTCTTTTGAAATTACCGATTCCATGCGTGTAATTTATTCATATGTAGAACACTGAAATTTCCTAATATTTAATTGCATTCGGAAAACAGATCGTTTGTCACTACTAACATGTAAATCGCATCATTCGAAGTTGCCTATCTCCCAGCATCGTCTACAACCAATATCGCCCACCCCCCTCCAAAAAAACATAATTTACACTTATCCCACTCTTAGAAATCGTTTTAACACCCTGAAATTCTCTTTTGCGGTAAATATATTCGTAAAAATGTCCTATCTACCACCAACAGCCCTATAAACACATACTAATTTGGAAAAATAATAAGAATTTCACTTAGCCCACTCTTGCACTCAACTCAACACCTTTATAACACATTGTAACCCACCACTCTGGTCAGTTGCCTCTAGGGCACCACACCATCAACATCGTACAGAGCTCCTTCTACCCCCTCCCCACACCCACAAGAAAAGAAAGAAATAATTAGAACAAGAAAAAAAATTTAAAGAAATTTATCAGGTTAAAAATTGACCCTTTCTTATTAATCCTTTCAATTAATACAACCCTTTTATTAAATTTAAGCCTTTAAATATTTTATCGGATTAAAATCGGTTTAGGGACTTACACTTTCAATCAACTCGATAATCCATAAATTAATCCCAACTAATCCAAGGTGGCCTAGAAACCCCCCCCCCCCCCCCCCCTCACCCCCCGGACCTTCTACTACGACAATTTGAAATAGCCGGGAATTATTTAAATATGTGACGTGAGATCAAATTATCGATATCTGTGGAGCAGGTTTAGTTGCCAGCCTGAGAATAACATGAACTATAGACTGTGATTAGTAATTTAAACTCCCTAGTATTGTGAGAATTTGGTATGTTTGAAGTAATATTTATGTAACTCTGGAATGGTAATTAACAAAATTTCAATCTAATTTTGCACGCATTAACCTTAATTTCAGAGTCTTCTTAAACACAAGTACAGTATCCAAAACATCTTCTTTTATTTGTTCCAGTAGAGAGATGCCTTCATTGTGCATGTAGTACAAAGCGCCTGTGTTTGCTACAGTTGAGTGTTATAGGTATACGTTGTGTTGTGTTTTGTGTTTGATTGTCTTCAAAGGGTTTACTGTGTTTGTGTAATGTGTAATATCTTCCACTGACTTGGAAGCAAGCTGCCCCACTATTCTCGGTGATAAATATTAGAATAATTTACATCGACACTTTATACACAAACAGTGCTGCCTACTAACACTAACTAAATTCAATAATATTGGTTTTCCACTATAGTTGATGTATGTTCTGCATACCGCAATAAACTATTAGCACTATTTTGTTCGCTTGAGTTACAAATACTACAGATGTTCTTGGCCTCCAAAGAAGAATTGCACTAGCAAGGTGATGTTGACCTTTAAGAGACCAGCTCAATAACATTGTGAAGGTTTTAAAATCACCAGTGTTATCTTCGTCTTAGAGGGAAAGAAAAAAAAGCATTTCAAGTGTCTCATACACTAGTAACCTGGCTTCAATTCGAGCTTACGTCGTTTGGTTGGCATGAGGGCATACTGACGCCAAAACCACCATCCGGCTTGGGTAACACATCCGAGGCTATTTCGTGTTCCTATTCGGGAACGCTTACAACCGACAACTTGGAAACGTCATAAAAAACAGCCTGTCAGAGTTCGTAAAACGCCAGTAACTTGAGAAAACGGCAAGGGGATAGCTTTCATGGTTAGGTCATGAATTTCACTATCTTAAGATAACACTGTCAAAGTGTACTCTACGATAAAGTGTTTTACTGCTTATACCACTTTTGGAGGAAAATTACCCCCTTCTCACACTGATCTTATAATGCACCCCAGGATAAATGTTATGTATCTTTATAAGTGTCAATGGTAACCACTGTAAGACATGTATATTTTGACATAATCAACCCTTTTTATGCATCCGTTTAGGACATGAGTTTGATTTAGAACCCGATAGCTCAATGTGTAGCCAACTTCTTACAGCCATTAAAGTAACCCTCAGACCAAATTCTTAAATATTATTTTATGTTTCAAGTAAATATCATAGCATTTAGGACTTTGGCTAAAAAAAAAAGTTATAATTTAATTTGGCATAAAGATGTAGGTTACGTTTAACTTCTGCGGCTGTAGGAAGACTTCAGAATATGGGCTATAACACAAGACAGGTCTTCTTCTATAGATACTGCAAGGAGTCCTGCGCCAGTTACACAAAATAGTGTTATGTCAGTATTAGGACACTAAGTTTTCATAATATTACTTATACGTAAGTTGATTAATCGTTTTGTCCAAGATTGGAGTGAACTCGAAGTCTCGCTCTAGAGTTTTTTTCTCCGAGATGTAACGTTCGTTATTTTGGGTAAGGAAATGAATAAGAGCTGGGCGATAAGATAGGAAATCATGAAATTTAAGAATAAGAATTCTTGAAATTATACTTGAATCTAAGGTCGTTATATAATAGGCGTTTATTGAGTTCAAAAATTAAAGAGGCATTTTAAACATATTACGGAGGAAAGTCTGTGTGTTACTTAATAAATTAATAACATTTAATTGTGTTTACAATAACTACCAAGAAAATTAAATTTACCAACTTTAGAATCAATTTTTATTTCTGGCAGAATCCCTAGAAAGAAGGTGAATTTTCGTGAAAATGGTTATGGGGAATGGTGAAAGAACCTATTTATGCTGTAAAAGAATGTGTTTATGTCGTGTGCTACTTAATTAACCAATAACATTTAATTGTGTTTACAATAACTACCAAGAAAATTAAATTTACCAACATTAGAATCCATTTTTATTTCTGGCAGAATCCCTAGAAAGAAGGTGAATTTTCGTGAAAAAGGTTATGGGGAATGGTGAAAAAATCGTGTTTATGCTGTGAAACGTGGTCAGCATCCACATCTTGACACAATCCTCAACGTTTTACCATATCCCGAAACACACTCTCCAACATAGCTGATATAATTACAACTAATGCGGCCTGCATCAGGTGATTCAATTGCTCAATGACGTTCATCGTTACATGGTAGACTTTAGGCTCTAAAATGTCAACTCAATACAAATATAGTACTTATTATCGGCAACCGAATAATAGTTTTCAAACACGCCAAGTGCTTACTTTCAAAATAGTAGTCATTTTAAAGTTCATTGTGCTAGGTTATATCTCAGGAACCATTCAACCAATTTCAACCAAATTTTGTATGTTGACAGTGAAACTTGTAAGCGTTGCATTTTGAAATGGATATTGTCGTTATTCCACCATTTTGGAACTTAAGAAATCATGTAAAAAAGTGTTATGTGATTTCTCGAAAATTGCTCAACTTATTCGCGTCAATTTTTGAACAAAAGTAATGCTGTGGTAGACCATGTAAACATATGTTATTTGAATTGATTAGTTACTTATTTTCAAAATGGCGACCATATAGATATTTTAGCTTAATATGGCATATCGTCGAAACCATGAAATCTATTCCAACTTAAATTTTTATACTGGCAGCATATGTTACAAATATCAAATATGTATACACGGATCATACTTTGTCTGACATTTTATATGATAGCACCACAAGAAAAAATAAAAATGGTATGTCCTATCTCGAGAAATAAACCTATTCCTGCCAAACTTTGCAAATAATTTGTACCATGGTAGGCCATATTAAGTGGGTGGGATACTAATTTCCAAAATGGCGGCTATATGAACATAGGCAATTTTGTAAGATAAGGCCAAGCGTGAAAATAATTTTAATGTCATATCTGAGGAACCTATCAAACTATTTATACCATAATTTTCACTCAAGTAGCGCTACAGTAGGCTACAGTAAATATTTCACTTTATAGCCTATTCATGGTAAAGTGAGCTTTTTTGAAAGCTCTCTCATTTGAAATAACAGTCAATAAATATGTGTTATTTTATCTTTAGTCGTTAACTTCCGATAGATGTGGAGTATGCACACTGTGTCTATTAAGCACAGAGCAATATTTACTTATAAAGGGAGTTTCAGTGATAAAATATGGCTGAAATGAAAAGTAACTAGAGCCTCAAAAGTGTCCACTTTACCGTGAACAGCCCATAGTAAACTTTAACATTCAATGTGTTAGACTCGATCACCGGGAGAAATATTTCCGTTGGTGACCTGCCGTTGGAAAAGTAAAACACGAGTTCATGAGAACAGTATCCGCTGATCCGGCGTCTATGTTTAGTTGGTAGATTTCGTTAACGTTTCGCTCTTATGAATCCCTCGAAAGGGGTCAGGCGCACGGGAAAGCGCTCGATACTTGAACTGAATAAATTATAAAAAGCTTCTCGGAAAACATGACAGCTGACAAGAGCTCACAAAAAAATGATACGGTCCAAAACTCCGTTACGCTTCACCAGGGGAACATGTTCCAAGCCTCTGCGCGAAAAGAAAAAATACATAAATAAAAAATTAAAAAAAAAATATATATATATATTCCTGTAAAATGTTATGGACTGAACATCCTACCAGGGCAGAGGTGGGTATTGTGTGAAGCAAGGGCTGCAGTGAAGTTCCAGTGACGTAAGTTACGGGCCGCAAGGACTGCGCACTCTCTCTCTCCTGTTTGTGCGGGAGGTATATAACCCAGGGGCAGCCCGGTGTCATGTTCATCACTCACCTTCTCCTTCCGACTCCACTCCTCATCCTTTTTCCACAACCAGCGTGGCTGGGCCGACGACACAAGAGGGCCAGAATATTTCCTCTTAGCGCCTCGTCAACTCTTGTTCGCCCAGCGGTGTATAGCGAAATAACCCCCCCCCCCCCCCCCCCACCAACACCATCCTACTTTCCTTCTCTTTTGTACCTTCCCCCTTTTGCTAGCTATTTCCGCTCCCGTAGCACGAAGAGAAAAATAATCGTGGTCTTCGTACCGTGCAATTCATCCCTGCAGAAAACTAGCCCTACGATTAAAGAACCCCCGAAATATTTTTTTTTGCACATTCGGTGAAGAGGACGAGAAAAACGGAACAGCTCGAGTCGGTGCCGTCATTTCTTAGCTGCCGACCCGTGGAACAAAATCTCGAGTGTTTTTAAGTACGCAGTTAGTTAACGTAGTAAGTCCCCTGCTTCTAGTCAATACATTTCTTCAAACTGCATTCATTAACCTGTGAAATAAAGGTGAATTAGTAAGTGTAGGAAACTTGGGTCATTTCTCGCCTAGCAAAATTTTGGGGGGTCTTTAACCTAACGAAGGAAAATGTAATAGATGTTATTTACCGGGTGTGTCTTGCTGACACGAATGCTTCGCGAGATATTAAAATTCCCCGTGTGCTTTACGTCAAGTTATGTATCCAGACTCATTTTGACCTTCAGTCCACGTGTCTATGACTGACACTATGTTGCACATAAAGCATACTGATGACTGTACAACGATGAGTATGCACCCGTTATTTGAGCATATTCCCTCTAACGTAATCTGATTTGCTAAAGTTTCTGCACCTCTCGCTTGTAAATAGTTAAATACCAATAACAGCGAGAACTCAGCACAATGCCATTGACAAAAGTACGGAGCACACCTTCAACACTAAGGACAGTAAATGAATGCTACTCTGAACAGGTTCAGCAGAAAATATTTGTACTACATCGGCGATACATTAGCCACTGTCACAGAAACAGAATTGATCAGAAGAGTAGTTTAAAGTTTATTTCCCAACATCACGTTTAATTATTCTTCTATTTATTATTTTTAATATTGGCGCTTTAGACGTAACATTGATCTTAGTCTCAGCTTATTTAAAAAAAAAAACTGTATTTTATGGCAAAATTTGTATTTTTAGGAAAGTTACATACTCTTTAATGTTCCTACTTTATTTATAAACTCCCAGAAAATTGCATTAGTTTTGCGGTAGGATATAAGGTTGGCGAGAATTTAATTTGTAATTTACGTACTGTTTATTGATGATATAAGTTATTGCCAAATGAATAACACACAATTAGGCAAACAGTTACGACATAATAACAAACTGATTGAGAAGCAGTAATTCTGGGAAAAGTAGTCCTACTCTATTTGCGGAAATTCTTATTGAAACTAAATATTATCCTTCGCACTATTTAACCTATGCCACATTCCATTATGTACATTTTTAACCATCATCACTGGAGTAGTTCCTGGCTAAATCTGTATGACCGAAGATTTTCTACAAAATTCGTGACAAATATTGAAGGTCTATATGGCAATAGTGTTAATATAAGTCATTGTATTTTAGTTTGGAAAGAGTTTGGGTTTGTTTATACCTATAGGGTCCAGAAATGGTGGGGTGTCTGGTGTATCCTATTAGGTCAATTTACTTGAACACAATCTCAAGGGATGTTCTGAAAAATACAGTACCAAAACTTTCTTGCGTGACTTGCAAATGCACTGATTTTGAACAGAGAACTTGCTGATTATCTACGTCCACTCTTCTCATCATAAAAGGCCAGTCTTCAAGTTTATTGTGCACAAAATATTTGCTCGAACACTTACGTACTAATTGCTGCCAGATCCACGATGCAAAATATACATATTATAGATTCCTTTCCTTTTTCTCCAGTTAAGGTATTTAAAATATTCTTTTAGCTCAAGTTATTGGTTCTAAATCCATCGTTTATTGTTCCTAAGAAGAAAAACATTGCACTCAATACGAACTAAAGCACTCAACACAACACACCAATAGCTGACTGAAAGCATTATTTTGTACGCTTTATGAAAATCTGCTAGATTGTGCTGAGGCATACAACAGTATCTCCATGTAGAGCGCTAAGATGAAAAACAATGGCAGGTGTACTTGAAAATCCATGTCCACATAGTGTTATGGCTCTAAATGTGTGACAGTGTGATTTTAACGATGCCGATCTTTGTTATTATAGGGCTCTGGACTTGTATACCCAGAGATAGTGCTTAAATTGGTGGTTAATATTATGGTACACAGATAACGAACATAGTGCCTTAGGCCTTCGAGGTACAGAAACAAACCATAATCATTGCATATGGTTAAACGTGTACAGAAGTTTCAGATAAAAAGTACTTTAATTGGAATAAATAAAAAAATATAAGTTACCAACAATTTTTGTCACATAATATTATACTTAGATTACCATAAAACTGCCTAAGGTTCTGTCTTTCAATGAGTGTTCAACTACTTGTATAGGATATTTACCTGGGCAACAGTTTCCTAGCTCTCGAGAATATGGTCAAGGATTCATTTTCCACTCTAAGATAAGCTATTAGGAATTGATCGTAAATCTAATGTGTGCTATTATCTCTAGGATGCAAGTGTAATAAACCCCTGCGTTATCGACACACAGTTATTTGAAGAAAAAATATATATTAATCGCTAGAAAACATTACAATTTATATTTCCTCAAGAACCGTGGGTGATAACGGCAGTATTTACGTGTCTACAACCGTAGATCAGCCAGTATGGTATTATCTTGTTCGTTATTGGTCTAGTGTGTTCGTTAGACGTATCAGCTATAGACCATGTTTCCTACCATGTAGGCTAAGTGCGTAAAACCAACTGCACATTGCGCAAATTTTTACCGCCACTCTTGAAGCAAATATTTTTTGAAATGGTGATATAAATTGCACATAAACTGAAACATTAAACATATTCGCAGAAGTTCAATTCACGCAAAAAGTGATTTTCCTATCTTTAACCTAAGTTTAATTAATCACAAACTGCTGACTTATATTAGCTGTATCTATTTTGTTGGCAACAATGTTACCCGTTGGATTTAAATAAATTAAAGTCTCATAATCAATAGTATCTACTTTGAATGCTTCCTTAACTTGAATTTACAAACTGCAAATTAAATGAATATTATGACGTAAAGTAAATTGCGTGAAACCAACAAACAACAATATCGTGCAAATGAAACTAGAGATGTTTCCTTTGACACAGCCTTCATGTCAACATATTTTATGGTTTCCTTTACTGCCGTGCTTTCTTTTACAAGCCATGCATTCCCAGCGTCCTGATGAAATCTTAGGTACTGTCTCATGTTCACGGCTGAATCCTATTGATATACATGCCAACGACCTACTTTTTATAATTTTGTGCCCTTCCGTCTTACATAAAATTAACATTCTCATTGACCACTTCACTTCATTAATGCGTCCCAAGAGAAACCGTTAAATTTTTTGGGAATGAAACTGTGCCAACAATATGGAGATTTGTGCTTTTGTATGTATAAAACAGAAAACGTCAACTTCAGTAGCCAGATATGTAAACTTTACACTTGCAGTTCAACATCAAGTCTTAGAAAAAATTTTATTTGTATGTCAAGTCTTAGAACTATTTTCATTAGAATGTCGAGTCTTAGAACTATTTTATTATAATGTTAAGTCTTAGAACTATTTTCATTGGAATGTCAAGAATTTGAACTATTTTAATTAGAATGTAAAGTCTTAGAACTATTTCTATTAGAATATCATGTCTTAGAACAATTTTTTATGAATTCGATGCCAACTTAATTTGTAACACGCTTTTGAGTGTGTACTTATACTTAGCATATACGTAGCTATGGCAAAGAGTGTTTTTTTTTTTCCAAGGTTGATACCAAACATGGCCACTTCACCGTGAACCGCCTTTAGGAATATTTTCAAGTGCCTCACTTTTATCGAAATAATAACGAGACGACGTAGAAGCATCAAGTAATTTATCACGAGACGCCAGGTACTCGACCATATAATCATCTCACTGTGGAACAGCGTTTCAATTTTCCTGACGTTGCAGCTAATCATCCAATGTTTCCATTCGTCACTGCCAGGGCGGTGTTCCAGGCGTATACATATACCCCCCCCCCCCCTCCCCCGGCTCCTCACGACTTCGCGTGCCAGCCCTGGGAAAGTTTTCAACACCGGAAGCACAGCTGAAAGAATTCCATTCCTTTCTTTTGCCCCAACGAATTTCTCTCCCTCCCTCCCTCCCTCCCTCCTCCATCCACAGGGCCTCTCTATTTTGGTGCAGCTCCAGGGCCACGAGGATTCAGCAGATGAACCCGGCGGGTCGATCTCCCCAAGAGCAAAAGAGAGCCGATTCGCTTCCAGGCAGGCTGCGTGTTCCGTTACTAATCAGGATTCGCCCAGGAGGAAGAGACAGCCTCTGTCGCAACCCGGCCATCTCTTCCTACATCGTTAGGCTGCTTGGGGAGGCGCGCTCGCCCTGAACCGACAATCGCTTTTGCAACAGGAGAAATTACGTCTGTAACCAGGTTGGATGGGTCGTGGAAATAAACGCCGGTGCGTAGCGTCGCCATGCTGTCGAGTATGTCTACGCCAGGGCCGCTCAGATCTCTGTTGGCTGTTGCCACATGTTTCAATGTGTGAATAGTCAGTTAACGGTTACTGTCGACTTTTCTGAAGTCCTGCTAAGGTTATACTCCACCAATGCAAACAATAGCTTAATCAAGTCGAGAACATAACATCAATGGGACAACGCACCGCATTCGTAGGCACTCATGTTTAATGAAATTTTGCATAAGAGCTATTTTTATAGGCTGTTCACGGTAAAGTGAGCACTTTTTAAGGCCCTGATAAATTTTTCCTTTCAATTAGTTTCAACCTTTCCTCCACGTGTTTATGTAAACATTGGAATACAACTAATAAACACGTTGTATACATTTCATCACTCTCGAAAGTTAACGTCTGAGACTGCAATAAAATATATTTATTTTGGGTTAATGCCTTTTGTGAGGGCCTTAAAAAGCTCTAACTTTACCGTGAACAGCCTCTACTAGGCATTACCAACACACATATTTTCTACCTTTTTTTATTCATAAAAATTACCCATGAAATATCATAATTTTCAGATAGAATACGCGCAAAATTAAATTAAACAGAAAATAATATTATTTTATGTTAACACGCATATACTATGCTTTCAATACGTAACATATTTAGGAAACAACCTGATGCGTTATAGATTACGGGGTGATTATTTAAGTGTTTATGTAGAAAAGGGTGAAGAAACAGCGAACAGATTATACGTTGTTTATGATAAACTGAGCACTTTTAAAACTCCTTCATACCTCTCAGTCCTTTTTGTATCCTTCCATCGTAAGTAAAACTAGCATTGTCATTGACCCTCGTACTTTATGCATGCGCGAATCCAGTCCATTACTGCGAAAATTGTAAAAATTAAAAAAAAAAAAATGTAAATAAGTTAATAAATATTTCGAATTCTTGCTGTGATCTGCGTAAAACAGAAAGAAAATATGTTTAGTAAGTTCGTTGGTCGCAAATATTTAATTTACAATTTGAATTACGGCGTTAATATATGGAACTACTTATCGTATTTCCCTGTCATCTTAACTGGGAACATTCAGTCGGTGCATCCATTAAAGTAATATATGTTGTTAGAGTCAATGATTTTTTTTTTTCATATGTTGAATTCAAAAGCACACAGTTTATCGTGAACTGTCCATAATAGCAGATGCCATTGTGAAATACCATTAGCTAGACCTCACTAACTGCTGGTGGTAAAGAACGTGGATAACTTTGGCCTTGTGAGCGTTGGGTGATCAAAATGTTAATATTTTACGTCAAAAGAATACTATTCAATTTGTAACTGCTGTTTATGATACATTATACGCACAATACACATTTTTTTAAATAATAGCTTTCACTTCCAAAATTTTTTAAACATTTGTATTTCAACATCATTACAATGTCACCGTTGTATGAATTTAAGGGATGTATTAATTAAGGGAAGATGAAAGATATTGCTGTGCATCGCGCTAAATATTGTCAGTAGATTTTATTTAAAAAGAATTATGCAGGCTGAAATACCGATAAATTTGCGTTACAAAAGTTTTTGTTCGAGTATGTATTCATCTTCAGGTATCTGTTCCGCAAACTAATTTTATTTCAATAAAACACGCCAGTTTCACTTTTTTTAAATAATGTGACTAGCAGGTTATAGCAAAATCACATGCAACTATAAATAAATACTTTATTGAGGCGACGTTGAATGCATCGAGTACAGGTCAAACAGAATTTGGTATAAATATAAAACAAACATGAGAATTAAAATTGTTATTGTGAGATGGAGTGTCGGTACAAACGCTTTGAGACGATATATGCGTAAACGGTAAAATAGTTTTCGCGACATTTGTAAAGTTTTAAATATCTTACAAAATGTGTACGATGCATGACTTGATAACAAACTGAAATATGTTGTGTTAAAATATTCGCAATCAATAATAAAACTGCGAAGTGTAAGCCTAACCGATACATTTTCACCGATAAATGGTAGTATCATATATATATATATATATATATATATATATATATATATATATATATATATATATATATATATATATATATATACGTATGGACATTCATTATTATTTCTATTCCGATATAATGTATTACGATTCAATTTGATTTATACGTTAAAGATAATAAATTTTTTTGAAACAAATTACATTTAAAATGGGAATTTCGATATTGTAATATTTAAGAGAAAAAAAACAAAACAGCAGATAGGTGATGTGAAAGAATTTTTGACAATTAACCTAAGGTTATAGGCCCTGTTTATAAAAATGTTAAAAGAATGTACTTTCTTGTGATAAAAAAAATGAATTGTAAGTTAATAAGTACCTAAGCATAACTCAGGGTATTAATTTTTCCAAGCAAGGAAATAATTTTCCTTAAATGATTAAAAGAACAATTTTTACCTTAGTTATGTTAACTCGCTTTCTCCCAAGCCCCCACTAACATCCCCCCCCCCCCACAAAATAAGTTATTAATTCGCATTGCGTATAATATTACCAACAAACGTGGCATATCTAAACAATCATTCTTGGTTCAATAGTTGCACCCTGACTTATTGTGTTCTAATTCACGTCTTGTAAAACCATAATTCATTATTATACATTCAATTGTAAATCAATTTGCTCATATATGCTTCTTTAGGTAACGTAGACAATAAATTCCGGAATGTTTAAAATACGTGTTAAAATAAATCAGGATATATTGTTTTATTTAAATTTTTTGTTCATATTGCAAACTCAATGATTCTTTAGAATTTATTTAGAAATCAATTCAGACAAAATTAACTCATTATAAATATTTAGTGTAGTTGATCCTCAAATTTATTGCAAGCAGGATGACAACAGTTTATACATCCATGTGAGGAATTATTTGATTGTGGTCAACCAAAACGTGACGATTAATGTTACTTATTTGTTTATAAACTGTCTAACGAGCAGTACGGTTATTATTTATTTTAAATAAAAATAATAAATCTAAAATATATTTATATAATTTCGGCTCGGATGTGCCGAATAAGTGTAAAATTCCTATAAAAAGCAATATCTTCTACGTTAGGCTCATGTGTGTAAAATAATTTTTTTACAGCGATTCTTTCAAACTATAGTCCATATTCATTTGATCTGAAGTTTCAAGGTCATTGTTTCGGTTTTGATGAGCTGGCATGTTCGTGATGACGCTGTTAAAATTTTTTAATATGTTGTGAAGTCTCTAAGCGTTCGCGAAGAATTCGTTGCTTTCTAATAGTTTCTACAGAAAAAAAATTTCAACTCTGCAGTGTAAAAATTAATTATACAGTAATTAGTCACCCATTTATAAACTAATTATTTGTACAGAAGGGAACAATAGTTTTCAAAGGATGATAGTACTTGATGTTCACTTCTTGCCTTTAAAACTCATGAGTAATGTCTTAATAGAGTAAATATTATGACCTTGACCTAATCTGTTACCAGTAAATTTGTTTAGCACATTTAACACTCAGACCGTGTTTCAATTGGCGCTTTATGTTGACAAAATGGTCTCGTTACCCGTTTTGTCTACAACATCTTTGACGTATTTTTGTAATTTGCGTATTTTCCAACTTCCAAGCTGACAAATTACCAAATAAAATTTACCAAATCTCCGTCACATTAGTTTTGCTTGTATAAAACGGTTAAATACACATATTCGGGTGTTTATTGGAATAAAGAAATATATGTCACTGGCAATAATTATTTCACAAAGCAAGTTCCTGAAATTTTTACGAATTAGGTATTCTCTCGTGGCACAATTTTTTAAAGTAGCAATTTCACATGATATTTATTTCATGTTGTTAATTTGAATTCTAAACGGCCTTGTAACAAATTTCAGGAAAAATTACTGTTCATTTTAAGACTTAGTGGGCTTTGAATTCTGGAACCATGCTAACACTGACATACACTAGAGTTTGTGAAAATTGCAACACCCTGGAAGAATGGCCCGAATGAATCTAAACTCGGAGGATGAGTAGAAAAGTGTACCAGCAATAAGAGATTACGGTTGCAGAGAGATGGCGTACACGTAGGCCTAGCAGCGCCCTCTCTTGTGTGACTGGAAAGGTCCATGGTACGCTAAGCTCAGTCAGTGAAGAGTCGCCAAACGAAGTGAAAGAAAGTGCCAGTATGCCTCGTCGAGTCAAAGGGCGCCATATCAGCATGTGAGTGAGTTCGAACGGGGCAGAATGATCGGTCTCCGGGAAACAGGTATAGGGCATGCTGCTATGAAAGTGATATGTGTCTGGAACCAGTGGATAGAAAAGAGGGTCGTACATATCGACGAGTGGATATAGGACCATGCAATGTGACCACAGCATGCAATGACCGCCATCTTGTCCGCGTGGTTATCACGGACCGTACGGCCTCGTCTACGGTGTTGGCTCGACCACTGGAGCACTGCAATGGGTGTTGACCTGTCTGCGTCGACGGTTCGACGCCGTCTGCTGCGGGTTGGACTGGTGGCACGCATGTCATTGCATCAGCTTCCATTGTCCAGAAACCACAACGCTACAGACAGCAATGGGCACGTGAACGCCGTTGCTGGCACGCTGAGTGGTAAAATGTAGCGTTTTCGGAAGAGACCCTCAATCAGCCCTAGATTGGTGGCTGCATACGAGTCAGGCGTTTCCATGGTGACCGCAGTCTGGCAACCTACACTGCGCAGCAGCATAGAGGACAAATGCCAAGTGCGATGGCTTTGGGGCGCCATTGGATACAACATGTGATCCCGCCTCCTGCGTATTGAGAGCAATCTGAACAACAACCTCTACATCGGGAAGGTTTTAGAGCCCGAGGTACTGCTTCTCCTTCAGACGACTCCACATCCAATATTTCAGCAGTACAATGCCCAGCCACATGTGGCGAGGAATGTACTAGACATCTTCCATGAACGACGGGTACCACTGCTTCCCTGGCCTGCACGTTCGCCTGACATGTCACTCATCGTACGTGTCTAGGATATGGTTGGTCGACGACTTGTTCGTCACGGTCCTCCAACAAACAATGTTGATGCTTTGAGAACTCGCATACAAGCCACGTGGAGGGAGATTCCCCAGGAACATATCCAGGTCCTCTTTGATTCCCTGCCACGATGTTTAGTGTCTCTGATTGCAGCACGTGGGGGCTTGACACCATGCTGCATTCTCAAGCACAGAGATCATGTAGAATTCTGTAATCCTAACCAGTGTTATAAAACTCATTTCAATTAGGTCTACATATATCCTTCTTGGTTTTACTTTTTTCACAAACGTTAGTGTAATAGTAGCATGTCATGTTAAACAATTGAATGTCGTGGTGTCGCAACTAAACCTTACAAATTGCTAAATATAAATGACTTGAAACTAAACTCAAAACGAATTGAAACAAATACTCGTACTAGCTAGCATTTTAGGTCGACTAGGGGAACCGAAATAGGTTACAGAAGCTGGTGAATTGTGGGGGAGATAACGTTTGGAGTTTCTGTAACAGACACGCGGAGTGTGTGCGTGGTCGTTTAAGAGCCTTGCAGTGTGACTCGCATAAAAATGTGTTCGGCTGTGTGGGCTTCGGTGTCTCGGTTCTTCTCTCCCTCCCCCCCCCCCCCGTCCTCATCATCAAAAAAAGAAACCTTTCCACCCCTTACCCCTCCTTCTCTCCTTGCGGGCTCCAGCTCTCGTGCGGAAAATATAGCGGCTCGGACATTAATGGAAGGCGGAGGCGCTCTAAAGCGTGAGAGAGAAGGAGGTACGAGATAGAAAAACCGGAGGAGATGAGGGAGAGGAAAAGAAAAATTCTCGAGAAGGAAAGTTCGTTGCCGTGTGTCTGAATGGCAGAGAGCCCTGGAGGGTGGGAAGGGGAGGGGATGGTACTCACACACGCGCGCGCGTGCAGACACTGACAAAAGAAGTTGAAGAATAAAGGAGGTTCCTCAGGCTCTTTTTGTTGGAGCAGAACTCAAATGTAGGTTTAAGCTGAGTGCAGACAAAGGGGCAAGATTTATGAGGTTCTTTTCGCGCATCCAAACGCCATCGCCGGTGTTCGGGGTGCAGCCTCCCCCCGCGCCGCGAACAACAGTCTTCGAGAAAGACAAGCTAGAAAATTGCCTATCGATGCATGTCCTGCAACAAGCGTTCCCTCGACTGGTGTTTATGCGCTGACCCTGGAATTGTTTTAAATACTTTTTATTTTACTGTGATATTAATAAAATATAAAAAAAATAACAGTGAGTTTCATTTCTTAGAAATTTTGAACGCAGTAATTTTAATATTAATAAAACGTTTAATGAAGAACTGATATTCATAGTTCGTTACCAACCTTACTGTAGACTTGCCAGTCATCGTTAATGAGAATTTTTTGTTGCAAACCGCAGGGAATTTTCCCGAAAGGATTGGTAGCATGCGCGTTGGTCAGGGACAAGATTCTCTATATATTGTGTTAGTTATTTTGGAATATATGTGGGATTTTTCTTAGTCGTACGCGTAGACGAGTGCTTTTGCTCCTTCTGTAGACAGCGCCAGCTGGACTCTGCGCTATATACCGGTCATCAAATTGCAAACATGCAGGGCAAGGGAAGTATTTGAACGGCGTAACGTTTCCAAACTGCTTACTTGTAACAACCGCGACCTGGTTACAGATAGCCATTTAATCCAAGTATTGTTCGAAACATTTTCTCTGGTCTCACGGGTTGCTTTACGAGTCAAGCAAAAAATTTAATCGATTTTCAGTTCAAATTATTTATAATGCACTTCACTAGCTGAGCGTGAGTTTTTGAAATGTTTATACGGAGACAAATGTACCGAAGAAAAAAAAAAAAATTAAATGACACGTTTTTATCAATGACTTTGCAGTGATAATTTGATAGTGATATGGGTGTAAGATCATTAAAGACAAGCAAGCGCCAATGTTATTAACCCATTCAGAACCAGTGTACACAGTTGTATACATTACGCACGTGAAGGTAATTTTTGGTTTGGGCTGTTCACAGTAAAGTGAGCACTTTTGAGGCCCTAGTTACTTTTTATTTCAGTAATTTTTTATCCTTTGACCACCTTTTTTTAAAAATAAATACTGTCGTGTATGTAATAAACAGTGTGTATATTCCACCGCACTTTGAAATTAACTGTCCTAAGGATAAAATAAAGTATATTTATAGACTATTATTACAAATGAGAGGACTTTCATAAGTTCTGACTTTATCGTGAATAGCCTATATGTAGGCTACTGCTCACACTGTAAAGCTGAATAACCAATGATCTTATCTGTGGGTAAATGATATGCAAACCGTCATTCTGGTATAGGTCATAATTGGTTCACGTAACTCTAGCCAAACATGTAGCCTTCATCTCGTTGGTTATGACAAAGAAAAGGAGTGTTGTGTCGATTAATGTCCAATAAGCAGCAAAAATTTTTTTCTTTGCAATACCTGCAAACGTAAAGTAAAGTGGGTCTGAAATGGTTATAAAAAAAAAAAAACCGGCAGCCAACAGCCTATGTGAACGGTCTGTAGAATCCATTCGTGACGTCACTTGGCAATGGGCGGCATCTATTAATGATATACAGTATATTAATTGAATTTACGAAGCTAATCGTTTCGCCTGAATGAAGGCCGTGAAGATAGATAGAGCATTTCTGTGGCTAAATGTCTGCTTCGGAATCGGTTTCTTGCGGGCACGTAGGGGGGGGGGGGGGAAAGACTCTGGTAATTTATTTCTCCACTTGCAGCAGTCCAAAGAGTTCTAGATTGCTCTTCCTAAATCTATCCGAAGCAAAATTAATGACTGATGATCGGTAAAAGCAATGCCACACGCTATAAATAACCACAACGGCAGGTTGCAAGTTATTTCAGTCAGTGGCGGATCCAACTAAGAGGTTTTGAGCTCCTGCCGTGAAACTTGATTTTACTTACACTAGATAACAATTCTTGAAAAAAAAAATGTGTTTAACAGTGCAGTATTAAGAAATATATTTCATTAATACAGTATTAGGATATTTTTTAATCGATTTAGACAGACTATACATTAACCCTTTGAGAAGTATACACGTATATATTTGGGGCTACGTTTTTTGACATTTATTTGCTCTTGAAGACACCACACTTTTATAGTTTTACTATTTCGCTAGACTTCATCGAAATCTAAGTAAAAAATGACAACTATGCGACATTTCGGTTTGTAAGAATGGAAGTGCCCTTTTAAATTACTTTTCAAACGAACATGATAGATTGTAAAACTTGTCACTTAGACCGCGATACATTAAATAGTACACAACCAACGCGGGACTTCATTGGTCGACGGCCAGCCAATAATAAACGTTGCAGAGTACCGTAGGCGTGTCCGGTGTAGCCAGTACTAATAGGACAATGGTAAGCGGAAATGCAGAGACCAACCAAAATAATATTGCTTTAGTGTAGCATATAGGCAGCTCAGTACAAACTTGTCCTCAGTGCTAGTAAATTTGTGCCTTCCTCAAAGGGTTAAGTACTGAAATTATTATAGGCCGTTCACGGTAAAGTGAGCACTTTTGAAGCCCTAGTTACTTTTTTCCTTCAGCCAATTTATATATTCCCACCACTTGTTAATATAAACCTTGCCTCGTGAGTAATGAAGGTAGTGTATACATTCACCATACCCAAAACCAAAAGTCCGAGGCCACAACGAAATGTATTTATTGGTTGTTACGTCTGATGAAACAGCTTCAAAAAGTGCTCACTTTGCCGTGAACGGCTTGTAGCATTAAAACTTCCTGAGTACTTGTAAGCATGTGGTTTTCATCGTGACGCAGAGTGCTCTATCCATCAACTATCCCCCCTCTTTAATGGGTTTCTAGATCTGTCACACTGATGTCAGTAGTATTACACTAACCGTAAACCAGCTACAAGAAATGTTTCATTCTCGCGAAAAAAAAAAAAAAAAAAAATCCGCTGTTTCGTCGCCAACGTTTTTTTGCTCGCCATGCCCGGAACCGCTTCGAAGTTGGTGTATGGAGGGAGTTGTCAAGATATCCTCGACCAGAGTTCGTTCATTATTGCTTCCAACTCTCCTGGAACCCTGCTAAAGTACTACTTTCAGGATATTCCTCCGCCTGATGCAATCAAAGCTTACCCAATTCTAAGGAATTGCACTAAACGCACAACGCACCGCATTCGTGCGCACTAAATGTAATAGTATTTTTTATTTGAACTATTTCATAATAGGTATTACCACCACGCCTATTTTGCCACTTATATTATATTATAATATATTAATATTAATTAATAATGAGATCATTTGCTTTATGAATAAAATATAAATGAAAAATAACTTTAACTAAATATAAGAAACTTTTATGGTTACCAGAGGTATAAACATTTGTGAACATTGACATATTTAGGACAAAACCAAACACGTCATGTATAGGATGATTTTCCAAGTGTTTGATTCTAAAATTGTGACGAAACTGCGACGCGACTATAGAGAACTGTTCAGAGACGAGATAAAAAATGTTCAGGCCGGCCGCACGATAAATTGGCCGTTCAGACCGACGGACGCTCTATGAATTTATTCCATTATTGGGCGGCAGATTGTGGTGAAAGCGGGAGATGCTCCGCTTACCCCTCCTTTCCCCTTTCCCGAAGGTCTTGGTCGCTCCCTCCTTTCCTTCCCTGTTCCCCTACTTCCCTACACACCCTCTCAGCAACCCCTTCGCGGCTCCAGGATCCTATCCCACCGAAATCCTCCCGACGACACAATTTCACCCGTCGGCTCGTGCTCATGATGCAGAAACTGAGCTGCTCCTCTGGCCAGCCTCTCTGGCTTTGCGTCGAATCTCGGCTCTTGAGGGCTCTTATTCCACCCCTCCCTTCAATCGTGTAGATTATTTTTTTTTACAAATCTTTATTATTTAAATGTATGGCCAGATATTACAAATCAAAGCTTGACATTTCATTAAAGACTACATAACAAAAATTTCGAATTTTGTATGGTTTTGGTTTTATAGTCTATTCGCGGTTCCTTTGCACTTTTTTTAAATACATCCTCTGAAAAATCACACCATGTATGACTTCTTTGGTTCTTTCCTAAATATATCAAGTGACATTATCGTTAAATACTCCTTTTATTTTTAGTTAAATTGAAAATTTACTTAAATATTTCACCTGTAAATTATAATATTTACCTTATATTTTACAAATAAAAACAAGGACAAAATAGATGTATTGGTAATGCCCTGTAAGAAAAATAAAATGACTCCGTACGAATGCGGTGCGCTGCCTTTTGGTGTAATTTTATAGACTTAGTTAAGCTTTGTTTGCATGAGGCGGAAGGCTATCCTGAAAGTAGTACTAGAGCAGGGCTTCAGAAATGTTAGAAGTTGCCATGAATGGACGATATCCGTATTTTCTCATATAAGACTGAAATTATTAGATAATGATGTAATCTTTTACTATGGTTACAGATGTGAAACGAATCATAGAAGAGAATGATTTCGGATTTCGAAATACCTGTTATGTTGTTTCTTGTGCCTTGACAAGATTGCTTTTAAATATTGACTCCAGAAATGATGTTATAGAGAGATATACGTAATTACAAGATGGCGAGGATACTTTCCCCCATAAGGTACACACTTACTTCCCATCTATCTTGCATTTAGGCCTATTTAAATTCCTACTGTAATTGTATTAAAAGGTTTTGTTGTTATTTATTAATGTTGAAATATCAGATCAATAAAATTGGGCCTAGATATATTTCTAGCGAACGATTATTTACATTTTTAAGCCCATAGTGCATTCCTCTTATTCACGAAGTAGCAGTAAATAAAATATAAAAATTATTTGTTTTAAACCAAACTTATTTTACCCCAGCTAAATGAGAAGATGTTTCACACGTTGTACTGCTGAGTTGAAACTCCACGAGTCCGGTGAAATCCAAACATACCACAACTCTTGCCTGTTGGCAGGAAAGTTTATCTGTTAAAACTGCTGCGACAGGGAGTGCAAGTAAAAGCGAGAGTTTAGTGGAGAGAATTGGGCAACTCTCAAACATCCATATATTGAGAACCTATGAGAGGAAGTGAGGTAAGTATGGTGGGGGTGGGGGGGAAACGGGAAATCCTCGAGAAAACCCACCGACCGGCGGCATCGTCCGGCACGATTCCCATAATGCGAAAATCCGGGAGCGACCCCACCTGGAATAGTACTCGGTTCGCTTAGGTGGGAGGCGATTAGTCTGACCACTATACAACCGTGGCTCCATTTGTGCTGTAAGTAAAGAAATTGCTACTCACACACACACACACACACACACACACACATATATATATATATACTTTTTTAATGTACTGTTCTCTTGCACCAAATAAATTCCATAGAGCTGAAATATATTTATGGTATTATTTAAGTAAAGTATACGCATTCTTAATGCGTGATTATAAAAACTGAACTAAGAAAATTTTACCTGGCCCATTCTGAAGGTCACTCGCTAATGTGCACAATAATTGGGTATTTATTATACGTAAATAATTGGTAACTTTAGAAGTTTTTACATGTGCGTGTTAGTCAAAATAAATCCATTTGCTTTAACCTTCAAAATCCTCTTTATTTTATCTTGTGTATGACAAATAAGTCTTCCACATAATCACAACTTGAGACTGTTTTTTTGCTCCACTGAATATGATTAAATTTTTATCATAGTTTTATTATATACTTTCACGGTGTTGTGAGAGAAATGGAATATTTATTTACGAATCACAAATTTCCAAAACTCATGGTCCACGTATTATCCTAAAATTATGTTTTGCAATTGAAAATAACATTTATTAATCACGCATTCATGCCCTGGATTGTATTATGGTTGGCAAATAATGTCGTACTAAATAAGAGGGAAGTCCATTTATTGAGTTAGTAGTGTGGGTGGTTAGCAGCATTTTTAACAAGCGTAAAGTTTTTTTATATTTTTTTTTTCTGTAATCCAGTGATGCAGTGGAGAACCACATTTCACATAAAACCTGGATTCTGGTTTTATCCCGGGCTGGGAGATGCGGAGGCAAAAAAATTTTACTCCTTGCGCTTCCTTGCGAGAAAAATATTACTCTTGTTTAGGGCTAGGCTTACTGTAAATCTTCAAACCACGCATAATGTTTTATTTAACTTAATTTGGTACATTTCTTAACGCAGTGTTTTAATTAATGGTCGCTGTTCATGTTTTTTAAATATATATCTAGTACGTTGAGAATTTAAATTGTGAAATGTTACTTCTAGCATTCATATCCCTCTTTATATGCCAATTTGCCTACACTATTTTCAGTTGAGATATATTTACGACATTGAAAAATGAAACCTTTATTAGACTGGCTAACGGAAATACCAACAAGAACAGTTCTCATAAAATGTTACCAAGATGTAAGAAATCTTCTGATAAAAATCATTTGTGTCTATTTTAGTATATTAATAACGTAGCGGAAACCTATCTGTATTAGTTTGCTGAAGCATTAACACACAGAAAATATCACTACGAGCTGCACTTAACACTGAGTAACGCGAACGATATATATTCATTAAATGATTCTTGCAGTGGAGGTAAGTTATTAACAAACCAATAATTCGAAGATCTGCCATTGAAACACACTGTCACAGAAAACCCACGATATTACATAATAACTTAAATACAAATTAAACAAGAATTTATCGATTTATCTAATGAGCCTACTTTAATATTGTATAGATGCAAGTAAGTAGATGAAATTCTTAAAATCTTAAATGATAGGTAGGACTTTACATCTGTTAATCCTTTGAGGACTTCACAAATTTACTAGCGTGGAGGACAAGTTTGAAGTGAGCTGCCTATATTCTACACTACAGCAATATTATTTTGGTTATTCTCTGTATTTCTGCTTACCATTGTCCTATTGGTGCTGTCTACACCGGACACGCCTACTGTACTCTGAAACGTTTATTATTGGCTGGCCATCGACCAATGAAGTTACGCGTTGGCTGTGTACCAATTAATGTATCGCGATAGAAGTAACACGTTTTACAATCTATCGTGTTCGTTGGAAAAATTATTAAAAAGGACAGCTCCATTCTTACAAACTGAAATGTTGAATAGCTGTCATTTTTTACTTAGATCCCGATGAAGTCTAGCGAAATAGTAAAACTATAAAAGCGTGAGTTTTGTCTTCAAGAGCAAATAAATTTCCATATAAACGAAGCCTAGAGTAGGCCTATATAGGCGTTCATACTCCTCAAAGGGTTAGCAACGATATAGTTACGGATGACACCAGGAACATATGTAACATAATACTAACGACCCAACTACGAATAAAAAACAC
The DNA here is from genome assembly GCA_029891345.1 of Dryococelus australis. NCBI lineage: Eukaryota > Metazoa > Arthropoda > Insecta > Phasmatodea > Phasmatidae > Dryococelus > Dryococelus australis. The sequence goes on along the minus strand of CM056995.1, from coordinate 31,034,155 downwards.
GCCTAACGTGCGACTCGAGTCAAGAAACACTCGTACCGCCAGATGGCAGTTAAATCCCATAAGTTTACATGTCCTACCATAGTAATACTTGTGTGCAGAATTCGTAGGTAAGAGGTTAATTGGTTCACAAGATATGAAATAAAAGCTGTTTTCCCTCATGTGGAGTTGTCATACAAAATGTCTTAAAAAAACGATCTGTATTCGCACGTATGATACATTTAATAGATGCTATCAGCAAAAACATTTGTTTGAAACTAGTCGATTTGCTTGATAACTGACAACTTATAATTTATTTATATTGACAATATTTTCAAAATATGTGCTCACTTGTATTGCTGTAACTATAAGAGAGTACAAAATCTAGCAATAGTCTGTTGATTAACACCCGAGATATGATATAAAATATTTTATATTGATGTAACATACTTACATACAAAGTTACGTAAAGAATAGGTACATGAATATGAAGATATCGCATACTAAACTAAAATGTTAATATGGCCACCATCTTAAAAAAAAAGTGTCTGGACCATCACATCACATCGCCTGCTGTCGCACTACTTGTTAGGAAAACTCAATATGAATCTCTTCATCGTTTCCCGAGGTATGACACCAAATCTTTATTTAATAATGTGGTGTTATCATACATAATGGAGGACAAAAGAGGTTTTACGTAGACAAATTTGGTAGCTTTAATAGTTACTGCCAGGATACAAAGTTAAGTTTAAATTCGGCACAATTAATCTAAATGTTTATATGGCCGCCATCTTGATTGCAAAAGTATGACCTATTTAAGATACATTAGTTTACGTGGACTACCATAATGTTATTTGTTCGCCGAATTTGGTAGAAATCCTTTGATTGTTTTCAGAGATATTACACGGAATCTTTATTTTCATAATGTGGCACTATTTTACAAAATGGAGGACATGAGACGCTATGAATTGTCATATTTTATGTTTGTATTAAATACATTTAGCACATAAAGTCCAGTCGAACTTGGTTAAATTATATGGTAGACAGAGCACATTAAACATTAAAAATACGTGTATAGTCCACTTACATCTCAATTTTTTTACATAGCATTAAATTACTTCATCCCAAATTTGGTGGGAGTCAGTTAGCTAGTTACAGGGACATCATGTAAAAGGTTTACTTATCCATGTTGTCCTATCTTCCAAAATTGAGAACCAAAAGCTTTGTACTTAACTAAATTTTATGCTTACATGATGGATTGTCGCCGTACAAAATTGGTTTAAATAGGGTAAATTATTTCCGAGATATTATATAGTGTCCTAAATATTAAAATGACTGTCATCTTGAAAAAAAACTACCGATATGGTGTAAAATTATAAAAGTGGGACTTCCTTACAAAGTTCTATATGTGTATCGAAACGGTAATATTCGGTTCAAGGATTGAAATGTTTTAGGATGCGTTTTACATACACAAAAATAGCACATACCTACACCAAGACACGCATATAGGCTGTTCACGTTAAAGTGAGCACTTTTGAGGCCCTATATAGTTACTTTTCCCTTTCAGTCATTTTTTTAATCCTTAAATAACCTTTAAAAATAAATTTTACCATGCTAGTAATAAACACAGGGAGTATATTCCGCCACATTCGGAAGTTGACGCCTAAGGCTAAATTAAAATATATCTACTTACTACTATTCCAAATGAGATGGCTTTCCAAAGTGCTCACTTTACCGTAAATAGCCTATACAAGAAAGTAATCTCATAAACCTGCCTTTAGTTCGTATGGTAGACTAATGCTCTCATTTTCAAAATGAGCAACCAGTACAGTCATAAACTGTGAAATTAGGGTATCTACTGATCTAAAACTATGCCGAGATTGGTGAAAATCACTGCGGTTTAAGATATTTTCACGGTACATACACAAAATCATGCACGCACACACACACACACACATACAGCAAGGTATGACCTCATAAGTATAGTCATAATTCAAAACCGATATTAAAATGGCATAAGGAATCAATCAACATGAACATTCTTGAGCTGGTGAATTTCAGAAAAAAAATGTCTGAGAGGAAAGGAAGTAGTTCAAATAGTGTATTTTGTTGGTGACTCAAATTTTATTCAACTAAGTTGGCAAGATAGGAAAACACAACAGGGATTTTTCACAGAAATGCGCAAAATGTCTGTTGTTTTCTTTAGTCAATAACCGTATTAGATAACAAATAATAATATATCTCGGATTACTCAAGAACCAAGAACTTAGTTCATGCTGCTATATTAACAAAATCGAGATTCTAAGGAATACCCGAAAGAAAGCATGTTTTAGTTGCTGACATGTGTAACGTTTCTCATATAGCTCGTAATATCTTAGCATGAGCATAATAAGAAGCTAAGGCTAGCACTCTTTACAGTGCTGTTACTCTGGGGAATAACTCATAGTAGCTCGTAATATCTAAGCATGAGCATAATAAGAAGCTAAGGCTAGCACTCTTTACATTGCTCTTACTCTGGGGCGAATAACTCATAGGTAGCTCGTAATATCTGAGAATGAGCATAATAAGAAGCTAATGCTAGTAGTCTTTACATTGCTCTTACTCTGGGGCGAATAACTCATAGGTAGCTCGTAATATCTGAGCATAAGCATTATAAGAAGCTAAGGCTAGTAGTCTTTACATTGCTCTTACTCTGGGGGAATAACTCATAGGTAGCTCGTAATATCTGAGCATGAGCATAATAAGAAGCTAAGGCTAGTAGTCTTTACATTGCTCTTACTCTGGGGGAATAACTCAAAGGTAGCTCAATGATACAAAGCATTTACAAAAGACTACTAAAACTTTACTTCCCTTTCTAGTACGAAAATGATCTGAAATATTTTATACATACAACTCTGAATAATTGCATGACTCTTTCAAGGTAGTATTGACGTTAAGGCTTCTTAACAGGGGACCTCTAGGGTTCGCCGCGCGTAAGTTCGTTTCCAGATCAATCCTGCAACCAGGACCAATTATCTCCTTACCACTGATTTTTGACAACGCCGGGCCGGGGCTCCTCAGCCTCGTGATGTCGTGTATAGTACATTCCCGATTGGAAGTGACTTATGAAAAGCAACCTTTCAAAAAACACTCTAGGCAAAACATTGTCAACCTGTTTTTTCAATAACCTGTATTCCACAAATATACAACACTGTGGTTAACTTTAGAGACTCTATTATTGAATAAATGAAACTTTACCTTTATATCTTATATAGCTTGTAATTTTTATTTATTTTTAAATATGAATTAACAACAGCGAGAGCAGCGACGTGTTGGCAACGGCTTGTAAGAAATAGTTCACAGTAAAAATATTATTTTAACCAACTTTTTTAGTATACTATTTGTAAATTAAACGGTGCCTATTGAAATATTTAAATATCTAGGTAGTCCCGATGGCAACATATTTCATTTTTACTGTTTAAAATAACAGCGGAAAATATCGTGAGTTGGCCGTAATGGTACGGTGTTGTTTTATCCAGCGAGAGCAACTTTGAAGCAACTGTCTGCTGAGCGAGCTTTGTAGCTCCTCTCTCTCTCTCTCTCTCTCTCTCTCTCTCTCTCTCTCCTCTCTCTCTCTCTCTCTGTCTTTGTCTCTTTCACACTTGGGAAGTTTCACTTTGCTAGTACGCGGTAAAATTTTACATGTTTTCAAATGTAGCATATTTCATACTTATTACAGCAAAATAATGATTTATGAATTTGTAATTTACAACTGAAAAGAGATTTTAATGTTTGAATACTTATTTTAATATATTTAGATATGATGGCGGGGTAGAAACAAAGTGAAGTTGGCATACGTGGCGAGCCAGGACATGGCGTGTTGCTGTTTTACCAAACGAAGTGTAAATTATACTTACTCCGAAAAATACTTTATGGTACCACATCACGTTTCTAGACGTTGTGTTTTTTAAACCTACCTAAGCAAGTTACGATGTTGTGATAAAACTGTTTTTTTTTTCTACGGCAGTAATAAATATACTTTTGCGGTGTGTTTCGTTAACCGCTGCGTGTGAAATAGCGTGGCGTGGCTGTGTGGTGATCGTTACGCTGGATCTGCGTGTTTGCGTGATTTCAAATATTTGATGTGAACTGTTTTTATGTCGAACTTATTTATTTACATCCCCGTCTGTTTAATTATCACAACATTGTACCTTTACCCTGGGTGTTTGAAACACAATCATGTAACGTGATTTACCACCAATCCCAACAAAATAGCCAAGTCCAGCCCCAATAAATTTCAATAAACATAATACACAGTAAGTAGCAATACATATAAATATAAGTAGCTATATATATATATATATATATATATATATATATATATATATATATATATATATATATATATATATATATATATATATATATGAGTGGAATAAAAGTTACGGTAGGCTTATTTGTGTGCATGTTCACTGCTATATTTTAAGTTTCTATAATAAAAAATGAGCGACACAAGTCACGTGCTTGATTTTAATGTCGCTTTTTCGTTGGACTGTCTATTCCTTCGTAATTATAAATAATGCCGTCCTTTAAAAGAAATAACCCAACACATATCAATAACAAAAATTTCAATACTACAGTTCATTACCCCACAGTTATAACAGTTTTTAACACAGTCGCGGCAAAATATTAGCGTGCATTACGTGTAATGTGCTATGTCGTGGAAAACAAATATGTTAATATAACGTAACCGTAAGAACTATCGTTAATACAGGCATTTTTAAAACGTCATAAAGCTGACCTAAATAATGCTATAGGCCTAAACTGCGGATATTCATACGAAATGGTTTTTGAAATAGACCTAAGACAGAATTATTTGAAAAGCTGTAAACAGTAAACAACGCATTCGACAGGTATAAAAGTAGAAGTCACATTTAAATATTTATTTTTAGGTGTAGCGAAATTATACGAACACGTGTACACACGCACAATTGCATGTAAACATTAATTTTGACAGATGCTACATGGCAGTCATATGGCAATGTTTGTTTATATTTGGCGGAAGGAAACGAAACGGGCCTGCAAGTAGATATTTAGCAGGGTTCCGAGAAAGTTGCTTCCAATGGGGAATGGACTATAGTCGTGGTGATTGGCAGTTCCGGGTCAACGTCTGTCCAAGACGTCGTTCAAGGATCTCGGATCGCTCTGCTGGGTTACTTTCAAGCAACTCATACCGAAGTATGGCGTAGATGGCTCTCGATGTGGTACCGATAGAGTGGGTCAGAGTGTGGGGGTGTCGTTTTTTTTATTTAGTTTCTGGCGAGCCCCCAAATCCCGTTACGCCAGCGTGAGCACCCTCACAGCTGTGTGTGCCCTCCGGCATGCATGTTAGTAGCTAGGACGGTTGGAGAATGGGATGCGTCTCAGGGGAAGCCCTTTATGCCTTAGCAGGGTTGTCTGGTGCCATGGCCGCAATTGTAGCCATGGACACACCCCGAAAGAAGAAGCGTCTAGTAAGGGGCATAGAAAACCAGGCAAAGCGGAGAGGGCCTGGAGAAAACTTTACGACAGTCGCGGAGGATAAAAATAATTCCTTTTATTGTATTAGGGCTGGAGAAAGTAGGGTTATTGTTAGTTAGCTAAGATAGACTTTGTGTGTTTAATGAGGGTTGTATGAAATGTGTCGATCCGCTGCTGGAATGTATCCAGGGTCGTACCGCAGTAGCACAGCTCTGGAGGCGGGGGACAGAACTGCGCCACCCGCCCGCAAATTGCAGTCATCTCTCTGGAAGCAGAAAAAAGTGTTCGTTTCCAGGCATATAAAATACGAGTAATTAGGAAGGGGAAAGGGGGTGGTGGTGCGATGTAATGAAATGGCATTACCTACAGCGGTAATTCGCTTGCAGCTAGTGCGGTATTATGTGTAGTGTTGGCAGAGTTGCCGCGTGACCAGTGTAGTGTCGAAGAATTAGGTAATTAGTGATGAAGGATATAAATAATATAATCGCCAGCCTGGAGGACGCCATATTGGGCATCAGGTAGGTGTATAGGGCCAACGCACAGGCCTACACCAGACCGAAACTCCAGGTTGGATCCCGCGATGCTGGCACTCGGGTGCGCACGTAGTGTTGCATAGAAAACAAAGTTACAATATAAAGCACAGGGCCATCTCCGAGCCAGAAGCTGCACAGAGCCTGCTTTGCCTTGTTCTGTGTTCAAATATTGCTTCGCATCATTACATGTGTTTATGGGAATTATCATGCGACTTACTGGGGTAATTTAAGGAGTTTATGGCGGCCTGTGAGCCCAAATGCTTTTCGGCCGCTTATATTTTTGAGTCTCCTCGTGGTCATAATCCCCGAGGCTGGATAATTTTCGCATTTGCACTGTTTGCACAAACAATGTAAAATTTCTGAGCTAATTTTACGAAGTGCTCATCCAGTTTTTCAATTTTTAATTCGCGATGCAGATCTGCAATAGGACAGTATCGGAGCGCATCTCTTGCTATTCGCAGACATTTATTTTGAATTATTTGGAGGCATCTTGTGTGCATTTTAGCTGCACGTTCCCAGGTGGGCGCAGTATAAGTTATAATTGGGCGTATTATCATCGTATACAGCAATACAGCCTCGTTTAGGGTTACGGCGCTTCGTGGGTTTAAAATAGGAGTGTGGATAGCCGAGCTTGGGCGCTGGCACATTTACCATCTATATGCGCTTTCCAAGTGAGCTTTCGGTCCATATGGACGCCTCAGTATTTCACCACATCTTTACGGGGAATTTGTTCGTCAAACGGAGTTAATTCGGGGCGATTATTCGTCTGGGGCTACTGTCTGCGAGTAAAGACAATAGCTTCACTTTTGCCGATATTAAATTTTATCCTCCATTTTGTATAAAAATTATGAAAACAATTAAGGACATTTTGTAACCTTTGAGTTGCTTGTTCGAGATTGTGGGAGCGACTAAAAATAACTGTGTCATCCGCATAGCACCCAAATTGCACCAGTCGGTGATCAGGTTTCGGTAGGTCCTTTATGTACATATTAAATAATACAGGGCCTAAAATGCTGCCTTGTGGCACTCCGGCACAGATAGTTTTTTGCGCCAGATTTAGCACCGTCGCATCAAACAGTGAAATTTCTGTGTGCCAAAAGGCTGCTTAACAATTTGACATAGCAGTCAGGTAGTTTTATTTCGTATAATTTATATATTAGGCCAGCGTGATATACACGGTCAAAGGCATTCTCGATATCGAGGAATACTGCAACAACACAATCTTTGAAGTCAAATGCATTCGTAATGTATTCCGTAACTCGTACAAGCTGATGTGTTGTCGAGTGTTTCGATCGGAAGCCAAATCGATCCTCTTGTAGTAAGTTATTACTTTCCAGGTGAGAATTTATTCGCCTTGATATAATATATTGAACTACCTTTGAAAGTGTGTTGAGTAGGCTGATTGGCCTATAATTCTGGGGCAGTTTCTTGTCTTTACTTGGCTTGTGAAATACAGTTACATTCGCTTTTTTTTTTCATTTATTCGTAAAATATTCGAACTTGAGCATTGAATGAGCTAAATGTTCAAGAGCTAGATCGGGGAGTTTCTTTAGTACAATTTCTAGTATGCCATCCTCGCCAGGTGCCTTTTTAGGCTTCATATTGCGGATGGCAAGTTTAATTTCTTGCAATTGTGTATATTCTGATTCGTGTTCTGTAGGCTGCCATTGTTTAGTATCTAGTTCCTGGAGAATTTGGGCGGTGAAAACTATATCACTGCGTACCTGATTCGGCTGAAAAGTGTTTTCCAGCACATTGGAAAAGGCCTGCGCCTTCGCTTCAGGGGTGAAGGCTACACCAGTGGCCGTGGTTAAGGGCGGAACTTTAACAGTTTTGTTTAATAGGCGCTTGGCTAGTCCCCAGAGATTATTCGTCCAAACACTGGCCCTCCAAAGGGCTACTTCGTCCGAGATCACTGCGTGCAGCTTATTTATGCGGGCCTTAATTCTGCGATCTCCGCCGCGTGTATACTGGCGCCTTGAGTGATTTCTCTGCGTGGTAATATACCGTATGTATTGTGGGAAAGTTTCTAGTTTTGCTGTGATTATTTTCTCTGTAATGTGCTCTGCCATACCTTTATGAATAGTTTCAGTAAAGACTGAGACTGCTTCCTTAATTAGTGCAGTTGATGTTATAGAAGCTGTATCTAACTGCCGTATACTTTCGTCAGTATAATTTGTAAATGCGGGCCAATTCGCATTTGAATAGTATTTAATTTCTCTAGGGGCAGTAGTTGTAACATTAAGTGAGTGTCAATATATATATATACACACACACACATATATATATATATATATATATATATATATATATATATATATATATATATATATATGTGTGTGTGTGTGTGTGTGTGTGTGTGTGTGTGTGTGTGTGTGTGTGTGTGTGTACTGGTAAATGGTCGGAAGAAAGGTCCTGCTCAACCCTGAGGTCGAAGCCAGTACTAAACTGTTTATTTATTACGATATCAAGCACATCAGGGTGTTGATTGCGTTGTGTCGGGTCATGTGTCAGCTCGTAAGGTGCCATAACCTGATAATTTCGGTTAGTTTGGCGCCTTTGCAATAGCACACTATTTGCAGTTCTGGTTCGCGAATGCCAAAACGGATGTTTCGCATTAATGTCCCCAATGGCTAGTATTACAGGGCCTACATTATTAATTAATGTGTCAAGATCTGCTACTGTGAGAGAGCGCCCTGGTGGGGCATAGATTGACAGCAGTTTGATTTCTGTTGATCTTATTTAAGTTCAATTCCCACTGCTTCCAGTGTAAAAAAATTTGGAAATAATATTTCATGATGTACGACTGAGTGGTGTATAAAAATTGCAACTCCACCATCTCTGCCTACATAATGTGCCCTGTCCCGCCTGTATACGGCATAGCCTGGAACAGAGAATCTATGTGTAAAGTGTGTCTCGTTTACTGCCGCGATTTTTACTTTATGCCGAGACAAATAATCAATAAATTTGTCATTTTTATTACTTAGGGCATGCGTATTCCAGTAAAAAATTGTGTATATGTGTGGATCGGAATTATTTAGTGTAGCTGCATTACAGTTGTTTAATTGCATGGTAAATACTCTTGGCCATTTTTAGGCGGAGCGTGATTGTCTGTGCAATTTTGTCTTCCTGAGAAAGTCTGGGAGTTGTCCAAACGACAATCAATTGTACTAGAGACATTAATTCATTCATTAGTTGAGTGGGGGGTTTGGCTCAGTTCAGCATCGCTGTTGAATGTAGCTTTAATAGCATCCATGATGAAAGGAGCCTGCAGAGGTGCAGATGCTGCATCCACGGGCTCAGGGCGCAATATGGCAGTTTGGCCGTTTTCAGGCCTCTTTTGTACAGGAGCTTCGTGAACATTCTCTCCCAATGGACGTTGAGCTGGCTCCTGATTGGCCGCGCATGAAGGAGCGGTCTCTGGCGCGGCTGGAGCTTCGCTCTTCACGTCCGGGAAAAGGTCGGGGGAGGAGGGGTAATTTTTCGGTCCGTTTTTCCTCATAATTGTACGCGGTTTTTTTGCCCCAGCGCCTGTTTGGATAACGGGGAATCTAATCATTCGCGAGAGGAGGGAAATCTGCCTCGTTCACATAATATCCAAACCTATTATAAGTCGGGATTGGCTGGGGCCGCGTTTGTTGTGTCCAGTGTGGCAGAAAAGTGTTGCTTGGAGGCTTGAGTCGTGCCTGCTGTTGCCCTGAGGGAGCCTGAGGTTGTGGGATGTTTTGCCATGCATTTATACGTGCACTCTCTCGAATAGCCAGCTTGTACTGGAGCTGGCGCGACTGTCTCTCGTCTCGTGGCAGTCTACTCCACTTGTGAGCCTTGAATTCTTACACCCGCGGTAATTTGCACAGTGATTGTCCCCGCACTGTGCGCATTTTACTTGTGTTCGTTCATTTTGAACACTGCAGGCAGATGTAAGGTGATCTCCACCACAGTATCTGCATTTAGGTGCCGCATTGCACCCGCCAGTCACATGGCCAAATCGTTGGCATCTTCCGCACTGTGAAGGCCCAGTCGGGTGCTGGAACACTTCCAATTTGATTTGTAGCCCTGCGAAGTTTGTCAGGGCCAGGTAGGGCGCAGGGTCTGTGCCATTTCGCAGTTCAACCGCGAGTCTATTTATCTCGCGGCGATTTCGATCATGGATAAACCAGCACCGCTGCACTGGCATTCTCGCTGCCGCGAATTCCTCCTGGAGGAATTCCATAGGTGTGTCTGCGTGGACACGACAGAAAACCAATTTACCCGGGGTATTTCTTGAGCCTGCCGGAGCAAGCTGTGCTCGTATCCAATTTGTTTGACAATGCGGACAGCGTTGACATAGTCAGCAATCGTGCTTGTATGCCCACGAGTGATGTCTGCTCCAATGTAAACAGCGCTCCATGAGATCGTCATGTGCGCATCGAGTGATGTTTTCAAGGCGGGGTAGTTGTGTGGTTTGGACGTATACACAGTGAAGGGCTTTATGCTCACCTTCTTAGCAATTGGCTACTGCACTGCACCATTTTGTGACCCTGCTGTGCCCTGAGGGGGCGCACTTGTGGCCTGAAGGGCTGGTTGTTGTGTCGCATTTCGTCTTTTTGTCGCTCGCATCTCCAGGCGCCGCTTCGCTGGCTGGGCGCTTCAGTGATTGTGACTCAAGAGTCCATTTCGTCTTTTTGTCGCTCGCATCTCCAGGCGCCGCTTCGCTGGCTGGGCGCTTCAGTGATTGTGACTCGCTTGTTGTCGGAAACTACAATGACATGAAATGAGCGGAGGGGAAATTGCAAAATTAAATCTAAATTGCAGTGAAACCTATGTGGAAAGTGTTCCTATAGTGTACCTACAACTCTGTTGTTGAGTGCGTCTTCGCCAAGCCCGCGCCCTCCTATCCCCTCCCCTATACCGGAGACATGGCCAGGGAGGGGCGGGATACTGGCGCTTGTTTTTCTTCTCCTCAAGTAGAAGTTTTATTTCTGTACTTGATGGGAAAGCAGCTTAAACCTTTCAAGTAAAAAATGGGCACTTAACTTTGTCTGGCGCTGTTTTTTTAGCACTAAGAAGTGCAAAACACACCTATTCCTCGGAGCTCTCTGCAGACAGATCCTTCCCCGACGACACCTCAGCTCTCACCCTCAGCTCAAAAATAAAACCTGCCCTGACAACAGAATGAGTTACTCTGGGGACGTCGTACACCAGCGGCCTTATATACTGTAATGCTGGACGACATAGAGGAATGTCTTCTGCCACCCTCGCGGCTCCCTAGCTCCCCTCACCGCGAGTGCACCAGGACAGCGCTCGGTCAGCGAGGTGCGGGATCAAGCCTCGCGTCCATGGCACAAGCGTAAATTATTTACTTAAAGAAATTTACTTTTAGATATTAAAAGCAGCGCTCATGAGAATCATCCTACTCACTTACATAAGGAGATCTATGTGACATATCCTAAGCTTTAACTTGCCTAAATGTTTATGTTTAAGGTCGCAGAAAAACTAAGTTTGAGACACGAAACCAACACGAAAAATGTGCCAAGAGTAGCTGTAGTGTGTGTATACACACACACACACACACACACACACACACACAATATATATATATATATATATATATATATATATATATATATATGTGTGTGTGTGTTTATATATACACACACACGTAAAACGTATAGTAAATTTCACAAGGAATTTTGTTAGCAGAATAATAAAATTACATAACGAATAATTAAAGGAAAAAATTACCTGCTCTGATATTCTGTGTCGTCTTCGAGTCTTGTGCAGAATTTTGTATTTGTCTCAGTGTTAGTCTGTGCTGTCTTAGTTGTGCTGTGCTTGGTTTTTTTACATTTTTTTCTTTCAATTTTCCAGTTTAATTGAAACGTACTATTCGTCTGTATCATCATTGTGTTGTCCTTGAGGTTTTTTTCCCGATTAATTATTCATTCTATAATATTTATTTTTTTGTTTTTCAATTTCATTATTTATCTGACAAAATTCCTTGTGAAATTTACTATACGTTTTACTTATATATTTTGACTACAGCCACTCTTGGCTCATTTTTAGTGTTTGTTTCATGTCCCAAACTTGGTTTTCCACGACGACATAGTGTAGCAATGGAGTACTTCCATAGTATCTATCTTAATCACTCCCTTTAATAGCAATAATCTTTCAAACAACTAGGTTGATCCCCCCCCCCCTTTTACCTTTTAACCGTCGAATGGATCATCGTCAACATCTAGGTATCACCTACTCGCTTATCAGCGACTCCTACGATGTTCACGTCCACACCTGACGAATTTCCAACGAAAATAAAGGTTTTCATATAGCAACCTTACGTTATAGAGGATAAAAATTGTTAACTCATAAAAAAAAAAATACTAACACTTATAGACATGTTCTCGTCCCAGCGAACTGTATTCACTGGGAAATCGTATTGTTTCAGATAGCATTCAGCTGCTGGGTCTTAAAAAAATTATCAGCTTTAGCAAAAACCTTTTGCAAAGACAGGCAGAAATATTTTGTGTACCCTATAAAAAATTCTTGATGACGGCGTTGTTAACACGAGGAGAACAGTCAACAGCATGAACTGTATCAGGACAGTCTATTGGTTTGTATTCAAGGGGAATTTTCGCGAAGCTTTTAGAAATGACGATTAGCAATACGGGTTTCAATTTCACTTACCGTGCTCAGTTTAAATTTTGCGTTCTCGACAAGCAATACACAGGTAACAGTAAAAAAAAAAAAAAAAAAAAAAAAATCCACTGCTTTCCATTGAATTTTTTCTCTCCAGGGTTAAACATGTAGAGTATTTCATGTTTCCATTACTCTCCATGCGTTCACCCAAACGATTGTAACATGAGAAGGGATGACAGCCCGAAAAAAAGAGGGGGAAAAAAAACATGACATGAGGAGGCCATCTACAAATAAAAGTGAGCATTTATTTATCTCGTAAATACGTTTGAATTTGAAGGCAAAATATTTGGTACAACCTCGTCAGCAGCACTCGAGCTACCTCCAACCCATTATTTACTTTCGATATTCTCGCGTGTCATGCGTGGTTCTTTTTACCTTCGATTATTCAAAAGTTTTAAATTGCTAGGGACACGTTCGTTCTGACATAAATGTTTGCAAGGACACCGCTCTTTCCTGCCAAAGAGTACGTGCCCTGAAGAAGTACGCGCTCTGATTGCATTCGTCACCTTTGAGCATATTTAAGAATTTTGACGATGGGCAATGACCGTTATCCAATTCGTCAAAGGTTCTACTTTCGGATCACGAGATTTCCCATTTCTGTCCGAAGTAAAGTAACAATATATCTCATATTTTTACATTTTAATTTTACACTCAAGGGTATTTTATGATGGAACGCCACTCTTCCCTTTTCCAATTCAGCTAGACAATAGCTCAATAGCGAAGGCATCAGTGAACACTAGTTAAATTTGATGCATTGATATTTTCTTGGAGAATTAATATTTTCCTTGCAGCTGCTTGCGAAAAAGGATGTATTTTATAGAATTATTAGAAAAAAAATGTATCTTGCAACATGTGAGTATAATAAAAACAGGTTATGTTTCATACAAGAAAATGTTTTGTTTATTGCATTTTTTTAAGTAAAGGTTTTAACCACCAAAAGTAATAATAATATATAAAATTATGTATGTTGATTGTAGTGTGTTTTTTAGTTGTCAGCGAAGCTAAGAGTTTCCCCCACAAATGAATTTCAAGCGTAGCCCCCTCGCACTTAAAAATACTGTACACGAGTAGCCAAACACTATGCACCTAGCCAGAGTCCCAGCGCCAGCAGGGGAGTAAATCCCCAAATCAGTGATTTAAGGCACGCCGACAATTTTTCTAGGTGGTGACGCGAAGCGTCACGCATCAGCGAAGCTTGTAGTTTCCCCATAAATGATTGTCGTGGGTAACCTATTTGCATTGAGAAATAATATGTGTGTGTTTTACAATTTAACGTATTTGTGGATGACAACTAAAAAATACACATACCGGAATTGTAAACATTCTGACTGTGGGCACTTTTCAGGATATTTGGGATGCGACTGTCGGTACAGAAATCCGGAATGGCAACCAATCCTATAATGGATACTTTTCAGTCGCCCCGTTTACTCTAAGGAAGAGAAAATCCCACGCTGCAGGTTGGTATAGGCTGTTCACGGTAAAATGAGCACTTTTTAAGGCCCTTCTAAATTTTCCCTTTCATCCGATTCCCATATCCCTGCTGCTTTTTAATATAAACATTGCAGTGTGACCAATAAACACTGTGAATATATTTCAACACCCTCAAAATTTGAAGCCTGAGGCTGCAATAAGATATATTTATTAGTTGTTAATGCCCGTTGGAAGGGCCTTAAAAAAAGTGCTCACTTTACCGCGAACAGCCTATAAGATGGAGCCTCGGCGCTGTGCGGACCAATCAGCACGTTGCTGCGGCCGAGCGGAAACTGCTACGAGCGCGCTGCATCCGGTAGCGCCAGAAGTGGGACGCCGCTGCTGCCGCTCTCGGATGCATCTCATTACCCTCGACGTGCAGCGAACCTGCGCCGGATGGCGACCCAGGTATCGTCGCCCCCAGGGGGGGGGGGGGTGAAACTTGCCGTCGCGCCAAGGGACGTCTGTTTCGTCCACCCACCAGCGAACGATCGACGTCGTAATGACGTCTGCTCGCGGCGAAGTAAGCAGATTTTGGAATTGAACATTTGGGAAGAAAAAAAAAATATTTACGCACAACTTCCTATTTGATACAGTGCACACGGGCCCACATGCGCCCAATAACGTTCATGGCAATTAAATGAAAATATATCTAACTGTTGACGTTATATTTCAGGACACTTATATTTGTGTCACTGATTGCAGAATGTAGTAATAGTTTTATTTAAAAAAAAAAAACAACAACACAGATTTTCGACATATTTACTGTTCTAAAACGTTTACATTTTCACTTGGATGTTGAATGAACAGTAAAAGAAAATGTAAAAATTACCTGATAAGTGTAAGGTAATATTCGCAAACTTGTGGGGGAAACATAATTTTCCATACGGGTAAGGTAAAATTACCGCACTCTGGAGTAAGATTCACGTACATACGTACATAATAGTGGAAAATTACCTAACGACGCGCGCATGTCTTCAGCATTGTCCAAGAAACTAAGTTTGTGGTTTTGCGACCGGGTAGGTGGGGGAGTAGGTGGAAGAAGCAATCGTTTAACACCCTAATATTCACGGAGGGTGCCATGTTGTAGTCGCGGAGTAAAAGATAGCCCGTCGGCCTTTCGTTATAGAGGACCCCGGTTCGCGCCCACCCATCAACAAGTTTCGAAGATTTTAGCGTTGTGGTTTCGGTTACTATACGTCAGAAGTTGTAGGCAATAAAAAAATCAACAGTACTAGTGCTCCGTGATATTTATATATATATAATTTTATTATACAATATAGTTAATTTTCTGATACATGTGTGGGATTTTTCCCCACTTTGTCAGGTACTTTTCCCGTACAACAAGGGAATAATACTTTACTTGTTATGTAAATTTGCTCTACATTTAAAAGGTAATTTTACCTTACATATAGAGGTAATGCGTTTCCTTTACATGTAAGAGAATTTTCCCTAATTTTTTTTTTTTTTTACAGTATGGATAGTGTATGACGATTCACGGCAATGTTACTTTTACATATTGTTCTGGTCGTTAGCCTACTTAAGGCGACACCACGGCTTAAAGGTTGATATGCGAGGAGGTGAAATGAAAGTAGTAATAAAGCTAACACTTCCCCTTTAATTGCAATTAAAACAATTGCAATTTAACAGGAGTAGGTTGGGGAAGGGGCAGATGAGGGAATAGCTCTCTCTCCCTCACCAACTCACCCCTTGGAAGATAGCTGGAGATCTGTGCCCTCTCGCTCAGCGTACACCTCGCGTCGCCGACACACCAGGAAGACCTCAATTTCTGGTTCGGATCCCTCGACCACACTTCCCCCCCCCCCGCCCCCTGGTAATGTGTTGTGGCTCCTTCCCCTACTCTCCGATAGCTTGGAGTGGGCGGAGGTACAGTTGCCGGCCGATGACCATTCTTCTGTGTCAACAAGACCTAATTACTGTAAGCTGTCGATGGTACAGTGAGCATTTTTCAAAGCCCTGCTTAAGACCTACTTGTACGCACGTTGTGTATCCCTCTGCCTTATGTAAAATTAACATTGCCATAGACCTCACCACTCTATTCACGTGTCGGTCAAATGAAACTGGGAAATTATTAAGAAAGTAAATGCTTTACAAATCTTTTCATTTTTAAACTTCGATGAATATAAAAAAAATAAAACAGAGCGTGAAAGAAATAATTTTAAATTATCAGAAATGGTTACCTAGCACTTTTTATTTTCGGCCTTAAGAGAAGTGTGTACCTGCGCGTCCAAGGTCAAGAAGCGAGGGAGCGATACGGGCGACACTAACACGCACGCCTAGTGTCTTATCGCCCCTACGCGCAAGGCGCGCAGTGTTGCCGTCGCGGTCCTGTACTGTGCAAATTAGATCCGTAACAGTGGGATTTTATTATATGCAATGAAATCCCACAGATCAAACTACGTCCGTATGTTTGTACTTTTCTCTTGTCGCTTAAGGAAACTGCATAGGCAAGCTTCAAAAATGCTATATTTGACCATTTTTACAAATCTTTTTCTCCATGAATGTACTTAATATGTTAAAAGTAAAAACATAGAATCATAGATGATAGTTTTCTTACCTTTTATAGCAAAATGTCGTGTTTGCAGAACATATATTTACCGAGATACGCGAATACGGGCAAACAACGATTTCACAAAAAAATGTTTCACTTCACAATCCTTTTAAGATATGGAACTACTTTCCATTTATCGTTACCAACTTTACTGGGCGAATGTCACTCAGTGCGTCCATAAAAATATATGCATGCAGGGGCAGATAATTTTTTTCTAAGGTTAATTTCTAATGTGCTCACTTTATCGTGAACAGTCTTTATGATCCAACTTGCAGGTTTGTGTCGCACGATTCCACTTCTGCAGTGCAGCTCTTGCTGATCCAGCCCCTGAGTTGGCTGTCGGTGATCGCCTTTCGCCTGGGCGGTATCGCAATCTTAACAACACGCGGAAGGATATAAAACTAACAACAAACACGATCCCAAGCACGGCTTCCCAATTATTCATATAAAACATAAGGTACAGCGTTAATTTTATTCTGACCCATGTTCGTTTGTCGAGTGTTCCACTCACAGAAGATACAATATTACAAGACGAAGTGAACCGATTTTGAGTGGAATTCGCTCGTCAACATGCCGACCAGTATTATTCCATAAGGCGCAGCTTACTGAAATGTCGCTAGTAGAATACCAAAAATCAAAATGCAATAGCTTTGAGTTATAAAAAATAATAGAAAAACAAAACTGTTTACGCTACGTTACAGCACAGTAATCATACCACTGTGCTTGTTAGCTATCTGTGAACTCGCCATGCATGCGAAGGAGTACACTCTGAGATCAAAGAGATCGGTGCTACAGTTTTGTCTCAATGTTTAGTTCCTCTGTGGTGCTGGCTTTTCCCCCTTCGACATTTTTTTTTGCTCCCGTGGTTGAGTAGCAAGGACACCGAACCGTTGATGGTATCAAGAACATGAACAGACATTAAGTAGAATATTCTCGCCTAGTCTAAACTTTAGTGGAAGTTTTTAAACTATTATAGTGTATGGTGTTAGTGCTACTTCAGGATGAGAATGTGCGAATATTTAGTATCGCTACTATGCAAAGTTGCGAACTTTCCTACGTATTTGACTCTTTCCCGAGCAACTGTACGAATGTTAACCAAGCATGTATTGGGAAATATTTCGCTGTTCGCTAGAGATTATGGAAAATCGCGAAAATTATTTGAGCCAACATATCTTCTATAACACCCTAACTAGTTTATTCTTTCATGATTGGACGAACAAGGTTTTAACTGTTTGCAGACCAACCACGAACGTTCAGCCGTCTAGTATCAGAATACTCATTGGCCCAGTGAAATGGAGCAGTAGCTTCATACAGGCATTACAGCCAATAGGTACGGAAAAACTGTCGGACATTATGTACGGTACGTTGAATCCTAGCAAACAGTCCACTTTTCCCGCGATAAACCACCATCTGTACTATCCGCGCTTTGTCACTGCACGTCTACGCTGATATTGTAAATTTACAAACAATTTCTTAGAGTGTAGGCACAGAAAGGAATCTGCCATCACTAGGCAAGTGGCGTCACGACACGACGCAATAAGTTTCTCTTTGTTTACTCCTTATGCAGCGGATTCATATGCTAAGAGTTTAATCCTTATTATTGATAGTTTAGATGGCGCCGATAATCGCAGACTGTAGAGAAGCTACAGCTGGAGGTAGAGGCTCGTATGTAGTTGACGCACTGGGTTATCGGAAAGTTTTAGTTTGAGACACAGCCGTTGAGCGTTTAATGTCGATGTTGTATTATTGCTGGATTTACATAGCTAAGCGAATAATATTTCTAAAATATCTAGCCACATACCGTGTCGGAGAAAAGATGGAATAATCCTTTACCGTCTAATTTTTTTAGAACATTCATCTTCCAACACATTAAAACCTAGGCTAAAATCCTAGACATTTAGCGGCAAGGCGCATTAATCTTCCTTATCACTAAAATTACTGCTCATAAAAATGTATGTAGGATTGCCGTAACTAATTTATAGGCTGTGGATTTTAATATGGTTTTTACCTTACCTACGTTTTAAACTGGCATTTATTTATCGTAGCCTGTCAAATATAAGGCGAACTAGCCTCTAAGCCGTCTGCATCGGGCGCACCGCTATCGCTGTAGGCTGTCCAAGGAAAAGTGAGCACTTTTTAAAACCCTTCTAATTTTTTTCCTTTCACCAAATGTCTCTCTTCCTGCTGCTATCTAATATAAACTTTGCAATGTGACCGATCAACACAGTGTAAATGTTTCACCACTCTCAAAAGTAAACGCCGGAGGCTGCAATAAGACATATTTATTAGTTAATGCCTATTGGGAGGGCCTTAAAAAG
Organism: Dryococelus australis; assembly: GCA_029891345.1. NCBI lineage: Eukaryota > Metazoa > Arthropoda > Insecta > Phasmatodea > Phasmatidae > Dryococelus > Dryococelus australis. The sequence continues at coordinate 31,015,112 of CM056995.1, read as the reverse complement.
TGCTCGCTTTACTGCGAATAGACTTTACCTGTATGAAAATAATTTGCGCATATGGCTTGAGCCGGGTGGGGGGGGGGGGAGGGTTGGAAAGCGGCTTTGTCTACATCGTTTACACGTCTGCGTGTTGCGCGGCTGTAGTTACCGCCAACGCGTACGTAATTTATTGAGGTATTCCGTAACGTGCTTTGTCACATTCGATTTTAGCACCTGCAATCTATTGGCGCTCGCTGCCGCGGCTCGGTTTAAACACGGCCCCTCCTGCTTAGTGATCCAGCTAAGTTACGGCGTGTTTGAAAATGCAGCGGCTTTGTATGAAACCAGGGAACATTTGACTTGATCACGTCTTTAGATCTGCAACCATAGTGGGAGGAAATGCAGAAAATCCGACGATAACGAATTCGGGGGATACAGTTTGGCATTGCAGCTCCGATACTATTGTCTACATTCAAAATTTAATTACACCACTCAAATGCCAAAGGATCAAAGAATATGTCACGTTGAGTGAGGACTGCGAAGCATTACGTGGATTTGGGGGGGGGGGGGGTAATTTTGAGTTCGTTTCGCCGCGTATCATAACTTTCGCGTAGTATAACTTTTGACTAGGAGTAGCTACGATGCTCGTTTCAGTTTCAATCGTCAGCTCTCGTCAAGATTAATCGATCGAGTGTATAAAAGCATTTGTGTGGCGTGGTTATTATGAAATTTTATGAGTTTAATGTAAACAATTAAGAAAACTTAACACATTGTCGGCGTATACTCATTAAAAAGCCAAGCCGAAATACAGAAATCGCGTACGGTTGGAAAGACCATCTCAAAAGCAATCCAGTGATACCCATAAAACCCCATTTGATCGAGTGAAGCGGCGCCGGAAAAAAAAAAAAAAAAAAAAGGCGTCCGCGCGCGTCAACGTAGACGCATTCGCTCAAAACAAACGGCCGTGTCCCCAACACAGCCAAACCCGATTTTTACAGTGTATTTAACTACGGGAGTAACCACGTCAGAGTAGATATAAATATTTCATTCAAAACATCACCGTCATTGCAATACTTATGAAAGGGCTCACATTTGAATTTTCGAATATAAAATTTGTTATTTGAAAATGTCAGAAACTGCGAAGTTCGCTCAGGCGGAATCACGCGCACTGTTATTACGTAATATCAATTGAAAAACACCCACTTTTCTTGGTTAATAACAACGTACCTCCTAATGAGCATCCTCAGTGAGCATCCTCAGGGTTCTCTACACTCTGTCCTTTCACCGCACTACACGCTGTCTGAAAGTAGAACTTCAGCACGGCTTCAGAAGAACGCTCGAGCTGGCTACATGTCGTGTCAGCTAATGACGGGCAATATTACTTCTCCAAATATTCACGGACTGCAGATGTCAAATCAGGCTAAATCTATTCGCAAATTTACTCCTTCGTTTCACAACGTTTCTCGCATCTTGAGAAAAACACAACTAGTTTTAATTCCCAATTTTCAGGTGTTTATTTTTCTCGACCTTTATAATTACGATACATCGTACGTCGTATTATGGGCGAGTGAGTGAAGAGATTTGGGCGCCTCTTAACAGCTAGGTCTTGAGAGCCGACGGGGATTATTGAGATGAGGATGGAGCAGAGCAGGAATAAAGGGCGGGAGAAACGGGAGGTCCTGAGTAAACCCGCCGACCAGTACCTTATTTTTAAAAAATCATTTACTTTTTTAAAAATGTATTTTAGTTATACCAATGTAGTTCCTTCAACGTTTCGTACGTATTTAAAATATTGTTTTGGAGAGCTTCAATATAACAAAAAAATTTAATTTTCTAATAAATTGGTCTATAATTTACTGCACTGAGGGAATGTGAATATAGTACGGAAAATAACGCTGAAAGCTTCTTCAAAATCCACCCCATTAAATTTACTGGATCGCCATTAAAATATACATGGTCACGATATATATATATATATATATATATATATATATATATATATATATATATATATATATATATATATATATATATATATATATATCATATATATATATATACACACACACACATTGAATATAACGCTCTCACAATTCTGCTACAGAGTACCTGATATATGGACGCATTCACTGACTATAGAACCACATTAACGATAATTAAAAATGCTGATTTACCATTTGGGATAAATATAGGCCTAATGAGGAAATTACTAATGAATATCACTTGCATATCGCGTCGGAGAAGCCGCATTGTTAGTGTTTGTGAGTTGGTGATGGGCACAATTGGAAGTGCATAATTCCTCTATCCGCGCAGTCATGCGGTGCGGTTTAGTTCCGGGATAATAATTCTGACACATATGTGCAGGAAGGTTTTCCTCTGGGATATGTAAGGTTGCCGCAATCCTGTAAATACGCGGCAAAATATATATTTTCACTCTCCGGTGAAGTTCGCTTCCGAAGAGAATAGAACAAATGCATTTGGTATTATTACGGTTCCACGCTCTACAGCAGTTTCTGCTCCCCCCCCCCCCTTTTTCCCCCCTGCTAATCAGTCTCCACGTGAAACAACCAATCATGAAATTTTAACTCAGCAATTATACTGCATATTGAAAATTGGAAAAAAAAAAAAAAAAAAAACAATTTCATTTGCACATAACAGTGTTGACGTTTTTACTTTGACACTTGTATTCCTTTGGGATACGTGTGGGGTAATGTCAATATTGTTAACGTAAATTCTGGTTAAACAAAATGTACAGTATGACTCAAAACTCCAGTCTCTAATTTATGTTGTTACAAGTTGACTATATTTATGTAATAATCAAGCACTTTATACTTTATAAGGGGGGGGGGGTGATTTGATAGAGTGAGAAATATAAGACATATTAAAATTAATAAATTATAGTTTAAATTATATAAAATTTACAGATATTTTTATCGGGGGAGATTTTATATTATTCTAGATGTCCCAATCAAATGTACTAACTCATAGAGTGGCTATAATTGAGTTCTGTTAATTTGTTTTGATGTCCTGCCGTGATTCGTGTACGTTCATTTGATTGTTGTGATTGTATTCTACGTAAATATTGTTCTTTCCATCATTGCACTTATACATCTGTTAATAAACACATTTATTGCCATTCCAAAGGTTAGTATATTTTACTGGGACAACATGTATTTAACGTAACTCAGATTGCACAGATGACCCACGTATAGGCTATTCACTGTAGAACGACCACTTTTGAAAGCCGTGCTTAAAATCTACTTGCGTGTATGTTGTGTATTTTTCCAACTTATGTAAAATGTATATTTTCTCTGATTTATTACCAAAAAAAAAAAAAAGCAAGAGAAAACGTAAGAAATAATTTAAGTTAACACGAATGTTTACCTAAGACTTTTTATTTGACGTTAAGTTATGGAGCTACTTTCCATACATCGTTACAAACTTTGTCGGTTGAATGTCCTCGGCGTGCCCATTAAAATAATTGCAGGCAGGGGACGTGACTATTTCCAAGGTTCATTTCGAAAGTGCTCACTTCATCGTGAACAGCCTTTACGAGCTTGCACAAGCTTGAAGAGGCCCACCTTGAAGTTGATTCCGAAGGCATATTTAGTACAAGCGGATTGCGACGGTCCTACACCCCTAGTTACGAGGAGGAAAGAGGGTGTACAAGAGTCCCACCTTGAAGTTGATTCCGAAGGCATATTTAGTACAAGCGGATTGCGATGGTCCTACACCCCTAGTTACGAGGAGGAAAGAGGGTGTACAAGAGTCCCACCTTGAAGTTGATTCCGAAGGCATATTTAGTACAAGCGGATTGCGATGGTCCTACACCCCTAGTTACGAGGAGGAAAGAGGGTGTACAAGAGTCCCACCTTGAAGTTGATTCCGAAGGCATATTTAGTATAAGCGGAATTGCGATGGTCCTACACCCCTAGTTACGAGGAGGAAAGAGGGTGTACAAGAGTCCCACCTTGAAGTTGATTCCGAAGGCATATTAAGTACAAGCGGATTGCGATGGTCCTACACCCCTAGTTACGAGGAGGAAAGAGGGTGTACAAGAGTCCCACCTTGAAGTTGATTCCGAAGGCATATTTAGTACAAGCGGAATTGCGATGGTCCTACACCCCTAGTTACGAGGAGGAAAGAGGGTGTACAAGAGTCCCACCTTGAAGTTGATTCCGAAGGCATATTTAGTACAAGCGGAATTGCGATGGTCCTACACCCCTAGTTACGAGGAGGAAAGAGGGTGTACAAGAGTCCCACCTTGAAGTTGATTCCGAAGGCATATTTAGTACAAGCGGATTGCGATGGTCCTACACCCCTAGTTACGAGGAGGAAAGAGGGTGTACAAGAGTCCCACCTTGAAGTTGATTCCGAAGGCATATTTAGTACAAGCGGATTGCGATGGTCCTACACCCCTAGTTACGAGGAGGAAAGAGGGTGTACAAGAGTCCCACCTTGAAGTTGATTCCGAAGGCGTATTTAGTACAAGCGGATTGCGATGGTCCTACACCCCTAGTTACGAGGAGGAAAGAGGGTGTACAAGAGGGGCACGATTATAGCTCAGATGAAAATGTTTCCATAACTAATTTGGGAAAAAAATTCTTTTCCGTGCTTTGGTACGGAGCGGTGAAGAGTTTCTTTCCACATTTGTTTAGGGAAGTGTTGTCCTGACACTTGGTATAGAATGAAACTTCTGTTGCTGCTACCGCTGAGGTTCTTGGCACAAGCGAAACATGAGAAACGAAGGGCAGGGAACGATTGTAGTCTAACATATACATATATGAATATCTTAAAGATTTCCCTTTTTCTTCTGTCGATTTTATATAACTGCGTTTACATTGTCCATTTCATATATATAAGTAAAAAATAACATTTTAATTTAAAGAGTGTGTGTGTGTGTGTGTGTGTGTATATATATATATATATATATATATATATATATATATAAATTATACGACTAAATATATTAATACTTATTGCTGCCATGTTTTATTTTTCTTTCTTTTTATGTTTACAATTTTACCCTTGTATTTACCAACGAATCTGTATTAGTATTATTGTCGGTTGTTTATAATTTACCTAACGCCATATCGGAGCGACGAAGATATACTTTTATCAGGTATTTTGCAATTAATAAAAAGATTAATTTCACTCCTATGTTGTTTTTAATGTACAGGTATTCTGTTACGCGACATAAACAGTTTTAAACTAAGGGCTAAAATACTTTTTCAGGGATGTTTCAGAGTAGTTATTTCAAGGAATGATCATTACATCTTTGACACAAGTGTTCACTGCTGCATGGACTGAAGTATAAAACAACGGCTTCATTATAAATGGTGAAGACTACGTGTTTAATCTTTCTGTCAATACGACAAGGTCTTATTTAATGGATCTAGTGGAGAAGAAAGTACAAAACATGTCTACTTCGAAAAGGAAACTTTGCAAATAACATAACCATAAACGCTGCTCCAGAATTAGCATTTTTATATTGTTTTCTGTCAGGTTATCTGGACATACAATCCTCAGCTACAGGCAGTGCTAGATGCTTGCAACAAAAAAGGCTGCCACTTTATTCTCGTTGACGGTATTATAGACGTTAGTAAAGTGAGCAGCCGTTCAGATGTTATCATACACGTTTAAAACTCTCTACGGAGTTGAAGAGTTTTCAGATTTCAGTTGTCCGTCATGTCGAAAATGATTGCCAATAGCTGTATTTTGGCCTGTTACAGGAAATGAAAGTCCTAGATACTGCATATAACATTAAAGTTATCGGGCAGTTACTTCGCGATGATGTATGGTCAAATTTGCTGTTTGACCTCGTGGTACTTCAAAAATCTTTGAGGTCGGCAAGAAGACTACATTTTTGAAACTCTCGTCAATAATAATTCTGTCTTGACAGATTGTCCACATATATTTTGTTCATTTACAGTAGTTAAGTTAGGTCAAAGTGTCACAGAAAGCGCAGGCTGCAAGGCTATGATGTCCTTTACGGTAAGGCGGTCTGAATATTTAACATCATCACAATACAGCATCCCTTGCAGAGAAGTGTCCAACGCAAGGACATGCATGTGGAACTGGAAAAACTGCAAGCTGAAAATCTCGACCACAAAGCTCCGCTGTTTGCTGATTTGCCTAAACTCTAAATATGAATCAGTGAGATACGCTTGACTGATTGAACAGTCGCTTCAGTGAATTTAACTGAGCAATGAGTGAAAAATTGCCAGATTTCCTTCAATTATTGATTCAGTGGCATTTTCCATTGAATGATCAGTCTTTTTTTTTTCTTTCAATTTTTACTCAGTGGTTTATTTTTGACTGATGGATAAGTTAAACAGCGTGTAAAAATTGCCTACAAACAAAGTTTAAAAATGGACTTTAAACAACGCGTATCAAGTGAAATAATAACGAATAAACTAACAAAACCAATACAAAAAACTTTCTAAAATGTGTTTCGTCTTTAAAAACGCCATTTTGTGAGGCAATAAGAACACACATTCCATTTTCATGTAATCCTCATAGCGCTCTGTTTGAAGGTTTAAACAACATATAATGTGTTGAATAGATTGCACTCACATATAATATCCGTTTTAACAATCTTAACGTTACCAGTTAAACGAAAAGCGAACAGTAAGAGCTTACAATTGAAATATTCACGATTTCTCGGCGAATGAATAAAGTATATATATTTTCCTTTCCTTGCTTGAAGTTTGCGTGGTAACGCAGATTGTAAGGTAACGGCCTAAAATCGAAGGGTGTATGAGTTCAATGCCGGCCACTTGCAAATGTTTTTACTTTTTTTAATTACGGTACATTGTACAATATAAGTAGTAAACTATCGTAAATATGCTTATTTCACGTAATTATTTGGCTACATTCAATAAAAACAATATTTAATTCACCGCTGCAGTCAGCCGTCACTTATTCAATCAGTGGAATTGTTTCACTGAAACAATCATTGGTTTCCCACTGATTCTAAGCGGAGCCATTTTCACCGATTCGAGTAGTGGAATTTCACTGCGAATCGGTGGTTTCCCACTGATTCTAAGAGGAGCCATTTTCACTGATTCGAGTAGTGGAATTTCACTGCGAATCAGTGGTTTCCCACTGATTCGAATTTAAAGTGTAAAATACGTGCGGCAACATCGATGGCAGATTATCCAATTGATCAGAGATGACATGACCAAGAAATCAAATATGTTTCATACAAGATAATAATAATTTACTAGATGCGATTCTTAAATTTGTTCGTAAGCTTTTACTCTCTATGATGCATATCCCTTCAATGTACCTTCAAAATATCCCCCTTAGTACACCGTACTTTCTTTTGTGTAGTGAAAACAGTAAATGTGGTAGAGTTTAATTTGGTGATGACTATTTTATATTATGTTAACATTACTATAATCATTGCTATTAAAATTGCAGCGGTTATTGCTATTAAGTCGATATAATCTTATATTGCCATTATTTATTATATGCCAATATTACTATATAAACAGCACTATAAAAATATGCATGTACACGAGTTTTCGAAATAAATATTTTCATTTCCTCCGTCTTATTGGTAGTGGTTAAAAAATACTTAAATAATATAAATTCTGCTTACAACGTTTAGTTATAATTAATACGCTTCAGGTGACCTCAGTTTGGCCAACATGAAATATTTCATCAAAAATGAGTGCATAAGAAGATCTTAAACTCTATGTGTTTTTAATGCATGAGTGAGTGATTAGCTTATACATAAAATATCAGAACATGTATTCACACCCTTTTATCGGACTGATAACAGTGCCGTGGGGAAATGCCTATAAAAGATTGAATAATTCGCTTTTGACCCTGCACTTTAGAATGCCGTGCATAAATCTTCCTTTCTAACGGTCTTCATAAATGGTATTTATGGGTCGATTAGGTGACACTAAAATGATTTACAAGACTAATCACGATAATTCTTACTCTTAACTTGTAAAAACTAATGAGATATAAAAATTATCCTCTAGGTACACATTTCGAAATGAAACCGATGTTCCTAATTTGTTGCCAACATTAATGTAAACACCGTATTAATAGTTATGTTCTAATATGCAGATAATTTCATTGCAAAAGATGACTGTATTTGTACTAGAGAATTCTTTGGAAACAATTAGAGACAAACAACAGGGAGTCCTACACAACACTGCAAATTAGTTAGAGTAAACTCGCAAAACATTAGAAGCTATTGTAGAATATTAACAAGCAAATGTTGTAAACTTCAAGTTTTATTATTTGAGTCATATAATAAGTTTCCCAAAATATACAATATTTCGGCAGTAGAGTCTTTGGCAACTGGCTCCCAAAGAATTGCGTGTAACAACTAGAGGCATTTTTACTGTGTTGTGAACCGTATAGATTTCAGATCAATAATGCAAACAATGCCAAAAGTCGTGAAGGAGTAGAAGTTTGTGAAAGAGGGTTGGCCGTGGGACATCGTGTTCGGGTGCGAACCAGTGCCTCTGTACATACCCGGTGCGCGAGCAACTGGCAAGCTGATCAAACACTCGAGGCGTACTCGAATCGTCTGCCCTTCTTTGTCAACGCAGTTGACATCAGTTCGCTCTCAGGGCGGATCACTACCTCGGCTACTTCTTTCACCCCCTCTGGCTTCAGCTGCCACCCCAATACTCCCCCTTCGCGGCCGAAACAACCCTGACGAGATCCCCAGGGAGGATGCGGTCTCCGATAGCGCGAGGGCTCGACGCGGGGGATAACACAAGCACACGTGAACGAGAGAGAAGTATCAAACCATGACCGAGGAGGACAAAACAAATGACGTACGGAACGAGGTTAAAGGCCCTTACACAATTGAAAACTTTAACATTTGACTTTACGATTTTACTTTATGTTTGCTTCCCGACATGTTATTTCCTGTGGAGCTTGACACTCTTCACTTTACGATTTTGAAAAGTTGAAATTTACTGTCAAAGTCAAGCAGCCATTTTGCCAAGAATCTTTCAGAGGTTATGTGGAAAGTGCGTTATTTTATTGTAGGGCGATTTTAATCTCGGTATATTAAACAAACCTAGTCTTAAATTAAATAAATGGCAAACAAATATAATGCGAAGAGAAAATATATGAATTGATATATTTTAGTAAAGTAAACAAATGAGATTTTTGATTACAAATAAACTTTAAAAATAAATTTTAAGCCTATTTAAAAAAAAAAAAGGTACATAAAATGGATTCTTGGATATCATAATTATTTACATAACAAGTTACACATTTTTTACGAGGCTCGCAGAACCGATGTTAAATTGTTTGAACTCCGGCTTTACAATTGTATTTATGCATTGTTTATTCCGTCGGAGGAAAGGAAAAATAATGTCGAATGCTAAAGTTTTCTATTGTGTAAGAAGCTTAAGGATCCTCCCGGCAATGCCAGCAAAATCCCACTCAGTAGGTCGAGTTACCACTTCATCATTTCACGAAACACAAGCAGATTCTACGACCAAGCTTGCCACAAGATTCGCGCACACGAGATTGCACGTTCGAGTCCCGTATAAGCAACATACGCGTGTAAAGTTTTAAGAGGTGAGTTTAGGCTACTTTAGTTTAATAAGTTTCTAGTTTAATAAACACAATACAACCATTAACAAAACACTATTCAATAAAATGGAAATTCAGTATCTTATAGGTTATCCCCTGGTGCCAAGGTAATTGACAATTCATGTAAAGTATCTGCATGAATTTGTGATATTTGAACACAAGATGCTCTGGTCTACCCTTCTAAAGATTTATTTTCTTTGATCACTCAGCCCGAACGGAAGAACTGCATAAAGATAGCTACAACAGAGTGATTTCGGTAACACATCCGGACAGAAGCCGTCAAATGTACGAAGTTGATTATTATTTTTTGTTTTAAGTGTCGCATAATTTTTTTCCCATTGAGCCTTGAGTTGAAATAAACTTTTTAATTGTGATATATTTTATTCAAAAACTCGGGTTTTCCTAATAACTTATCAGGGTTTATAGTGGGCAATATGCTGTGAAGGTGTGTGCCAACACATACAGGACGAGGTCCTTGTCTCAACTGCTTCCAGAATGAAGGTGTTTTAATTTGGTAAAACAGCTAAGAGCCCCCCAATTATGTCAAAAAAGGGATTTGGGTTGGTTCCAGTGAAAATGTTTGAAAATTATTCGTTGCCTTGGTTTTTATATCAAAATACAACCATTTACATAGTTTTTCCCCAAAATTTTACAATCAATAAATGTTATGTAAAAATATAGTTTCCCCACTGATTAAATTTAGTATTAAAAAGGTATTTAAAATAATTATATTTAAAACTTCCCCCAAAATCTACATATCTTTATATGCAGGTTACATATAATTATTTTGCTTTAAAACATACTTAACTAAAATTGCAGAAAATCCCCCCCCCCTCAATTAAAATGTTGACGGAACAGCAGTTCCTGCCCAAGTGAAAACCATGTGCTGTCTCCCCGAATCTGGGTGAGACACCTGTATTTATATTTTATTTGAAATTATTTAGAACATTACAAAATGATCTTCACGCCATCGATATCCAGAAGTCTTGGAAGGGCACCCTGGTGATGCGTGGCTGGCGCCAAGTGGTCAAGGTGACGTACGAGGGAGGGGAAGGCAGTCATATTTTCGTGGGCGGCAGCAGCCCCGCGGAGCCCATACTTGCAGACCAGCAGGCCCGCCCAGCGGACGTGAAGCGTGGAGCTCGTCAAGCACACCCCCATCGCAGCGAAGGTAAGCCGTCCCAAACGGCCAACATTTTCTCAACTTCATATGGCACCGTCGGTTTTGACTTTCGTTCGATGTGCATGGATAGCCGTCACAATACAATAGCTTCTCACAATTCATGCCACGGAAAATAAAAATTGCTTGACACCTAGACCTCCAATGAAATCTTACTCAGTTTCTAATAAAACAAAATTAGAGCTCTGGGGAAGTTGTTGATTTGTATACCGACCAATTGCCAATAGTATCCCATCACCCATGGTTTTGCGTAAGGGTGCACTAAACAGATAGAAGCAGCGGAACATAACGCGTGTCACAAGCGAGGTGTTAAGAATCAGTAGGCGTGCAAATAAAGCGGTGCAACCAGGAAAAAAAGTTTTATTTCAGCCATCAAGGTTTTTTTTTGATCCGGAAAAGATTTGCAGACTTTAACGAAGTATATGTCCTAGTTACTTTCGCTGTTGTTTCGCAGCTTATAAAAACCGCTGCAGAGAACTTGAGTCAAGAATGCTGAAAGGAAACAAGAACAGAATCAAGGACTACCTGGTCTGGAGTAAAACTGACCCCTCGCTGAGCAGCCACTACACATATTGCTGAGGCTCGAGTATTTGGAAGACTCGGGAGTCCAAGGGAAACCTCGCTGAGATCATGAAATATATTTGTCCCTAGAAATAGATTTAAAAATAATAAAGTCCTCTTGAAATATATTTTGCGAACTAAACAAATGCGAAAAAAAAAAAAAAAAAAAAAAAACAAAAAAAAAAAACTCAGTTTTGTTTATTTTATAAAATATATTTTGGACATAAGATACATATGAACTTACAGTTACTTGCATGTATATACATATGCATTTATGCATACTTACATGCATGCGTACATACTTGCATTCAGTTTAGTGAACTAAAATTATTTTTAAAAAGTTGTATTATCCCACTGTTATTTTCAACCATTTATAGGCTATTCACGGTCAAGTGGGCACTTTTTAAGGCCCTACTAAAATTTTCCTGTCAATTAGTTTATACCTTTCCGCCATTTTTTAATGTTAACATTGCAATGTGAATAATAAACACAGTGTAAACATTCCATCACTCTCAAAAGGTTAATGCCTGAGACTGCAATAAAATATATATTTATCAGGTGTCAATGCCTTTTGGGAGGGCCTTAAAAAGTGCTCACGTTACTGTGAACAGCCTATATAAAGGTGGCGAGCAGCTGCAACTCTCGGTTATAACGGAAGAACACTGCCAATGTTTCACAGAAGGACGGGACCAGCTTTGTAACTTTATAAAAATTCCGTTTTTTTCTCAATTGTGTGGCTTTAATAAACAATTATTTGAGTAATTTTTTTGTCAAAGCTCATTGATAAGTGTTTATTACTTTTGTAATTCAGGGTCATGATGTTTTAAAGGCTGTCCATGGCAAAGTGAGCACTATTAAACGCTGTTCCATCAGAAATAATAAACAATAAATACATCTCATTGTGGCTTCGGATTTTCGGTTTCGAGTATGGTGAAATGTATACACTACGTTTATTACTCTCATGGCAGTGTTTACATTAACAAGTGGCGGAAGTATATGAATCTACTGAAAGAAAAAAGTAACCAGGGCTTCAAAAGTGCTCACTTTACCGTGAACAGCCTATAGTGAGCTTTTCCTTTTTCTAAAATATGTTTTGTATTTTCTTGTTTTTCTCCCACGGTTTTGGGCTGGATCTTGGGGAACTTCCTCCAATTTTTGCCTTTAAAGTATTTATTATTGGTTTATTTCGAAACCTTATATTATAGTGAAATTATATTCTTACTGGACAAGTGGAGAATGCAGAGATTTGGGCGGGGCTCGTGACATCGAGATCTTGAGAGCTGATAAGGGTGATGTGAGGTGAGTATGGAGCAGCACCGGATGCAAGGGCGGGGGAAACGGGAGATCCCCGAAAAGACCCGCCAACCAGTGATATAATCTGCTACGCTTGTCACGTGCGAAAGTCCGGGAAGAGGAACCTGCTTCGCATTGGTGGGAGGCGTGTAGTCTGACCACTACACCACCTCGGTCCTATTTTAGTGGACAATAGTATGAAATGAAAACATGTATTTTGTAGAGAAATATATATTTTGTAGAACAAATGGATTTTTGGAATGGACTAAGTTTGCATAGGTACCGTATCTCATATTTGTTAAACTTATGTGTGTTATTTGCTCGCTTATTATGATCGAAATTAAGTCAACTTTAACAATCTTGTGCAAGAAGTGGAAACCCCGACAAACACCGTAACACAGAAAAATATGCGGAATCTTTGGCTGCGAAACACAAACATAAAAAAAAAAAAAAATCAGTAAAACTCAAAAATAAATTTCCGGCAATATAAATTTTATATTTATCACGCCAAAAAGGCTAGCGGGGGAAAAAAAAATACAATTATTTACTCAGAATATTTCTTTAAACAGGCCCACTACAATATGATTTTGTGAAATATTATTTTTGATAATATTCAAATTAGTTGTTAATATACACATTATTGCCTAGAAATAATTTCAGATGCTCTAAACAAGAACTGTAGAGTTTAATAGAACTTATATTCTGCTATCTAGACCCAATGATGATACGCAAATAAAGGATGGAAAAAGGACACAGCCAGTTCATGATGTTTGGGCCTGAATATTACTCACCAGTTCATGAATATCCAGCGGCAAAGCACTTGTGACGATTCGCAAACAGTCGAAGTGACACACTTCATCGCTGGAAAAACACTCACACATCCTAGTGCACTTGTAGGCCAAACATTGCTAAGCACTTGAAAGAAACAATTTTGACATCTTCTGGTCTTCAAAGCGAAGAGAGCTTTTCATATTGAAACAAGAAATTTTATGGTCAACGTAGACCGCATGTCCATCAAGTTCGATTGAGCCCATGCCAGCAGTCATCTGGAACTTCTAGTGGATTAAGCACCAGTGCGAATAGCGACATTTACTTCCAAAGCTTGGGATCTCGTGATGAAAGCATTTGAAAGATCTTGAAGTCCACGGATAACACAGTTTGGGTACAGTCTGACAGGTCTAAACTCCTCAATATACATCGGGGAGAGGAATCAGATCGGAACGTGGATCAGACAAATATTGAAAGAATGTCTTCAGTACGCATTTGATTCGCAGATTTTGCAGCAAGGGAATTTTCACCTTAACGATTACTTCTTCAAAAGCGTAAGAAATCCATTGTTCTTGCCTACCATTGAAGGTGCGCCATCTGTACCGACACACACAACCTTTGATACGTCGATTTCACAAGATACGAAGACGCTCGTAACAATAATGTAAAGGCTGTTCTCGATAAAGTGGGCACTTTTGAAATCAACCTCAAAAAAAGAAGTAACTGGGCGCCCTGGGTGACATGCGCGCGCCCAGTCAAGTTGATAACGATGGGTCAGAAGTAGTTCCGTATCTTAGCGTCGAATAAAAAGTGTTAGGTAACCAATTGTGGTAATTTAAATTATTTCTTCCGCTTTCTGCTTTTTGTGCGAATCTAAGTGTAAAAATTAGCAGATTTGTTGAATAATTGCTTTTCTAATAATTTCGCAGTTTCACTTGACCGACCCATGAATAAAGTTATGAGGCCCATGACAATGTTAATCTTGCGTAAGGCGGAAGAATACACAACGCGCATACAAGTAGATACTAAGCAGGGCTTTCAAAGGTGGTCGTTTTTACCGCGAATAGCCTATAAATGGCTTGACGCGTAGTTGTACCTGAAAAGGGCAGAACAGTCATAAATAAATTCTAAACTACCCTGTTAGGCTGTTATCTATGCCACACAAGAAGCACATTCCATAACCGTAGCGACGTTTGACGACTCGTCCTCCGATAGTAAAAAATAAGCGCGCTCAGACATATTTGTAGAGCCTTTTTCTTGACATCAACAGCAAAAACATCAACGCGTCTGACGACTACACCATTACTGAACGGCACACTCTTTGCAGCAGTTGTCATGATACTTCGTTATTTTGCAGGCATGCTTTCGACAAGCATTGCCATTGCTGAGGGGGCCACGGTGGTGTAGTGGTTAGACTGCTTGCCTCCCACCTAGGCGAACCGGGCCCTATTCCCGGCGGGGTCGCTCTCGGATTTTTTTTTTTCATTTGGGAATCGTGCCGGACGATGTCGCCAGTTGTCGGGTTTCCTCTGGGTGCTCTCCTGTTTCCCTCGCCCTTCCATTCCGGTGCTGCTCCATACTAACCTCGTTTCACCCTCATCTGCTCTCAAGATCTCGATGTTACGAGCCGCCCAAATCTCTGCACGCCGCTGCTGAAACAACCCAGTCTTTGACAACCTCTCCACTTATGAATTTCGTTCCTTACCGAGTTACGCACAGCTGCAGCTGACTGTTGGATGAAAATAACCTTTGTTGTTATTGTAACATATTCTTTAACTCACTTGACTTATGCGATCGTCCATTTTAACCTTCTGGATATTACTTCATGAGCGCACTGCGACGAGTTTCGTGATGTCTTTGACAGATAGCTTTCCGAAACCGATGAAGAATCAGAATAGAATAGACAAATCACTCCAGTGTTATCGTCGTTCCGCACTAAAGATGGTAAATAAGTCTCCAACTTACTTTGAAAAAAAATATTTTTTTGCTTCTTTAATTCGCTGCCCTTATTTAAAAAAACTGTTGACGTTGATGGTGAATATGGTAATGTCTCTTCTACGATCGGACAATGCTTAACATCACACAGCGTCAAGTAACTCTACTGAGCAGAATAATATGTGTACATATTGCTGTATTGACAATGTCATGTTATTTTTCGTGCAAAGCCTAGAATGTCTCAGTCAAATGGGACAGAATGGCGCTGCTCTGCGACCTCTTGGCTAAGTCGTATCCTACATTTGTTGTGCGTGACAGTGTTTGTTTTTGATTTCAGTGCAATGTGCCTTTAATCACTTGCCATTGATCCTTTCCCGTTTTTACGAGCCCTTGTTCCCTTCATCAGAAAAAATTCGTTAGTGAATTCGGGCCCCTGTGTTCATTTCCACCTCGAGTTTTGTTCTGTCTAATCTCACTCTATGCGAGTTTCATTTTAATTTGTGACGTTTGCAAGTGTCTTCCGCTGCCGTGCAGAGTTGTGAACACAAGCGAGACGCAAAGAAATTGAATGTAAAAGAGTTGCGCACCTGAAAACTATCTAGGACTCGAGAAAGGCAAGTTGCCCATGCCCTTCACTGAGGCGGACATTCTGGGTAGCGAATTGTGCACTTGCTGTGAATTAGGACAGCAACAACGTGACGTCACATCCGGGATGCACTTATCAAGTGCACGAAGCCGGGTAAGGGGCCCTCAGCTGGTGAATTGGAACACTGCCAATGTGTGAACAATAAAACTAAATAACTGAATAATAATTGTACAGTCGAATAAGGGTTCTCGCGAGTATTTTTGACCTCGACTAATCGAGAACTGGTGTTCCTTCAAAGAGCAATCGGGTTCTTGTGAGCAACAGGTTGGGCACGCCAGGTCTAGACGAATTGGTGAATGAAATAGTTATGTACTTTCCATGAGGAAATTTTCGAATTTCTGGAAGTATGTTCTGTAACTGTGCAATTTTAACGAATGACAGTCTTATTAAAATGCCAGTACTCTCGTATCCTGATCCTTTCACGTGTTCTGCAGGGCGAGTCCTTTAAAAAAGGCCGCGTGGGTCATGTGTGTAACGGAGCGAGAGAATGAGGAAATAAAGTCCAGTGTGACAACATAATACCTCGCCCGTGCTTTTCACAAATTTTTGGTGTCGTCTGCACACCTACCTCGAGGTCAATGGCCACTTCCAGCACTTACTCTAAGCATTTTGCCGTCACACTGGGCTGCATT
Organism: Dryococelus australis; assembly: GCA_029891345.1. Lineage (NCBI taxonomy): Eukaryota > Metazoa > Arthropoda > Insecta > Phasmatodea > Phasmatidae > Dryococelus > Dryococelus australis. The sequence continues at coordinate 30,998,545 of CM056995.1, read as the reverse complement.
TCGTTATTCCCTCGCTCCGTTACACGCACGTCCCACGCGGGCTCTTTTAAAGGACTCACCCTGTACAAAATGAACATAGCCCAGCTCCAAGAACTGTAAAGCCTGTTTCGACTCCATTCTCAAAACGGCTTCCTTTGTTCTCGAGAACACTGACTTTCCCAGGGGCCGCGGTGGTACAGTGGTTAAACTACTCGCGAACCGGGTTCGATTCCCGGCGGGGTAGGTCCCAGATTTTCGCATGTGGGAAATCGTGCCGGACGATGCAGCTGTTCGACGGGTTTTCTCGGGGATCTCCTCTTTCCCCCCGCCCCCTCGCATTCCGGCGCTGCTCCGTACTCCCCTCGCTTCATCCCATCGGCTCTGAAAACCTCGCCGTTAAGAGCAGCCAAAATCCCTTCACTCACTGAATTTCCTCGACGCAAGACTGAACTGAATTGCGAATAAATTTGCGGCACAGAGGAGTGTTTTCGCAGCGATGTGGGTCGGTGATGTGTTGGCTGTCCTGGTCGCCTTCTCACTGGCGAGATTAAACGAAACGAGTCCGGGCCCTTCGTAGCACGTAAGCCTTTGGCGTAGGAGCTACGGATTATCATGTTCGACCGTCCTTAAGTTGCGTGCCGCATGCAACTTCGGGTGATTTGAACGTGCAGTTGGTTACCGTTTGTAAGCTTTTGTAATGGCTTCTCGAGGGAAAGATTACCTTATTGTTTCGGAAATACCAAATTATATTTATGGCATAGTAAAATCACGCACGTTTTGCTCATTCCACGTGCCAGCAAAATTTCTCTTTAATATATTTTGCCTCTTCTAAAAATACGAAATAATCGATATTAAACTAACCAAATATAATTTCGCATGTTTAATTTTTAATCCAAATCTCAACGTTTCGCCATAAGAAAAATTTCTTTCGTTATAAAATAAACAACAAAGTGTGCGATATCCGTGATTTACCTTTTACAAATATTTTGCTCTTAAAACTGTCCAGTGCCTTTTTTTTTTTGTTTTTTCGCGATTTTTAGAATATTTTGCGATTAGTGGTAGGATTTCAATGCTTACTTAATTTAAATGCCAAGACATTTGAAAACTAACATTTATTGCGTATTTAGCGTAAATAGGAGACGTTTACTCAAAATCTTCGTTCATGAAAATGTCTAAATGTAGTTTTAACAGAAGGTTTTGTTTCAATTAAAGTTTTAATTTGTGTCACAAGAAAGGTACGCTGGAATATTATTTGAAATCCGATTCTTGGTTTACCTGCAGTAACGGTTTTAATACTGGCTATTTTGTCTTTGAATGTTATCTTAAAAGTTAATATTGAAATATGGACAAACCGCGCAGTTTATTTCCAAGAAATATTCTTCATGTCGTGCTAATGACTTTAATTAAGAATTCGAGCTGTAGTATATTTTGAGATTTATACGAAAAAAATATATAAATTTTAAATGCCTAAACCATATTAACCTGCTTTTCAAAAGACAGAAACGCTTATGAGATCACTTTCGTGGCTGTGTTTCTGTGTGTGTATGTGAGTAAAGGCTGTTAACTATAAAGTGAGCAATTTTTGAAGTTAACCGTTGACAAAAATATAACCGATCCTAACTACAGATATTCTAACGTGTGCACATAGCGGCATGCATGCAGTGAAGATGGTAGCAATGGAGGAAGATTAATTCTACGTCTTCCCTTTGAATTAAGGGTCCTGTGTACCTGACTGTTCAAGGTCAAGAAGCGAGGGAGCGATACGGGCGACACTAACACGCACGCCTAGTGCCTCATCGCTCCTACGCGCAAGGCGTGCAGTGTTTCCGTCCTAACGCTTTACTGTGTAAACTAGATCTGTAACTGTAGAGTTTTATTACACGCGATGAAAGTACACAGATCAAGCTACCTGCGTGTGATCGTAATTTTCTCTAACCGCTTAAGGAATGTTCATAGGCAAGTTTCAAAACTTAATTATTTGACCACATTCACGACATTTTTTTCTCCATTAATACACTTAATATGATAAAAGTAAAAAGACAGCGATATAGACAATAGTTCTTATCCTTTCTAACAAAACAGTATTTCCAGAACATTTATCTATCGAGATACGCGTTTGTGCGCAAATAACGATTCCACAGAGAACGTTTCAGTACATAGGACCCTTAAAAGCTTAAGGTGAACATTTGTGTTTACTACATTTTAAGTTCGCATTTTTAGTGCATCTAAGTGCACGAATTATCGAATCTGTAAAATGTTTACTTTTCTAATCATTTCGCAGTTTCATCTAACAGACGTGTGAATAAAGTTATCAGGCCCATGGCAATGCTAGATTTATGTGTGTAGGAAGATCACCCAGTGTTCATACACGTATATATTTAGCAGGACTTTCAGAATGCTCAGTTTATCGTGAACAATCTTTATAAGTGTGTATGCATGTGTATGTAAAGGTTGCTCGCGAAAAAGTGAGCGCTTTTGAAATCAACCCTAGAAAAAAAATTCACTGTCCCCTCCTACAGAATATATTTTAACTGGCACAGTGAGTGAAACGCTTCCAGTAAAGTTGGTGACGATGGATAGAACGTAGCTCCATATCTCAACGTGGAATAAAAAGTGCTAGGAAACCATTTGTGGTGAATTAAATCATATCTTTCTCTTTCTGTTTTTATTAATGCATCAGATTGTGAAGATCAGCAGATTTGTAAAGCATTAATTTTTCTAATATCTCCACAGTTTCGCACTGACCGACGAATGAATAAAGTGATGAAGCCCATGGCAGTGTTAATTTTACATGTGGCGGAAGTATACACAACGTGCATACAAGTAGATCTCACGGAAGGCTTTCAAAAGTGCTCATTTTGCCGTGAACAGCCTATATAGGTGTGTGCGTGTAACCTCTTCCTCCTCCCCTCCCTATCACACCCTCGTAAATACTTAAACGTGTTAACCGAATTTCACCGAACACAATACAAACTGAGTATTTAGCAAGGACATGCGACTTTTATAGTTTCAACCACGCCTGATGCTTACTTTCGAAGTTGCAGCAATTTCAATATTTGTGGTGCTATGTCATACTTTGGGAACCATTTAGAAACTGAATTTTATATTGTCACAGTTCGTCATGGAATCTATGAGTCTAGAGATGGTTGTTGTTGTTAGTCCATCATTTTGTAAGACAGCTCCACATGAAAGAATAAAGCTTTTACGACACATCTCTAAAAGTAGTCCACGGATTCTCGCCAAATTCGGAACGCAGCTAATAATATGGTAGGCCATTAAAAAATATATGGTTTACGTAGAATAGGCTCTTATTTTCTAAATAGTGACCATATAACTAATATAAGTATATTTGGTATTTCTTCCATGCCATTCGGCCCACTCCAACCAAATTTTGTATACTGAAGGTACATATTGAAAGCATCAAAAAAGTCAACAGATGGTCGCGTTTCCCAGACAGTTTGTAAGATAGTGTTACACGAATAAATGAAGATTTATGCCATATCTCAAGAAATAATTGACCGATTCATACCAAATTCGGCAGTCAGGTAGTGCTGCGGCGGGTGATGGCCACTAGTATCCTTTAGGTAAGTCAAACTAATTCTCTGAGTGGCCATTTTAGCTCAGTATGCTACATCGTCGAAACCATGAAACAATTCCAACTTAACTTTGTATACTGGTGGTACTCATTACAACCAATCAAATGTGTTTGTACAGAAGCTCATTATCCTCCATTTTGTAAGATAGTCCTCCGTGGTAAAAAAAAAGTATTCATTTTTCATATCTCGGGAAACAATCGCCCTATTCTTACCAAATTTGGCAAAAAACAAATTTTTGTAGGCCTCGTAATTTGAATATTTCACGAAGGCGAGACACCTATATTCAGAATGGCGACTATATTAACATTCTGCTGTTAAGCCTGTTACACACGGTTCACTTTCTTGTGCAAGAAGATGTACGCCTTTCTTATTCAAGTCAACTTGCATCGTGTGACTTGATAACTTGTCTGCAAGTGGCTTGCACTGAAGGGCTCGTGTGCTAGCTTGAATCATTTAGATACTGTTCTACTTCTCGTTCACCTTCTTGTGCAAGTAGTTTGTTTAAATTTGCGTTTTATACGTTTATGTAGTTCCCGTTCATTTATTTATGTTGATGTTGTTTATTTGACACTATAAAACCGATTTTAATTCCGTATCAGTGATTTGTTAGGTTTGTAAAACCTTTGTGTGTTGTGGTGTACATAAGTGACTGGCATGCTGCACATTCGAGTACTCGTGTTGTGTGTACACTATATACATGGGACTTGAATACAAGAGGGTGTTCACTTTCTAGTTCACAAAACGTCCGTCTGTATCGGGCTTTGGTGTGCTACAGCTACGAAACTACGTAACCTATATTATAACCTAACTTTATGTACTGGCACGATCTGTTACGATCATCGAATGTGTTAATATATAACCTTTTTGTCCCACATTTATGATCGTCACATGTAAAAAAAAATGGAGGTTTTATGCCATATCTCGATGACCAATCAACCGCTTCCCACCAAATTTTATGCGCAAGAAGTAGGTCTACTCCAGTAATGCATGTAAACGTAAATGTTATCTGTGCCATGTATTTATTTAATTGCGCGAATATAAATAATTTAGTTTAGTACTTTGCGTCTATCAGTTAATTCGACAAAATTTTGTACCCAATCAGTACCTATTGCAAGGATCAGTTACGCGTTCATACATACATTTGCTGGCTTTTTTTTTCTTTTAAAGAAACTGCCAAGTGAGAAAATGGAACGTGCTACCATATCTCCGGAAGCATTCAACTTATTTCCATGAAACTTCGTACACTATATTAGTGCTACGGGAGGCCATATACCTAGACATGCATGTTTTACGTAGGGTTAGACACTGATTATCAAAATGGCGACCATATAAATAATTCAGATGTATTCGTCATTTATATTAAACAATTTTACCAAATTCAACTAAATTTGGTATGCTGAGAGTTTCGAAGCATTGTACCCAGAACGTCTTTTTTTTTTTTTTTGTGCAATAGTGCCGAATGGTAAAATAGAGTTTTTATGCCATATCATGGGGACCATTCAGAAGATTTACACCAAATAGTTCACACAATCAGCACTACGGTAGGCTTTGTAAACTTGCGTGTTTTGAGAGACTCAGGCACTCATTTTCAAAATGGCGGTACTGCAAATGCTTCAGGTTAGTAAACCCTATAATTCAAAACATTAGACTGATTGTATCCCAAGTTGATGCTCCGAATCCTACCTCCGTAAATCAGTTTTTCACACGATAGCTTATGGTATTAGGGTTTCCGGTTTCGAGTCCACGGGGGAAAGGCACGTGTGTATTTGTAATAGTCTCGCTGCTGTTTGCACATGTATCTAGTTCCATCTCTAATAAGATTTATGTAAATGTGACGTCAATGCCTAACTACCACCTACGCTTGTAAGGACTTCGTTAAAAACTATTCGCAACCATCTAGAGAAAAGTAGGTTTATTAGTGGCATAGGTAACTTTTTTGTTTTATTCGTTTGAAAAGTGTATTTTTCTGATAATTATTTCACATCACAACGAAAAAGAAGGTATTGTGCTAAAGTGTAGAAAATATTACTATAGACTGTTCGCGATAAAATAAGCAATTTGAAAGGCCTGCTCAAGATCTACTTGTATGCACGTTGTGTATTCTTCCGCCTTATGTAAAAATAACATTGCCATAGGCCTCGCCACTTTATTCATGCGTCGGTCAAGTGACACTGTGAAATTATTAATAAAGTAAATATTTTACAAATCTGGTCATTTTATACATCGGCGCATTAAAATGAACAGAAAGAAAAATTAATGATTTAAACTATCGCAAATTATTACCTAACACTTTCTATTCGACTTTAAGATATGGAACTATATTCCCTCCAACGTTACCAACTTTACTGGGCGCATGCCACTCAGTACGCCCATTAAAACATATGCAGGTAGGAGCAGTGACTTTTTTCTAAGGTCGATTTCAAAAGTGCCCACTTTATCGTGAACGGCCTTTAGGCCTTTGAACGCCCTTAACGCAGCGATAGATTGAAGCACGGCGAAAGCTCAAATTACTATCGTGGAGGGCGCTATTAAATTGCAGTTTCCAAAACTGTGCATTTCCGCGAAGACCTTCCGAGGGCTCGCCGTAATGAAGTCGGGGCTTCCCGTGCTGCGCTCGCTAGTAGGTTTCTGCCCTCTCGCCCTCGCACGCACCCTCCCGGCCGCAGCCCTCCAGATCAAGAAACCGTACCCTGCGGCCGGGCTTGAAGTTGCGGCCGCCGAAATTAATGCCTTGATTAGAGCGGCTACTGCCGCGCTAACGCCCCGCGTGTTAATTGCTCGTAATAGGGATGCGATGAGAAGTGCAACGGACGCTGTAATCAAGGAAGGATAAACACGACGTGATCGATGGCCGAGACTGTATGTGCGCAGGAATATACAACCTTCATGCCGCGATAAAGGCCTAACAGTTGCCGAAAGTTCGGCGAGAACATTTTCACATCTCTGCAGGAACAGAAATCTTGCCGTTTTTTTTTTTCTGTTACCTGATACATTTCGACTGTAATCTCAAAAATAAACTGAAGTTACTACAAAAAAAAAAAAAAATACATAAACCAAAAATGTTCGAAGTTAAAATCGTTTGATGTACTTTTTTTCTAAATAGTTTTTGCCATGAGCAAAGCCCACGGAACATGATTAATTTCAATGTTTATTTTCTTTCCTTGTGAGAGGTATTTATTTAGTCCATTCACGGTTACTTCGCACTTTTCTGAAGCCCTGCTAAAGTTCTACTTCCAGGATATTCCTCCGCTGCATGCAAACAAAGCTTAAATAAATCTGGAAAATTACACCAAAGGATAACGCACCGCATTCGTACTCACTCAGTTGTAATGATATTTTTAGCATAAGAACTATTTCTTACTACGTGTTACCAAACACATATTTACTCACTGTTTTAAACTCATAATAAGTTTTAAATGAAATATGATAATTTACAGATAAAATATAAACAACATTTGAAATTAACTGAGAATTTATACTTTTATGAACACGTGTATAAAACGCTTACGATACATGAAATATTTTGGAAAAAACTAAACTTTTAAAAAGTGTGAAGAAACCGCGAATATGATAGTGACAACGTATTTTATAAATAAAATTTTTAAAATTCATTTTAACTTTTTGCAATATTTTATTTGCGAACGTGTGTGTTTATAATAAATTACTCTTGATTTGAGTGCCATGATTTTCAGTTTGTTCCCGTGGAACAATATTGTCAAGACACGCTAATGTCACTTCTCGTAAAGTTACTTAGACAGACTGACAGGTAATTCGCGGATACGGACTGCACCACACGAATCTGTGATCAAAACTAAGAAGAAAATATTTTTTGGTAAAAAGCCCATGACCCTTAGTTTGCGAGATAAACGACATTTAAGAAAAAAAATGGGGTGTGCTTGTGTTCTCGTAAACAGAAGGTCTTGCGCATTATTATAGGCCGTTCACGGTAAAGTGAGCACTTTTGAAGCTGTTCCATTAGAAATAATAATATCGGTATGATGAATGTATACACCATGTTTATTACTCACATGGGGGGGAGGGGGTTTACATTAACAAGTGGCGGAAGGATATAAATTGGTCGAAGAGAAAAAGTAACTAGGGCTTCAAAAGTGCTCACTTCACCGTTAACGGCGTGTACCAAAGGGTATTTTCTGCTTAGTTTTGATCACAGATTCGCGCGGTGCAGCCCTTAAACGCGAATTACCTCACATCCTGCATTCTTCCGCGTTAGGTACACTTGACATTTATTAATCTGTGGGCCGACCAAGGAAGTAGAGGGTACCTTCTCGGTGGGAGTACCCCATGAAAGTGCATACTGTATACCTTTCCAGTTCCAGAACCTTCTAGACTGTGTTGAAACACGTTAACTTCCGTTCGCCCGTGCGCTATCTGAGCCGTTTTTTCTTTGTGCACGCGGGTTTTCTAGCATAGTATATTCGCAGTTATTTCCATATTTTCTGGAGCCCCACTTATGTTCTACTCCTAGGATATTTCCTGCGACTCGTGCAAACAAAGCTTAACTGAGTCTAGAAAACTACACCAAAAGTACTACGCACCGTACTCGCTCGCATCCAGTTCAATAATATTTTATATAAAAACTGTTTGGTATCAGGCATTAATACCACTTCTATTTTCTCCCTGCATTTATTCACATTTATTATAAATTAAATAATATAGTTTATCAATATTAAATTTATAAAAAGCATAAGTTTTTCTCATGTTAACCCAAGTTTGAAACGTTTGTGATGCATGGCATATTTAGGAAACAACTAAAGACGTCATACATGGGGTGATTTTCCAAAGCTTTAATTCAAAAACTGTGAATTGGTTGGAAAAGGGCTTATAAACGTCCCCAAGTTTTATGCCTGAAGCCCTATCAGGGGGTGGCTTACAAACTAACTTATGACCAAACTTAAACCAATTCCCATGCGTTGTCTAGGATTCGAACTCACAACCTCCCGCACCCCAGATCGGCGGCGCACCAACCTAGGAGGGCTAAAAAAAAAAAAAAGTGTGAAGAAACAGTGTGTGGACTATAGTAGTTGCTGCTCTACGAGGTCACGTCGTGGCTGGCTTGAAGACTTCCATTAGTGATTTTGTTTTACTGCGAGACTCAGGCTTCACATGTGTAAACAAATTTATTAATATCGTGCCATCGTGTCACCTGCCTTACTCCAGTAGCCCTGTGTACATTTCGAAAACGTATTTATCTGAGTATCGTTACTCATTTTACGTATGTGGTTGAAGGTGTAGCGCGTCAAACAGAGGCCAGGGCAACTTGAATATTGTTTTTTTTTATACCAGTAATAAAATTCATACGAAATTAATATTACGCTTTCTCCTTATTCCGATGTTGCAATAAATTTAAAAGTTTCTCTAAGGTTTCTGGTAGCAAGCTTAGCACGTATTAGTCTCTCTTACCGCAGTTTGGATTAACTATTGTCTAAGGCTGTCAGAGTGCTGTCACCTTGTCTTTACGAGCTATCAGATTCGAACCCCGGACAAACAGTGGGAGTGTATGCAGTTTTCTATTAACGTTTAGTTTCCGTTTCGTCGTACGTTGGATTCTATTACAATTGCCTACCGGCACAAAAGCGCATAGTTTAGTCATAATAATAAAAATAATTACTATCATTATGAACTTATTATGATGAACTTCCTTCGCAATGATTTGTTTTGAACCACCATATCAACTGAAATGTATTATTATTAATAATAATTTTTAATTATTATTAATAATTTCAGTTTATACGGTGGTTCAAAACATATCATTGCGAAGGAAGTTGATAAAGCTGGACACTCGTCAGATCAGTTTGTTAGCGTATAGACAGTTCAATCGCACAGCACTTCGCGCCTGAACCATAAGCTTAAGCGTTCCTCTTTGGAGAACGGTTTGCGATAGATACATCTCCATTCTGTAGGCCACTGGTTCGAGTGCACTGCCGTTAGTCGAAATGAACAAAATAATATGTAAAAACCTTTTCGGCTTATTCAGTTTATAAATTTAAAATTTTCGTAGCATTTAAAACTACGCAAGATAATGCTAAAATTTCCCCAGGTCAGTTTTAAAATTACCTTTAACACGGGTCCCTGTTATGAGGAATAGATATAATGTGATTTGTATAATGTTAAGTTATTTTCCTAGTATTTCTTTCAGGGATCTAACAAGCCTATTTAAATTATTTTAGGTTACTATTTGAATCCTGTGTTCTATACATTTCTCAATTTCACTCTATGTAAAAATATGTACCTCCATATTTTTTTTGGATTTTGTTTCGTACAAGTGTAGTGTAAGCAGGCTTTGTGTCCTCGTCGCGAACAGGCACATTAATACTTTTTCCCCCTGCAGTTGTCCCGTGTGACGTGAAGGGAAAACACAGGGATGTTCGTGGGAGAAAGCCATGGGGTTGATAAAAGGAGAAGGGGGGGGGGGGGCGGAGAAGAGAGGACAGGAACAAAACACTGAAATGTACGAGTGGCTTGGCGGGATGGGAAAAAGGGGTTTTGAAGCGGGTGGGTTGAGGGAGGGGGGGGGGGGGAGAGAAAAAAAATTCCTTTTTTTGAGGATGAAGGCAACTGGTGGAACATTGTTCACGTTGTTAAGCGCGAGCGGCGGCTGGAGAGAGCGAATGAGAAATATCATCCTGACAAACGCCATTACTTAGCGGGGAGCGCGAGCGGTTTAGGTCCATTTGTGCGTGCGCGCGTGTGCGAGGGCGTGTTCGCCTCCCCCCCCCCCCCTCATCCACGCGGGACTATTTCCGTGTTTTCGGAGTGTATCTGGTCGATCCCACCAGCCGGTCGTGGCGCGCGCGTGTATACATACACACGCGAGCGGTCCCGCTCATAGGACTGAGTTAAGTCTAACCGGCACCCGGGCGGTATAATGGCAGGCCCTCGCTCGCAAGTGCTACCTTTTAAAACCGTTAACAATGTCCCGCGCTGGCTCGTCCCCGAGGGGAAAATAACTCAACCAACCAGCGAACAGGAACAATGAACCAATTCTTCCCTTTTCACGCCACGTGTTCCAGAAGGTAGGGGAAAAAAAAAATTTCCATGTCCCCTCTAGCCGGCGTTTGGTTTTTGGTGTTTTGGGTGTGGGGGGGGGGGGGGTGATTCATTTCGTGTGTTCCGCTTCCATGTTTGCACAGCGTAACCCGTCAGGGGCGTGGATATGATAGAAATAATAATGGCGAGGGAAATTGCTAAGAAGTTGCGTGATGTTGTGGTTCAGTGTTACGTGATACCTTTTGAAATCATCTTTTGAAAATGTACTAACCCTGCCCGTAATTGCGCAGTTTCGGAAGTAAATACTAAAGGACGCGTCGATAGATATGTTGACAGTAGATTCGCAGCTTTAGTTCGGTATCTTAACGGCGAACGTGAAGACCAGCGATAGCTGAGCTTGGGAGTGTTCGACACAAATTGCTGTAATAGCTGGCGCGATAGTAAGATATTCATGTTTAGCAATATTACGGCTTTCTTGATCCTTGTAGAGGTTGATATATCTAGTAAGGTCCGTGGCAATATAAGAAAAGCAATTAGCTTAAGGATAAATAATGCGCCAAAAGAAGAAGATAAGACGATTTTCAGACGTATTCATTTTAATATTTACTTTTATGGCTTCCTTCCAATAACATTTCGTGATTGGTTCTCCTACGAATGTCGACCAATAATATGCTTCTTCACATGTAATAAACGTATAACGTTCAGAGTGTATTGCGGGTGTATACAACTTTACACGCACGAGTAGAGAAAAAGAATCTATGCTTTGGCAACTGCATCAATAGTGATACTTTCAGGTGGGTATAATGTTCGTTCCTTTACAAGAGTGTTTGGTATTGCGGTAAATGATCTGAATTTTTATTCGGGTGATCGTCCAGCGGGATGCAGTGGGTGTTATTTTCCTCCAGGACATTTTTTTTCGTATGTCCTGAGGACAATTTTTGGTTTCGTGATATATCAATCGTATCATAGTAAAAAAAAAAAAAAAAAAAAAAAAAACACGATTAATGTTTCAAAGCGTAAATATGAGCATTTTATGTTAATTTCTTGATTCGTACACAGATCAAAAAGTTTCTTTGGCACGAAGATTTGTTTCGGTTAATGTCTTTCTCGGAGACACAAGAGTGATGTGTTCCAGTTTCTTTTTAATCCAACGCTCGATTCATCCACGCTAACTTCCGGAAACGTTGACTTAGAATTTTTATCGAAAAAGTTAAAATTGATATGCAAGCGAACCACAAATGTTTTCAATAAAATATTGTTCATGAAATTCCTATCGCGTATGCAAAATTTTGAGCTGTGACCTGGCGTATTTATTTTGCTCAATTTCGAGATTCGTGAAGGGAAAAATTAAAATATCTTACCATTCATTTCATATGCTGCCAACGATAAAGTGAGCACTCTCGAGGCATTATAGTTACTTTTTACTTTCTGCCGTATTGTATAATTTAACCACCTTTTAAAATAAATATTGCCATGAAAGTAATAAACACAGCGTGTATATTCCACCTGACTCAGAAGTTAACGTCTAGGACTAAAATATAATATATTTAATGACTATTATTCAAAATTAGAGGGCTTTCCAAGTGCTCACTTTACCGTGAATAGCCTTGAAATTTTTTTTACATGTTTAAATAATGTAGAAAAAAATTTTATTTTTATTTTTGAATGTCTCTAAGATAACGTATAAAAAACTATAAAAATAAACCAAGTGTAATCCTATACATAGCAATTTCCATTAACTTTGTGAGCAAACACTTTATCAGAGCGATGCATGCCGTTAACATAACACGTTGCGCCGCGCTGAAGTATGCAAAATTACGGCTTTGGAATTAGTTGACCGGAAATGCAAAAGGCTGAAAAATATATATATTTGCTGACTGAGTTGACCAGAACAGTAACGTGCTATTGCAAGGATATCTTCCAGAAACACGTCAAAAACGATAATGAATTCATTTCCTTTTTCAGTATAATACAGCCGATAAAAAAAAAATTCCCGAACAAACATAATTAAAAACATTGTAGACACCATTCGACACAAAATGTTTAATTATCAAAATCACTCAACTAAATCATGTGTCAAGCTCTACACATTAATTTACCCAGATCTTCAATTTAAATTTCGAGCAATAACTAAAATCATATTCTGTTTATCAATTTGTTCAATACATGTTTCTTTTTCCTTCCTTTGAATTTCAAATATTCATTAATATTATATGAATAATAATTCAATAACATATTATTTACATGTTTTGAAAGTATTGTATACCTACCCACAAATATCACATTTATTTCTTAACGTGTTGTTTTACGTATAAAAGGTAAATCTATACAAACATTTATGTTACTATAGTATTTCCTTATTTTTGCTTTGCATTTGTATTAAAATTTTAGGATTCTAAGTTATTGATTTTTTTTAAAATTCTTATAACTTCTTGCTCTTGGTTGTCATACAAATTGCCTTTCCCTGAGATTGATCCAACCGTACTTCATTGCCCCAAATTTCAATATGGTAACTCAATAACAGCGTGAAAGTGAGCATAATACACAGTTATAAGCTTTATTGTATTACACAGAACAAATGATCTTAACACTTAACAAAAATTTCTGGGTCTTTTTGCACGACAATTTCAATTATCAATAGGCCTAATATTTTGGTTTTCATCCGTGTTTAATCTCAGTAACTTTGCTGGGGATTCCTACATATGTTTGTAATTTCAAACTGTAACTGAAGGCTATTAAAAACTCGCCATTTAAGCTGCTAATGTACACACTTCTTATAAATTTAACCTTTTTTTTTTTACAATATTTAGTTCATGGACAAACCCAAAATATAATAAAAAGGGAAGTGGGCCTTGAGTTACCTACCGTACGCAATTTTGTAATAGTTTAAAAAAATTAATTTCACTAGAGCAAAATTATTTGCTGTTTTCTTGTAGCAATTTTCTCAGATTTTCTGGTCTCTTCGTATGAATCCATCAAATGTTTCCACTAATTAATTATTCCAGTTAAAAATATTCATATAAATAAGATTAGTTTAAAACGTTACGGTTTTATAAAATAAAAGCTCAGTATCCACGGCATTAAGGATACCTGAATTTGTGGAAAAACAAACTATGTAGTTAGCAGAAAACATCCATGGTTTCGGTTACGAGTTCCCATAACCACATGCGATTCAAAACAGAATTTTTAGTTATAGATGGCCGAGTTCGATAAGTTGCACTGTTCATCGAAGGCCCAGTTGCACCATCGTGGATCGAAACTCGATCTGAGATCGGATCTAAGATCGACACAGAAAACTGTTGCACCATTCAAGTTCAGATCTTGACTGGAGATCGAGATTAAGTTCATTTCGAGACGCCGAAATTGGCGGTTCGAAATCTCGATCCGAGATCAGCAGCCATCGTCGACAAATGTAGCTTGAAGATACGCCAACAGATAGAACTACGTTCGATTGTTTTTTTTTTGGGAAATTAAAACAATATCATACGTACTTAAATATTATTCAGTAAAATTCGTAGAACAATAATTCACTTAAAACAGATAAAAGATCGCATATCTAGTTCTATCTATCATGAAAAATACGCCTAATTCCTTGACGTCATACATTACGAACCAATAGCAAAATTGGCCTCATACTTTATATCGATTTCTCACTTTGGAACCAAGATCGACGAATCGGAGAAATTTCGTTGATGCAACGCTATTACATTGGAACCAAGATCAAACTGGATCCTGGGTCGGAACTAGGATCATTTGATCTCGGATCGGAGAAGATGTTGGTGCAACCGGGCATAAGAGAGCGTGCCTTGCTAGACACGTTCCTGTTAATTGTAATTTTTTTCCTTACATGGTTCACGGGACCTTCGCTTTACTGCCAGGTGAAATGTCCAGTGGTCTAGTTTGTGGTATTTGGGCTGCCGGCGGTTGTTACCGATTTATTTATTAAATAATTTATTAACAGTTGCGGATTGGGCAAGAGTGTATCTTCAGATTGTGCTACGTATTTCCCTGGTACTAGTGATTGAGGTGTTTATTAGAATTTTACTCCGGAGACGATCTTTATCTTTGATAGTTCTTTGTTCGTTTCCAATGCTCTCAGACTGTATTAGTCACTGGTATATATATAATTGAACTAGTAAAGACAATCACAATAACATTTTAACATAAATATATAAAATATATATTTGACGGCACTCATATTTTAGAAAGGGCAAGTGAAATACTCGACATCGATACAAGTAACGTTAAAAAAAAAAATTCATATAAATTATTTTAAAATATAAATTTATAAAAATCTTGTATTGTAATATTACGTGGCATTGGCAACTTGCTCAAGTCTCTGCGTCTCTTAATAACCCATCCCCGACTCTCATGTCTTCGAGATACAAAGAGAACATGTGCCGATAGTTCATTCACTGTGTTTAACACTCGTACGATACTACTGTCATATCATTCTGCAGTTAGCCCAGGCAACGAAGTTTAATTTAAGAAAGCTTATTTCGCACAGAATGTCGATTGTTTTGCTCTACAGTACATCCAAAAAAACTTGACCCATCTCTAAAAGTAATTTTTTACGACCTTCACAAAAGTAGTTTACGATCTATCCCACTTTTTTCTTCCTCCTTCTCTGCTTCGTAACACGTTTTTCAATTATCGGGAACATTTTCCATTACTCGAGTCGTATAGAAATTAGTGCTGCAGATTTACAATAAATGTTTTCCAAAAAATTAAAAGCAAAAATGTGTGATGTAAGTGAGACCAAACAGTTCTATTACGATTTTGTGAATGTTTGCAAAGAATTACAACCTACGTATTTTTTTTTTTGGAAGTTGCAAGATTTTTGTACATGGAATAGTAGACACACGATCACGCAAGATACAAGATTATACAATGCACTAAGTTAGCATTAACGACGGGATCACTTACGAAGTTGCAACCTGTTTAAATACATGATTTTTAAAGAAACATTATACAGGCTGAGTCCTTTAAAAGATGCCCCGTGGGAAATGTGTGTAACGGAGCGAGGAAATGAGGAAATACAGTTCAGTGTGACAACATAACACCTAGAGCAGTTCCTCTTTCTACCGCTGGAGGCATACGGGCAATCTCCTGTTTCGCAGACAGAATTACGTCACATTGGTCTGTATTTCCTCATTCCCTCGCTCCGTTACACACATGTCCCACGGGGCCTCTTTTAAAGGACTCATCCTGTAGATAACAATAGCAATTCTTTTTCCTTGCGAAAATAATACGCACATGTTATTAGTACATTGTACCTAAGTCCTTGAACATGGCTAAATACTGCATTTTTGACTGAAAAGTTTAAAATATTGTATATCTGTGGAGGCGGAACTTGTGCAGGAAATCTGGTTTAGATTTCGTGTAGACTTCCCAAAAACAAAAATACAGTGTCACAGATTGAAGTCCCATAATTGTATGCTACACGGCGGATTTAAGGCATGCCAGTTCGATTCCTTGCGTATAGAGTTGGAAAGGCATTTGAGCAAGCATAAACAATGACGTTCTTATCGCTCCCAGGTTTCTGCGCCAAACACTCAAATCACCTCAGTGTAGGCACCGCAATAATTCTGAGTCTTCGAGCGTCTTTCACTTTTTTCTTTCGTAATCTGTTGGTCAGCGCAGCCCTAAGTCCGCATTAAGACACTTCGTAATTAGTGGTATATGTCTTTTTCGTGAGCGAACTTCTAACTTGAGTTTGAGGTGTGTGGCAGAGGTTCATAATAAAGGGTGTTGGCTCACTGCGTTAAGAGGTAACCATCCCTCCTCCATCACAGAGAGGGAAGGAGAGACTTAGAGAGGGAGAGAGAGATAGAGCTCTTAGTGCTTTAATGCATTGAGAGTGATATATGGTGCTCTCGTACGTAGGAACTCGTGCAGAAGCTATCCAGGGCGCTTGCTGAACTGAAGTTCTTCTAAAGACAATATGAGTGTAGCTTATGGGGTTTAGATACCAGAAATTGTATAATTGTATATTTGTAATAAACACTATTGAACTTGTATGCATTGTACGCAATGTAGTTTTTCTGGAATAAAATAATCTCTCTTTATATGTTTTGAATGATTTTATGTCCAATTCCTAATTTTCCTCTTTTGCTGCAAGCCATTATAACAAATAAAGGCTGTTCACTACAAAGTGAGAACTTTTTTGAAACGGACGTTTCAAAAAAGTCACTGCTCCTTCCTGCATACATCCCAATTCTGCCAAACCATTCATGGTTTTGATTTAATATATAATATTAAGGTGCGTTTAAACTCTGTGTTGTGATAACTTTTCGTTTTTTCTCGGCTGTTGCGATTTTGTCGCAGTTTTGAATGTTTGGAGCTTTGATAATTGTTGTGTCGCCTTGCGTGCGCAGTATGACGTAGCAATGTTTGACATGCACCCAGTATAGTTGGTAACGATGGACGGAAAGTAGTTCCATATGCTGACATCGGATAAAACTGTTAGATAACCATTTGTGATAACTTAATTTAATTATTTCCCTTTCTGTTTTTTTTAATGCATCGAAGTGTAAAAATTAGCAAGTCTGTAAAACATTTATTTTATCAATAATTTTACAGTTTTACGTTACCGACGTATGAATAAAGTGATGAGGCACATGGCAATGCTAATTTCACATAAGGTGGAAGAATATGTAACGTTCAAAGAAGTAGATCGTAAGCAGAACTTTCAAAAGTGCTCATTTTACCGTGAACAGCCTATGCCAACTACACTGTACAAGGGAAAACAACTTAAAAAGTAATATGATGCTGTGGGGTCCCACGTGATATATATGTAATCACCAGATAACAGACCATATGTATGAAAAAAGTTAGATATATTTGTTTTTGCATATTTGTAACATTTTATTTAATGTATGAACTGTTATGTGGTAATTACATGTATGACAAGCGGAAGCCCATTCCTTGAGTCTTTAGTCTTAACGTCGAGGTATTGAAGTGAGTTGAGTATGCAGCAGCGCCGGTAGGCGAGGACGAGGGAAACGGGATATCCCTGAGAAAACTTGGCAACCAGCGGCATCGTCCGGCACGAATTCCACACGCGAAGGTCCGAAAGTGACTCCGCCGGGAATCGAATCCGGTTCGTCTAGATGGGAGGCAAGTAGTCTAACCACTACAGCTATAGTTGGCTTTGTGCACATTTATTTCAGTCACGAAAGATATAATTTTGACAACCAAAAAAATCTAGTAAAATCAAATATTAAAGAAATATTTTTTTAACGCAAGTACAAATATTTTCTTGTGTACAGCCATAATAATTGTTACGGTTGCCCTGTGTAGCGGAGGTTTTCTTGCCGAAAGTTCTTTCACAAGCATCTATAGTAGAGATACGATTCAATTCTGATCAAAAACGGACTCATATTAATTAACATTTCTAAACAATCAAGTAATTAAACTATGAGGAAATATATTAAAGTGCTACGGAATATATGCATAATTCTTTCATTCGCAACCTAAATTGTATCCCTGAGACAAATTTAGTATAGTTCATTCTTGGTTTCTTCACACTTTTTGAATCGAACATTTGAAAAATCATGTCATGTATGACGTGCTCGATTGTTTCTTAAATATTCCATGCACAACAAGCATTTTATAGTTTTGTTAACGTAAAAGTACCTTATTGTTGGTTTAATTGAACTTTTTCTTATCTGTAAATTTACATTACAATACTTCATATAAAATTAATATGAATAAAATAGAGAGAGCATATATGTGTTGATGCTCAGTGCCTGGTAAGAAATAGTTCTTACGCAAAATATTATTAAAATGAGTGCGCATTTATGCGGTTGCTACTTAAGGCGACACCACAGCTTAAAGGTTGACAGGTGAGAAGGCGAAATGAAAGAAGTAATAAAGATACTACTTCCATTTAATATAAATTAAAACCATCAAAATTTAACAGGAGTAGGTTGGGGAAGGACAGATGAATCATGGTTCGCTTTCCCTCACTAACTCAGCCCTGGAAGATAGCTGGAGATCTGTGCCCTCGCGCTCAGCGTACGCCTCGTGTCCCCGACGCACCAGGAAGTCCTCGATTTCTGGTTCGGATCCCTCGAACAAACTCCTCGCCCTCTCCTGGTAATGTGTTGATTATTTTTCTAAATTACCTTATTCCAAGATAGGGTCGGGTTCTAATTGCATCTCAGTGCTGCGTGCCTTACGTCTAAAGGAGAGGGAATTCCGTGCAAAGGAGGCGGGCATCGCGGCCGAGAGGGATTGGGTGGGCATGACCTGCACTTTAGGACCATGCCTAACTCCCTAAGTGGACGTGTATCAAAGCTACGTTAAGAAGGGGTATGATAAAAACCCGCGTAGACACGGTAAAACCCATACCGACAGAAAAGGAGTTAAACTCGTGGGAGCACTAGTGAAAATGCTCAATGAGATAGCAGGTGTGGAGTCCATGCTGTTTAATTTAGGAGTGAAGAATACAGTAGTGAGGTGGCGGGGCTTTGGGCCAGCATGTTAAAGGCACATGCGCCCTTGAGGTGGAACTGCCGTCCAAGTTCCTGCGCGGGCAGCCTGACTACCCACACAGCAACATCGACAGCAGTGACTTCAGGCAGGGTCCTTAAGCTTCCGGCCGAGAAATCCGGGCAGCTCAGTCATGGCACCTACTCCATCTTCTCTCTTCAGCTCGACATCTACAATGGTTGAAGACGGAGGGCAGCTCTCCTCCTCCTCCAAAACCATCCTCTGGTGAGATTTCCGGGGGCTATCCAGGGTGGCGAATCTACTGACCCAGACGCGGTCCGTCCAGGTGAAAGACGAGGAGAACTGCTCCTGGAGGCCATCCGCTTCATCTTCAAAAGAATCCTCCTGCGGGGGCTTACAGTGGCTAACCAGCTCTAGGGGGTGGCGAGCTGGCCCGTGGGTCACTGATTCGGGGGGGGGGGGGAGGTCGGGGGGAGGTCCGATGCTGTTCCATTCCATTCCGCACGCATCTACAGTTGACAGCCCGCAGAATCCAGCAGTGGAGTAGTTCGCCACACTTCGCATGTTTCAGCACATCGGGATACGCCCAACATCCTCCGCCTTGATCGTTGGGCCGCCCCTAGCAGATGCGCGAAGCCATCATCAACTGAGCCACCCAGGTTCCCGACGAACACGACCGTCCGCCACGGGGCCCGGAGCCCGAGAGTGGATGTGTTGCAATTCCTCCCCTATTCGCCGATAGCTTGGCGTGGGCGGAGTTATCATTGCCGGCCTATGCCCGTACTTCTGTGTGAGCCAGATCTCATTACTGTGGTCCAACTTGCAGGTCTTTTGTCGCACGATTCCACTTCCGCAGTGCAACTCTTGCTGATCCAGTCCCTGAGTCGGCTGTCGGTGATCGCCTTTCGCCTGGGCGCACCGCGTGGCTGGTGTAGATATCGTAACGCATGCATTCCGTGCGTTGTTCTTTGATGTAATTTTCTAGAATCTGTTAAGTTTTGTTTACACAAGGTAGGGGGATATTCAGGAATGTAGAGCTTCAGCAGGGCTTCAGAAAAGTAGGAATTAACAGGGAATGGACTATAGTTAGGGATAGGAAAATTTCGCGAATTCATTTCGGGACAAGATTGCCGTCAAACACATATGCTGTGAAGTCATCATTGCAATTGGATCACAGTAAATTGTACACGCCCTAAACGCCTCTGGGCCAATAGCAAACTTCCAAGGAAACACGTGCCGAAACTCGTACTTGCCAGGTGCCAGGTAACACTGGGGCAGCAGCCAATGAACAAACAGCTGAGGTCCCAGTGTATACAGTAATGTGGAGTCTAGCCTACAGGTCATTGAACTCGCGAAATTTTCCTATCCCTAACTGTAGTGTTTGTACTACTTTCCAATAAACGCTGTACGTTTTACAATATAGCGCAGTGGTTCATTGAAGCCACTGTACATCTATTTTAAGGAATAAATCCGGCATTCGCCTGTTGTGATTCCGCCAAAAACCATGCCTGGGTGATTCCGAAATCCATGTCTGCATCTGAACACGTAATTGAACTCGGGTGAGTGAGTGCAGAGATTTGAGTGGCTCTTAATAGCGAGGTCTTGAGAGCCGACGAGGGTGACAGGTATGGAGCAGCGCCAGAATGAAAGGACGGGGGCAACGGGAGATCCTCTAAAGGCTGTTCACGATAAAGTGAGCACTTTTGAAGTCAACCTTAGAAAAATGTCACTGTCTCTGCCTGCATATATTTTAACGGGCCCACTGAGTCACATTCGCCCAGTAAAGTTGGTAATGAGAGATGGAATATAGTTCCATAACTTAACGCCGAAGAAAAAGTGTTGGGTAACAATTTGTGGCATCTTAAAATATTTATTTCGCTTTGTGTTTCTTTTAATGCATCAAAGTGTCAACATTACCAGAGATATATAACATATTTTCTTTTCTTATAATTCCACCATTTCACCTTACCGACGCATGAATAAAGTGATGAGGCAAATGACAATGTTAATTTTACATAAGGCGAAGGAATACACAACGTGTGTACTAGTAGATCTTAAGCAGGGCTTTCAAAAGTTCTCATTTTATCGCGACCAGCCTATAGAAAACCCGCAGACCAGCGGCATGGTCCGGCACGATTCCCACGTGCATAAATCCGGGAGTCACCCGGCCGGGGATTGAACACGGTTCACCTTGGTGGGAGGCGAACAGGCTAACCGCTCGGTCACCGCGGCTCCAAATGGAACTTGGATTCTTCCAAATACAAATCCAGCGTATTATCGTTACCGTACCTCGCTCGGTGTGAAAACATTCTGAAACATCTCACGGCCCAAGTTTCGAAAGGTGGAGTCGGTAGTAGTATGAAATACATACACTGCGTGAGGTGGGAAGTCAGGTGTCCCCCAATATTCAACATGAAAACATAAAAATGTTGGGTGTTTAGTTGTGATGACCAATAGATACCAATATTTCAATATTAGTCGGTTAATTTGCTTCCTTGAGAGGTGCATTAAAGAAGTACTTAACGGTAACATCTTTCAGTACCTAACAGTACACCGACATTCCTTAAATGATGAAAAAAATTTCACGGTAACTTTCTGTTATGTTGGTACCGAATTAATAAAAATAGTTCTACGATTTGGCGTTTCTTACGGGTATAGTTTCTAAATTGTCACTGTATTTAATATTTATTGTTTTATATACTTTTAGCGTATATATTAGAATCGCATTTATTTTCCAAACAATTCCACGGTTTAATCTGTATAGCGCATGCGTAAAGTGATACGGTTAATGGAACGTTGATATTACATATAGTGCAATGATACAAAATGAGCAGAGAATTGTATCTTAAGCAGGGCTTTCAAAAGTGTTCAATGAACCGTAAATAGGCTATTTCAATAAATGCTCCTTCTGCGCTTCTTATAGTCCATTCGTGGTTACTTATAACGTTTCTTACGCCCTGCTAAATTTATAGTTCCAGGATATTCCTCCGCCTCATGCAAGCAAAGCTTAACCGATTCTAGAAAACTACAACAAAGAACAACGCGCCGCTTTCGTGTGCAACCAGTGTAATAATATTTGGCATTAGAACTACTTCTTACAAGGCATTACCAGCACACATATTTTCTCTCAATTTTTAATTATGTTATTTAAAAATTTAATATTATAATCTATAGACAGAATATAAATAAAATTTCAATTTAAAAAAGAAACATACTTTAATGTTATTTTATGTTGAAATAAGTAAGCTTGTTATAGATTACATAAATAGATAACAACCAAATACTTCATACATGGGGTGACATCGTTTCAAAGGTTTTGTTTATAAAGCGTGGAAATACCACGAATAGACTTGACAAAAATTTATAAGTCGGCATTATTCTTGAATTACATGCAACATAATCTCCGTACTGTTTTTTTTACAAAAGAATATCATTCAAAAAAATCTTTTAATCTATGCTAGTCCTTTTCATCGTCGAATATTTGGAGTCGATTTCCCACGAATGCGCGAAAATAAACGAGTGACCGTGTCGGTGTGTTAAATTTTCCAGTGTGTGAAAACAGGATGAAGGGAGCTCGCATTTCATGCATAAACCGTCTGTCTGCGAAAACAGAATACGCGCGGGGAGCGAAGTGACTGGAATTTTATGACTTTTCCCTTTGTCCCGAGCGCTTCAAAATGGGTCAACGCTACAGGTATCTGAAACATGACCCGCACACAATTCTCGCTCTACTGCCGGCTGTTAAAATAGCACACACGAGGTAAAAAAAAAAAAAAATACGGCAATATGTTTTACTTGGTTATTCGCCATTTCATAGCACAGTGAAAAACTTGTGAAGGTTATAGGAAATTTTACAAGGAACAACTTGTCGTAGACCGCTCTAAAAATTTCAGGGTGCAACTTAACTTTGTTAAACCAACTTTGGCAATCATCCGAATTATAATAAATAAATACGGATTTATTGTTTTGATGTTATGTGATGCGTGCTAAGCAGTACTAACAACTATAGGTTGTTCAAGTTTATTTTGT
This sequence comes from Dryococelus australis, assembly GCA_029891345.1. Lineage (NCBI taxonomy): Eukaryota > Metazoa > Arthropoda > Insecta > Phasmatodea > Phasmatidae > Dryococelus > Dryococelus australis. Next base: position 30,975,476 of record CM056995.1, on the reverse strand, counting down.
GCACTTCTGAAATCAACCTTGAAAAATGTCACTACCCCTGCCTGAATATGCCGACCGTCTGGGGTGCGGGAGGTTCCGGGTTCGAATCCTAGTTAAAGCGTGGGTGTTAGTTTAAGTTAAGTCATAAATAGGGACCTGCAAAATTCGCGTTATTATTTTACATCAGGTTAAACTTCACAGTATTATACGTAAAGTAGACAGCGTAGTTTCTCCATTGGCTGCTGCATAGATGTGAAGTCATTCCCATTTTGACTGAACTCCACGTGAATTGCGGGTGGGGGGGGGGGGGAGGTACACAATTGTGATGTGTTTATTTATTGACGCAGAGTTACCCAGGGCGTGTCACATGAAGTATGTTCCAATGGCAAACATATAGCAAAGATACACATGTTTTGAGTTAAACGTGTACTCAAAAAATAACGCGAATTTTGCAGGTCCCCAGTCATAAGTTAGTGTGTAAGCAGTTGGTTTGTAAGCCTTTAGGAATAACACCAAGGGACGTTAATAAGCCATTTCCTCCAAGCCAATTCTACCCGCATATATGTTAAAGGATTTACCCTACAAAGTTGGTGACGTCGGAAAGGAAATAGTTCCGTGTATAAACGTTGAGTTAAAAGTGTAACGTAAGCATTTGTGAAATATGAAATTATTTATATTGCCTTGCGTGTTTTTTTTTCAATGGGCATAAGTGTAACAATTAGCAGATTTAAAAATTATTTACTTTTCCAATAATTTCATTGTTTCACGTGGCCGACGCATGGATAGTGTCGAGGCCCACGACCATGTTGATTTAGTATATGGTTGAAGAATACTCTATGTACACACACGTATACATATCTTACGCAAGACTTTCAAAAGTGATCAGTTTACCGTAAACAATCTATAGGAACTTCGCACAGCAAAGAACTATGTTGACGGTACACGCCCGATTGTCGGAAGTATTTACAGAACGGAAAATCATTACAGACATTAACGTATCAGTTGCTGTCGTATTTTATTTATCGTCAACGTGCAAAGCGGCCGCTTATTGGGCTACCACGAGGCACCACAGCACACGATTCGTTGAGCACAGCGCTTGTCATTTTGTATTTGGTCTACAGACACGATATGGCGTGAATGCTAGCGAAACTTCTGATGATCCACGTGTCGAGTAATGAAATACGCAGTGAGCACAGAAATTAATATTTGATTTGATGTCAGTGTGTTGTTTGATATTTTTGAAAATACCCCTCACACGCCCCTTACCAACGGTTTACTCTTGACAAGCAAAATATAATACGTTTAATCGAATATGATGGGCTGTCTCACTTCCTCGCCCTGTCCCATTTAACGAAGCTAATTTTCTCTTGTACGAATACACTGTTCAGTTGCCACCAACAATTGTGTAAAAAGTAACACTAAAAATAAAATTGGATTGCAAAAGGGTGTGTGAGAAGTGACATAACCCATCCACATCTCTTAACGTCTTTAATTCGCCCCTTTCAACAGTGCCACAGTCACACAATTTTCACGGGGTGTACTTCTAACATGACTGCATATTGTTACAAGACACCGGAACGGTATTTCCGAGTTCGTAAGGGATGGAGGTTTTAATAAAAATAAAATAACTAAATCTGATTCTAGTTTATTCCCACAGTTATTATTTACAGCATCAATCCGTCTATCTCCACTCCTTTTATTTCTCAGTGAGCGCAGTTTCCAATGTATATCTCAACTTTAGTTAAAGTCCTCAATGTCTCAGTTTAGTTATAGTCAATTAACTCACATTCATAATCAATATATGTTAATTCTGTCTGTTGGCATCATTTGAAATGTCTTTCACTCACGCATCCAGTCCACTGGTCCAGCCTGCCAGTCACACCCTTCACTTCGCCGATGCTCGCAGTAGCAGATATTGCTCCCGCTGTCACTTCCGGCACCTATCGCTTAACGTCGTACGATCGACCGAACTCCCGCCACTCGTAAACTCTCGGCTCGGAGGCCCATCGCACTTTTTTTTTATATTATCGCTGGCCTTTGTCTGGAAGTTTCGACACACCCCGAGTCACGCTGAGAGAAAGTGGGGCAGTAAACGACCAGAAAATTCTTCAGATAAACGGACAAATCCAATCTGCTGAAGGTCGGAAGAGTGCGAGCCGCGAAAGGCTTATCGTGGCGCCAGACGGAAGAAACCGCGGTTGTACTCGTTATGATTTAAAACCCTGATAGGATCATTACTCACCTGTCTTTCAAACATCCCATAGTGACTAGCCGCCCGTTATTATATCACTGCTCTGTCCTCTTCCGCTCGCTCGCGGAGGGCAGGTCAAGGAAAGCGAGGGCGTAACACTATGTATAGCCTATTCGTGGTTTCGTCACACTTTTTTATTTAAACCTTGGAAGAATCACCCCATGTACATTTTTAGTTATTTCCTAAATACACCATGTATCAGCCGTTGTATACCTTTGTTAACATAAAACTTCTTTTTCATTAATTTGCAGTTTTACTTATAATTAATATATAAATTATAAGTAGTAGGAAAATAATAAGTCTGAGGCAATTGCGTCTGGCACCTGATTCTAATTCTGGGGGACGCCATGTCGTGACGTCACCCAACCGCCATAATTTATTCTTTTTTTTACCTAAAAATTCTCCTTTCTTCCCTCTAAATCGCCTAAAGTTCCCTAAAATGTCCCTTTCCCCAAGAAAAAGTCCCTCGTTTCCTTAAAAATTTCCCTTGTTTCACATTTGCAAAAAGGACCCCCAAAATTTCCAATTTTTCCAGGGGCAGGCGAGGTGGATCGGCAGGTGACTTTGGATAAGGCAAGTGGACCAATCAAGACCTTTCATTTGGACCTATGACTTTGAAAATTCAAAAATATCCAAAAAAAACTTAAAATAATTTCACCAAAAATAAAAAAAACATCAAAATATATATTATTCAAATTATTAAAAAAATGATTAAGAGTTTGTTATTATAAATTAATAATAATATAAATAAATTATTTAAAATATATAACTTCACAAAGATCACCCCTCAACCATACCCATTCCACCATTTTGGTAGGTGCAACCGACGACTATCTTGGTAGGAAACCACCATCTTTTAAATAGGTGATCGCCATCTTGGTAGGCGACCATCATCTTGGTAGGCATCACGCATCCACCATATTAGATGCAGACTAACTCGACCATGACCCCATGACCTTGAATGACCATGAAAATAAACTCGAGAAAAAGTACATAAAAGCCAGCAAGCAAATGATGTTACAGACTACTACCACCATATTGAATGCATGCGGCCATGACCTTGACCCCATGACCTTAGATGACCCAATATATTCAAATTCGCAGGTGAGACTGATAACACATTCAAACCTGGTAGTGTGACCAGAAACAACGTCCACATAAATGTTTGCGAGGCGAAATGCATACATATGAACATACGTCCCAGCGATGGGAGGCGGAGGTAGAGGCGGGTTAGAGCTATGGTGCTCTGGAGCGCAGGAGCGATGGAGCTATGGTGGAGTCAGTCTGTAGGAGTCGGTCGACAGACTCGGACGGAGATGTAGGCGCGGGAGCTAAAGAAGCACGTAACGTCGACAATGGTATTCTAGGTACCTCTGCCGTAAAGTCCGATGGCCCCATTGAATATTTCGTAGGCGTAACTGCTGAAGAAGTTGATGGCACTGCTGGCACCCCTCCCGAAGAAGTAGCTGGCACTGTCGTAGCTACCATTAGCTCTGGCGTATCTGAAGACATCGCACATGCAGAATAAGACTTAGATGCGAAGCTATACAGAGCTAGCCGAGACGATGTACCTTTCACGGCAGACGTCAAACTAATCCTCTCAGCTGACCTCCCTATACGCAAGCCCTATGACGTCATATTGAATTTGAATCAATCATATTACGCCATTAATACATTGTCCGGGCACCGACAAGTCAGTCATCGAGTTGCCAACTGATTGCGTCTGGACAATCGCATGAAGGCTTTGAGACATCACACACAGGCAGGTAAACAGGCTTCAGATGCTTATTCCTTGATCACATTACCATGCTATTATATCTTCAACACGATCGTAGAATCGACTCTGTGCTAGCGATGATGCAGGTCGCGGCTCCATGATCGTCGAGGTCAAAGCCAGGCCTTCGTATTCGCAATTAATCTTCGCGGGATGAGAGCACTCCGTGAAAATTCAAATACATCTTTACATGAGTTTGTGGAGCAATACAATGTAATTTTAATCCACTTGGGCGGGCTGTGTCTATTTCTCCCCCTCCATCGCGCGGCCAGGTCTAAGTTTATTTGGTACGAGTACATTGGTCGTTTACTTGTGCGGAAGGGTTCACAAAAACACCTGGCCGCAAAAGTATGTACAAGAAGTGACAAGTACGGCGTAACTTAACCCACCCATGCCTCCAGCTTCAGACTCGCCCACTTCAGCCGGTTTAGCACACGGGATCGCACTAATTAGCGTGGTTTCCTTTGTGCGCGAGCCTACCTTGACTTTGATCCCCAACCCGGGGCCGTCTCTGGGGTCGAGAATAATCTCCCGCCTGCAATCGATATCCCGTATAACATAACCGGGGAACACTTCGAGGGGTTTGGTACGTGCGGCTGGTCTTTGAAAGTACAGCTGCGACTAAAAGGAAAACAAAAATATGTGGGGGCAAGGTACAGTATTGTAGTTCTGACTCTGTAGTGATAAAGGCGCAATTGCATTCGTTTGTAAGCTGTTCACGCCGAAGTATGCCCTTTAGAAACTAACAGTTTTTAAAAAAAAATTTGCCGTCGGTTACTGCGTGTAATTCAACACACGTATTGACTGGCGTGATTTTCGTAAAGTTGGCAACGAGACAGGAAAATATTGTCACGTGTATTACGCAGAGAAAATGGTTTTGTTGATTCAGACAATATTTGTTTGGTGCAACCAAATCATTTGTTTGTATAGGGGCAATGAAATATTTTGTTGTTGAAACAAAATTATTCTGTTGTTCTCATTTGGTTGCCCCTAACTGTAACATTTGGTTGGTGGAACTGAAGATTTGTTGGCTACGCGTACATTAAACAGTTTGGGCCAATATGAAAGAATTGTACAAGTTCGACCGAATTTCGAACCTGGATCACTTGCGTCCGAGCGCTACGCCTTAGTAATCTCCGCTAATGTAACAATTGATGGCACCGAAAAGCTTTTAAATAGATATACGCCAAATATTGGGCAACGTGTGCAAACAAATATTTCAAATTTTACTGTTTTACTCTCGTCAGTTTCTTGCTGCATTGTTTTATTAATATGTTTGTTATTGCATCTCTTGATGCTTAACAGTCATATAAACACGGTTAATATCCTAATTGTCACAAAAAATACAAACAATCTTTCGAGCTGTATTTTCGAACGAAGGCAGACAAGTGAGTGATCAAACAAACATACACAGTTGATTCAACGAAATATTTCGTTGGCAGTCTAATTAATTGACAGTCTAACACAGAGATTTTGTTTATTCAATCATATATTTTGCTAGACGAACAAAGGTAATTTTGTTGCTTTGCAAATTTTGTTTCCTCAGCAAATATATTGTTAGGGCAACTAATTATATATTTTGCCCTATACAAACAAATATTTTGTTCGATTTTCTCGCAGTATAGCGTCTGTTAAAAGTGTTTTAACATTTTTTGACCAGTGGATTTATTTAATATCGTTTCTCCATGTTTTATGTATATGAGAATACGAACTAACATATAAGTGAGAAATCTACATTTTTAATAATTTCGCAGTTACACGATGGCGAAGTTAATTTTACGTATAGTAGAAATATACAAAATGTGGGAGAAAAGTAGATTCTAAACATGGTTCTCATGTGTGCTCATCTGACCGCGAACCGGGTATAATTGGGAACTTTTGAAAGCACTGCTGAGGATCTATTTTTCTTCTTACCTTGTATCCTTCCACCATATGAAAAATTAACGTTGCCACGGACCACGTCACTTCATTCACGAGTCACGTAACTGAATATGTGGAATTTTTATATAAGCAAACGTATTAATGACGTGCAAATTATTGCGCTTGCGTGTATAACACGAGAGTGCGTGAAGAGATTTGGCTGGCTCTTAACTTTGGAGGTCTCGAGAGTCGATGACGGTGAAGCGAGGTGGGTACGGAGCAACGCTGGAGTGAGGGAGAGCGGGGGAAACCTGGAGATTCCCGAGAAAAACCAACGACCAATGGCATCGTCCCGCACGATTCCCACCTGCGAAAATCCGGAATCGAACCCGGTTCACCTGAGGTGGGAGGCGAGTAGTATAACCAGCACACGAACATAGCCTCCATAAAACAAAAACAAAAAGCTGACTTCGGAAGTCATAAAATTGTATATTACGTTCTCAGTAAAAAGTCGTCTTACAACCATATTTTTATTAATTCGCTACCAACTTAACAGAGAATAACGCATGCTAGTGTGTACTATAGAGCGTATGTAGTTATTTGATTTCAAATACGCTCGCATTTTCGTGTACAGCTTTTACATAATAACAAGCAATTTTAAGGTTGCGATTAGTAAAAAATTTCCTTTAAATAAAAAAAGGAAGATTTAATTGATATCAATAATTGTGCCACAACGTTATTCGAGAAGCTACAGATATACAGGCTGTTCGGAAACTCGCCCTAAATAATCGAAGACACGATTCCTTGTGGAAAATGAGGTAGACGTACGCAATACAACTTATAGCCTAGCTCAATTCCTAAGGGAGATAACAGCCTTGACAATCGAGTTTAGAAGTAAAATTTTTGCAAACTATAACAAACGGCGTGGAATTAAACTACGATTTTCGGGATTCTTTTTACTGGTACAGAGATTTTCAACCTATCAAAAAAAAAAACCAGCTGTAAGACATTTCTCCTTCATGAAAATAATAGCAGTGCCCACTCTTACTGCGTACAAGTATGTATTTTGCCTTCACGTTTTATACTGTTTTGATACTGTCTTATTGAGCAGTACCCAGCAAACACAACATGTCGCCAAAGTGTCGGCAAATTGTCAGCCCGATGCCTGTAATGTAGGCAACTGTCGATGCAATGCCAGAAGAAAGCCGTCTGACAACGGCGCGATGTCTTTTTTGAGACGGATTGCGAGCCGTTAGAAAAAAGACAACGTCCTGCTGTATTTTTTTTTAGGATAACATATGGATATCACCGAAAATATGTTGGCCTGATATTGCAAAGGAAACATGTCGAAAGCATCTTAAAAATATTTCTGGGCCGATTCCCATACGGCATATTTGTCTTTTCAGTAAGCTGGCCATTATCTCATTTATTCCGGCCCGGCAACGTTTTCGAGACGAGGCTCTTTATCACAATATCACCATAAATATGATGTATTTTTGCCGACAAACTTTTGGAAAGTGTTTTGAATGGGCAAGATGTTAGCTAGCTTTTCATGGCATGATGAATTATTTAAGAACGTGTGTTAATCATTACTAGCATGATTTTTCGTGATTATGAAGGTGCCATGTGGTAGCCCAAGGCATTTGTTTGTTTTGAAATCTTTTTCATTTGTACAACCATCCGACAGATATATTAAAAACTAACAAAACTATTTTGTTTGCAAGCCTCTGAAGAAATAGTTTTTAAATAATCAGTGTTTTAAAATTATTTTGTTATATTGTTATGGAATTTATATTCGCCTTTATAATAATTTTTGTAATGGTATATTTTTAATTACTGGAGTGCAACAGCAATTTACCCCATGGAGTATAGGTTAGCATGCTGGGCTGTCGACACAAGGGTCTTAGGTTTATATGATACAATATGTTGAGAAGTAAATGAAATTAATATAAGTAAAGAGGAAATGACAATTACGAAGACTTTTAATCGAAAAGTTAAGGCTTTTTTCATCGGTATAATGCTTATTTCTGGACATCATGGGGCTGCAGGCCTGGCATCGTATCGACATCCAGCCGTCGCAGGCCCGGCACTGTCGGCCAACAGTTAGCGGCCAGTCCAAATTTCCATCCGGCTGCTTCCGGCATAAGACAGCGGGCCGGAATCGGCTGGCCGGAGTATGTCGTGTAGCTTTTACTGGCCCGATTCCGGCTCGTATTTTCAGAGTTTGCTGGGAACTTACTACCTACTATAAGCTATTCACGGTAAAATGAGCACTTTTGAAAGCTCTGCTTAAGATCTACTTCAATGAACGTTGTGTATTCTTCCGCATTATGTGAGATTAACATTGTCATGGGACTCATCACTTTACTCATGCGTCGGTCAAGTGAAACTTTGAAATTATTAGAAAATTAAATGTTTTTCCTAACCCTTTTTATTCGACATTAAGATACGGAACTGCTTCCCGCCCGAAGTGACCAACTTTACTGGGCGCACGTCACTCAGGGCGCCCGTTTGTACGTATGCAATACTTCCAACACGTGGATGTGAATTATATGGTAAGAAGCCAATAACGAGCCGACATTACCTGAAAGCATCACAAGTGAAACGAGATAGAACGTGCGTGCTGGGCTTACATGTGTGTAGGACTGCAGTGTAGACAGATCGTCAAGGTTTACGTGGGAGGAATTGGTCGGCATGCATTTGATGCACGGTGAGGCAGGCTGCAGAGGTCCGAGAGCCTGTAACGTGTGCCAGCAGAAATACCCAAACCACTTGACACCTCAGTCATGGGACGTTTGTCGCAGCTCACCAACCTTGTAAGGGAAACTTGTAAACTGACCGTCACGATAATTATTGTACTGTGAGGTTGTTTGGTACTTGCTAACGCGTTTTAACCTTCATGCGTTTTCAAGCAAGATCAAAGCGGCAACGCATGTTAGTTCGTATGTCAAACATAATGCGATTGTATTATTTTAATACATTTCCCACATTAAGATAAGTCGGCCTAATAACTGTTGCTTACTATGTGTTTTAACTCTACGAGTAATAAGTGTTTCCTGCATGCCAGGCACTGTATCTTCCCCGCAAAAAAAAAATAACTGTGCGATTTAAAATGTTTCAATGAGTCGTAAAGGGCATTTTTTTGTTAAGAAGGATGTAGTGCTCAATAATAAAGTATCAAATTTTCAGAAAACTTTAAGGCAAATCAAACTGTATACAATTAGAGGAATGCCATCCCTATTATTTTTATGAAGGGAGAAGGTCTTAACGCCTGTTTTTCTATACGTTAAATATCTCCATAACTCTAAAAATTATCCTGAGAATCGTAAATTTATTTGTAGGCCATTTCAAATATTTAAAAAATAATAATAAGTAAATTCGTTTTTCAAAGTCTGGTATCTCAATTAGGAGTTGGGCTAGGCTAGACTTTGCATCACATATGTTCACCTCATTTTCCACAAGAAATCGCCTCCAGAAATATTTCGGGTGGATTTCCAAACAGCCTGTACATAAACATTATAACGTTTAGCAATATGCCGCGTAAAATTTCCTTTCAGGAAACTTCCTTGAAATGCATTTGTTGATTTAAATTGACGGAGTGTGGAGATCCTGCAAATACATGAACCTTCTGAGCGTGATCAGCAAGTGAATTGGGTCATTTAATTGTTAATTTAATCCACCCTCACGCAACTGGGGGACTTTTAATGTGCTGAATGAAACAGGCAAATATCTTCATGCGTTTTTTTTTACAGCAACCATATTTTAGTGTTGCAACTTGCTAACAATTTCTAATAGTTTCTTTACAGCAGTCGTCGTGACAGCTCTACTACCCTAATTGCACTTTAAGTTAACATCTTCCCGTGAACAAATTTACGTTTTCTCCGAGTAACATAGAATGTTAAGTTATTAAAATATTATCATACTCACATATCAATACCAAAGCAAAACTAACAATAAGCTACTAATATAATTAATAATCATACTTTCCTCAACATGGGTACAATAATTAAAAAATAATTTCTTAAAAGCTGAGTTGGTAGGAAGGGCTTGGCTTCTCTTTGAAAACAATATCATTATAAATGAAACCAGAAACTTATGTAACAGTATTGAGACAATTACAAACACATACATGCCTTACCCTGGACTTGAACACAGAAAACCTCGTGCAATAAGCTAACGTGCAATCCACTGCATTACGTAGTTCAGATTCGAAGGATAAACTTCGGATTTATTAAGTCTAAAGTTTCGAATGATACGGTTTACAAACCTAACATATTTACAGTGCTTTTATTTCGAAAATAAAGGACTGAGTAACGTAAAAAAATTATCAGTTTACATGGCTTACCGTAGCGCAATTTGTGTGACGAATTTGATGAAAATCGGATGATTGGTTCGTAAGATATGACTTAAAACGTCATTTTCTTATTTCATGATATAGTACAAAATTGCTAGACAAAGAAGCTCTATATATGACGCTTCTTATATATATATTGTCTAGGTACAAATTTTAGTTGAATTTGGTTAAATTGTTTAATATATATGTCAAACATACCTTAAATATTTACGACGCTGCCATTTTGAACATCGTTGTCTAACACATTTAAATAATGAAAGTTTATATGATATTTTGTAGCATTTATGGTATGCACAATTTTGTAAGAATTTATTTAAAACGTTCCAGTGTAACAATTGGTGGTAATCAGTTGATTGGTCCTCGAGACGTGGCATAAAACCTCAATAATTTTCCTGTGTAGATCTTCATAAATGGAGGACAAAAAATTAATGTAGTAGCAAGTTGGATGATTGTATGCTGCCAATATACACAGTTAAGTAATAATAGATTACTTAGTTTCGTAGATATCGCTCATAAAACTAAAATAATTTTATAACCGCCATTCTGAAACTAAATGTGTCCTATTTTTAAAAATGTGTTTATTATTATGGCCTTCTACAGTACATCATCTTCTCCAAATTATTTTAAGAATGGGTTCATTGCTTCCCGAGATACGAGATAAAATCATTATTTTTATTCGGAGGGCTATTTTACAAAATGGCAGAGAAATGAGGCTTTCCATAGACAAATTTGATTGTTGTTATGGGTTCTTCCTGCATACAAAGTTAAGTTTGAATTTTTTTTTGTAAAAAAAATGTACTAAACTAAAAATTTATATAGCCACCGTTTTGAAACATTTTAAAAATAAGTGCCTGGCCTACATAAAACAAACCAGTGTATACCACCTGCTGCAGTACCATTTGTTTGCCAAATGTTTTCCGAGATATGACAAAAAACTTTATTTACTCGCAAGGTGCTATCTCGCAAAATTGAGGACAAAAGAGGCTCCATTTTTTATACAGTTGATTACATGGTTTCGACGATATAGCATTATAAGCTAAAAATTGCTATATAACCGCCATTTTGAAAATAAGTGTCTGGCATGCTTAAATACACCACTTGACATTATCTACTTTAATAATAATTGTTTGACAAATTTTATAGGAATTGGTCAATTCTTTCTCGAGATATGACATAAATATGTTCTTTTTATTCGCATGATGCTACCTTGCAAAATGGTGGACAAAAGATGTTCCATTTAGATACGGTTGATAATTGTAATGTCTACTGCCTGGATACAAAGTAATTGTGGAATTGATTACATAGTTTCGACGATATAGCATTCTAAACTAAAATATCTGTATCGCTGCCATTTTGAAAATATGAATCTGACATATCATTTATCATCATCTTTATCAGTACTACTCATCTCTACTTGTCTGCAAAATTTGGTAGGAATCAGTTAATTATTTACCGAGTTATAACATAATTACTTCATTTATTCGTGTAGCGCTATCTTATAAAATGGCTGACAAAAATTGGTTCATCGTCGGTAATTAAGATGCTTCTAATATATATTCAGTATACAAAATTTGGTCGAAATTCGTTAAATGGTATAGCATGTATATTAAATAAATTTAAAACAATGTACGGCCGCCATTTTGAAAATAATTACCTAATCAATTTCAATCACTTACGTTTATATGGCCTATCATAGTATTAGCTACATGACAAATTTGGTGAGAATTGGTTGAACAGTTTTCGAGATATAATGTAAAACATTTGTTTTAAATTGGAGTTCTTTTTCAAAATGGTTGACCTACAAGAATATACGCCTCACGATTTAATGCTTACGCAATGGCCTGTCAGCATTCATTATTTGGTTTAAATCGGTTGAACGGTTCCCGAGATATTACAGTTTACCCAAAATCCTTAAATTGTTGTTATTTTGAAAGAAAGTGCACGACGTGGTCAAAAACTATAAAAGTCAGGTGTCTTTAATAAGTATTATATGTTTTCTAAGTTAGATGAAATTCTGTAGAAGCTTTCAAGAATTAATTTTTCTGAAGGGGTGTGGGGGCGGCACACACACGCTCAGACACACGCAGCCACACCACCAACATACACACAAACACACACAGACACACAGACAGAAAAGTGATCTCATAAGCCTTTCTTTCCTTCGGAAAGTAGACTAAGATGAGAAAAGAAATATGTTCAGATGTGCGATGGACAAAGCGTTTGAAGTACTGACCATAAGATTTTCATCAAGTACCACGTTCACAACAAATTTTCGTTCCGTAAATATAAGTTCGGAAGTATTCTTCTTCCACGAATACATGAATTATTAAATTATTAAATCACGTGTGTTCTTTCAAGCGTCCAAAAAATGGCTCGTAAAACATTGATATGTTTAATATATACACTATCTACTAAAAAGTAATTGGGCACTTATCCACAATGTTTGCTCGGTAGTTGTCACCCTGTTAGAATCTCGTAGGGCCACCTCTTGCGGCTATAACAGCAGCCACACTATCTGGCATGCTCTCTACGAGTGTGTGCAGGACATCCACGGGGATTCGTCGCCATTCCTCTTGCAACCATTCCATGAGTTGAGCAATGGACTTTGGCCGCGCCTGACGAGCCCTCACCCGGCGATCTAATTCTTCCCAAATATGTTGTATAGGGTTGAGGTCGGGGCTCAGGGCGGGCCAGTCCAATCGGCGAACATTGTTGTCGGCGTACCACTGCATAGTAGCCCTTGAAACATGGCACCTGGCATTGTCAACCTTGGAAGTAACACGGGTCCATTCCGTAAAAACGCCACAATGTTGAGAACATTTCATTATCCAGAATGTTACAATAGGCCTCTGTGTTCATGCTACCACGGACAAACACCAGCGGTCCTACGCCGAAGGCCGTGAAACACAAGTCAACTGACGTACTGAATTACATATCTTCACGGGTGCCCAATTACTTTTTAGTTGATAGTGTACGTCTAGCGTAAAAAGAATGATACTCAGAGCAGTTTACCACAGTTGTCAGGGTCCTTATTTATAATCTATCTGAACCAAAATTATATTTCTGTTAAAATTTGTCTGAAAAATATCTGTATTGGACTGTCTTTACTTTCACGTTTCGTTAAAATGGCAATTTTAAATGTTTCCCTGATAGAAAATATTATTATTAAAATATTTAACTTATCTTGCGTGACTTCGCTTGAATTTTATTAATTTATAGGAGAAAGCTCACAAAAGTAAAATGCAAAGAAATTGTATTTATTCCCATCGATAATGTTTGTGTAGCTTAAGTTTCGAAGCTGAAAGAAATTTTAACTGTATTCTAGTGAATAACAATTTTTTTTTTAATTATCTTACAGATGTAAACGTATACTCTCAGAGGCGGAAAAAGGCTTAGAGCATTTTAGTGGCCATAGTCTTCTCTCCTTTCTCTCAGTGTCCTGAAGTATACACTGTGTTTATCCGCACTTGAACATTTTCTGAAAGACAGCAGAGGTTAGAAAGACTAGCACTTGGTTAAATTTTCTAAAAACATGGAGGCTTTCTCTATGCATCTGTAAACAGAAAACTATTCTTCATCGTTTCTTCGTCTGGTCTGCGGTGCCTGCAGAATTTTAAAACTAGAAATGAACTTTGTGTGTGACAGGTGTTCTTAAAGGCAATCCTAACAGTTCGAAGTATCGCTGCTCAAGAGTTGTAAATTTCTGGTCATTGCCTAATTTATTGTGGTTTAATCCTTCGTGCCCGAACTCTGGAGTTATGTTCTTTCTGGTGGTTTTGTTTCATTCGTTTCTCACATCGTAGTAGAAATTTACAGGTCACAAATATATAGCAACGGGAATTCCACTGAATCATCTATAAAACTGTTAGTTTATCACCGTTCCCTCACACATGCAGCAGAGCAAAACTGTAGCGGAAATATTTGGTGGAAAGTCATCTATCGTTAACTGGATAAATAAAATTATGTGTGATTTCATATGTCGTTCTTCTGGCCTCGAGTTTACTAAGGCACAAGAGACAGCGTCATTATGGTCAAATATGATTTCTTTAGGGAAATAGTTGTTTATTTTTGCAAGCCTATTCCCGTGCCTTGAGGAAGACTGTAGATATAAACCTTCACCTGTACTTCCAGAAAATCTGGTGATCAAGCGCCTGAATATTTAGCTAATGACCGAGTAACCCTTACATAGTTCCTATAAGCTTTCGTTTAGTCACGTTTCATTGACCCTGGTGTTTCCTCCCTTGCAGAAGTAAATTGCGTAAATCAAGTTTAGCTTTTACCTCCCTGTGATCGGGAATGTTTGCTTATTAAATGTGACTCCAATTGTCCGTTTTTAGAATACGTGACCTACGACATGTTTCACGATATAGCATTACTTCTCCAAGTTTTTTAAATGTTAAAAACAAATACCTAAAAACATTTATTGGCATTATCCTGAGCCTACATCATGGACGACCCCTGAACCCTCACTATGATACATCCCCAAAACAACTGATGCGGCAAAGTCTCGAAACAGCATCCAATTAATCATATGAAAAAAATACATGACAATAATATCTCCAAGAAAATACTAAGTAAAAAATGGCGGACGGCAAGAAGTAGAGACAGAGCATGAGATAGAACAAAGGTAAGTTAGAATATCTAAATCCAAGATGGCGGCAGTGATGTAATATTTGCACTACCAGATCGTGCACTTAAGACAAATGTAGATGGTTAAAGTTGTCGTCGCACTGCCAGCCAATTCCATTTTGATTTATCGTTATGTTCTTTTGCAATTTTTATCCATTAACCTACTCCCACTTTACGACGATATGATGTAAGGTAGTGGTTACATACTAAGTTAAATATAAACTTACAAAAACGGCACATGGAGCCACAACTTTGCGGAACTCAAACCACGGATTCTCCACACAAGCGTTTTTATTTATGTTACTGCAACGCTAAGTACAGTTGAAGAACTTTCATAAGGTTCGAGTCCAATTATTCGCTTTTGTAACTTTTGCAGGTCAATGAATATGTAAGTTACCCATTTGAGCTTTTTAACTGGCTATAAAATGTACTTTACTAAAGAGTACTACCGACAATTTATAAAAGAAAAACCATTTTGTTCTATATCCGTATCCTTTTGCTTTTATGAGCACCACATCTCGTGAAAATCTAAATTTTGATAACTAACACTTAAATCTGAAGTAAATATCGTAATACTTGGCGCTTAATGACCTTTCTTCACTGATACAATATTAATAAGTATAGTCGTTAAATACGAAATCAGAGGAATCAAATTCATATATAATTCTGAATATATATTTATTTTAAAGACAAATTTGAATAATGTAAAAATGTTCAACTAAAACACGGCAGACTTTTAAAAATAAAGTTCAGTATAAAATTAATTTTAACAGAAATCTATTAAGGAATTTATACAAAGTCGCTTGACTCAACCTTATGAATTCTTTTTTCGTAATGCAAAAAAAAAAAAGGCTACTAATCAAATTTTTTTCTGTAATTTTTTTACTATATTCAAGAATAAACAAACAAAATATAAAAACATCAAATTAACAACAAATACGCCTCAATATCGATTTAAAAAGTTGATGGTTTTAATTGATAAATACGTAAAATATTCCAGAGTACCAAATAAACTGTCTCCACATAAAGTGGCATCATAATTAATGCACTCACCCACAGTGCTGTACATATTCCAGAGTACCAAATAAACTGTCTCCACATAAAGTGGCATCATAATTAATGCACTCACCCACAGTGCTGTAAATATTCCAGAGTACCAAATAAACTGTCTCCACATAAAGTGGCATCATAATTAATGCACTCACCCACAGTGCTGTACATATTCCAGAGTACCAAATAAACTGTCTCCACATAAAGTGGCATCATAATTAATGCACTCACCCACAGTGCTGTAAATATTCCAGAGTACCAAATAAACTGTCTCCACATAAAGTGGCATCATAATTAATGCACTCACCCACAGTGCTGTACATATTCCAGAGTACCAAATAAACTGTCTCCACATAAAGTGGCATCATAATTAATGCACTCACCCACAGTGCTGTAAATATTCCAGAGTATCAAATAAACTGTCTCCACATAAAGTGGCATCATAATTAATGCACTCACCCACAGTCCTGTACATATTCCAGAGTACCAAATAAACTGTCTCCACATAAAGTGGCATCATAATTAATGCACTCAACCACAGTCCTGTACATATTCCAGAGTATCAAATAAACTGTCTCCACATAAAGTGGCATCATAATTAATGCACTCACCCACAGTGCTGTACATATTCGAACCGACGTCGGTTACCCATTGGCTGCTGCATAGATGTGGTCACTCCTTTTTTTTTTTTTTTCCTGGACTGCACGTGATTGGACTACACAATTGTGAAGTGTTCATTTACTGGTGTAGAGTTACCCAGGGCGTGTCAGATAAAGTGTGGTGCAATGACAGACGTATTACAAAGGTACATGTGTTTGAAGTTAAACATGTCCCCAAATAATAACGCGAATTTTGCAAGTCTCTAACAATAAATAATTTCAGTGCCAAACTATGGTAAACATTTTATTTCATTAAAGCAAAAAAAATTATTATTTTAACGATTACTTTTCTTATACAGGCCATGTTTCTATTGGTATTTATATTATTACATTGATATGGTTGTCGTATCTGTCGACTTTCACCTACATGGAAATAGTGGATTTACGTCCTACGTATAGTTCTACTTAATCTATGTGGGACTAGGAGGTGTGCAAAGACGTTGAGCATGCCTGGTGCTTCGAGCTGCGAAGGGAATCCGTCGGACTGCACGCGACCTATGAGAGAGCTGGCCAATAAGAGCGCGCGTGCCGCAGCGGTTGGCCGCCGTTTGAATCCCATTCCCCTTTCACTCCCCCTCCCGAGAAGCCATAGGAAGAGTATGCGTGCTGCCTGTGACGTCAGGGAGAATGCCAGCGATGTCCACGATTATTTGGAAATGATCTGGGCTTTTTTTCATGTGAGCGACAAGCGGAATATAAGGATGTGGCTTACTGCTTTTGGTGATAACAGCAGAGAGAGGCACCAACATTCAGAATCCTCGGAACTTTATTCTGACTGGGGCTGGGGGAGGAGTTTTTATTAGTTTGTAATTACGAAAAGTGTATTTTATAATGTATTTAGAATCGGGTTTCCATGTAGCCTAAACGAATTTTTCAAATACTGAGTGGTTTTGAAAACTTTGCAATATTTAGGAGTTGTACATTCTTCTGTATAATTATTAATTTTCTGCATTGACCGTTGTGGCCGTATATTACAATCAATGTTGTAAACCATTTATCCTTTGTATATTGTTGTAAGGGGGCATTTCGTTTATGAAAGAATAGTATAGGCCTCAAGTTTATTAATAAAAAAACAAACCAGTATACCAAACTTTCGCAATACTCATACACTACGTATTATCTCAGTTACCACCTGATGGTGAATTTTCTCTCTGCTTGGTGTAATTAATGTAATATTCAATTTAAGGAATGAGAGACCAAGTTGCTCTCCCATGTGTGTGAGAGAAAGCTGCGCCACTGTGCTTCCGTCAGTTTGAGCAGTTAAATGGGGTAATAATATTTTGTTATTTCTTCTTTTCTGATAAGATCCTGGGTTTGTGAAAGTGTTGAAAAGGGTATTTACGTGGGTGTGAGAATCCGTACAATAACTAATTTCTTCTACAGGAGCCATCAGAACTTCATGGATCCAGAGTTTGGGAAAAGAATCTCTAAAGGCCCCATCCTGAAAGATGCTGGGGCGTCTCTTAATGCTGAGGACACTATTAATATCTTACATCAGCTGATGTGGGATCTGGCAAGAAAACGAGATACTGCTGGTGGTACTGAGTATGAGTCGATGGCATTCTTGAAAATTTTCAAGTATTTTCCTCGTTCTCTTGATTATAGTCTCCCTGTAGTGAAAACCTGAAATTTAACTTCTGTATTAAACTTACTAATGAGTATGTCGAAGCTAGCCTCACTAAAAGTGTGTGATGCTCATGTAGTGTATTCAGTTGCATGACTGAAGTCTTTTCAATCCAGAATATATCAGAATATTAATGAGCGGTTGTCATTTTTCCGAATTTCGCCAAATCATGTTTAAAGAGACATGTACCCAAGTAGCTATGTCACGGTATTGTATGAAAATACTTTACAGAGTACAATATCCCTGGGAATCTGTGCAGAAATTTGTTGTATATACTATTAGGTTAGTGGATGTATTGGGTTTGCGGTGTGAATAACCACATTTAGTATAAATTATCTTTTATAGTTGGTTACCTGAAACCTTCCGGCACAATGTATTGTATATATAAATGGCGTTAGCAAAATAAATTATAAACTAATACATTATTTTGAGGATAGCATTTATTTTTATTTTAAATTGCCTCCTTTGCATAAATTTGAATATAATGTCCGAAACTCTCTGGAAAGAAAATAGTACGGTCCCACAAGAATCAAATGTTGGCTTGTTGCGAGCTAGCATATTTCCTGAAAGTGAGAGTCTGTTTTTCTTCGTCGTCAGCCTCAGCTAGTTGGAAAAATTTCCTTAAGGCGAATTTCCTTCAGGAAGTTAAACATGCCCGCAACGATGTGGGTATTTTCTCGGGACTTTCATGTCTCCTTCCATTATTCATTACGTAGCTTCTCAACATCACGTTCCACCCGAGTGATCAAGTGGGGGTAAGCGAACCGTGGCGAATAGGTTAGCATTAACTTGAGAGTCCTCTTTAGGGTATGAATTTTCCATACACCCGGTACTAAGTTACTGGATACTTGATAGTCTCAATACCTCTACCACTGAAAGAAGTAATAATTGTATTATTATGAAACAACATCACGTAAGCCAAGTCATGCGAGTCGTGAGAATATGTGACCAAACAAAAATCGAGAAAACTGATTAGAGAATATAATATCAAGGGGTAAAATCAGTTCTATTAATGTTTGCAACGATACAAATTTGTAAAGAAGAACGAGTATAGAGAAAATTGAAGAGCACGCTGCTAACTTGTGCTGCTATACTAGTTTCGTGTAATGAAAAGCGATAAGAATTTTTAATTTGTGTTTCAAGATCGTTCTTTACTAATATAATCCAATAAAAAATAAAAGCAAGATATTTCAATTAACTGAGATAATTTTAAGTCTATTTTTGAAAAAACATTTAAACTGTCCAAACTACGTTCATTAACTTAGGCCTACTTTTGCATGCTACATTCTTTTTATAATTAAATAAATGTTGCATATTACATATATAAGAACATTTAAAATATGTATGACGTGCATATTATAAGTATTTTGTAATTACAGTTACTATTAGTAGGCTGATGAAATAAAGATCTTGTTAAGTTAGGAGGTTTCATTATAATGATGTTTTAATATGTATTTCCTCTTATTAGCATCCTGACAGTATTTACAGAAAATAGTTAACAGTTGTCATTCAGAAAATTCAAGAAAGACACTGTAAAATTAAATTTAGAAATGTTAATGAAATTATTGATTTTACTTTTTTTCTTACCAACTAATTTTGAATGAATACAATCACAGGTGAATGCAGTAGTCACATTTTATTCGTCACAGTGACTGCAGGCTATTTCTTCCTTTCCCCGAAACTGAATTCTGGAACTCAACCATTTAAAGTTAATACTTTTCTTTCACTCATATCAAAGTAAGTAGGTTTTTCTCTCCTCATATAACCTATTGCACCAACAACTGACCAGCATTTAAATTAATTTTCAAATTCAAGCCATTTTAATTAATTTTTTTATAAACCCTATTGCAAAATATTTAAATAGAGTGCAACCACTATGGGCCAAACCCATTTCCCATAAAAAAAAAAAGGTAATCAAATCCATTCCTTTGAAATAATTAATTTTACCACAAAAGATAATTTGTCTAATATTTGTAATAATGTTTTGAGAGCCACCAACTTCGTCAATGAGCTGTGACCATGGGTTTCACTTACTCCTGCAACACATATATTACATTTAAAATTCATATTAGTAAATATTTAATACCCTTTAGGTGATTTTCTTATTTCCATAAGCTCTTTGTTTTGTTATGGTGTGACATATAATATGTGTTCTCCAATGAACTACGAGAGACTGCGTGAACATCTAAAGTCTCTACAACTGTCGTATGAATGTACTGAAACTGAGATTCCGAACTCCCTTCGCGCTGTCTGGGCTGCAACTGCGATGGAAATACTAATGCACTATTGTAACCGTCCTAGACATTAGCGATCATTCAACTCCATTATTTGCACAATAAGTCGTGGTATTCTCATGTAGGCCTACCAAGTAACATCCAATTTTGACCTTTCTTTCTAGGTTTTTAACATAGTTTTTCAAGTCTGCGTGTAAAATCTTCTCCATTGCGTAAGACGTATACAGTTATTTATGTAAGCTACCGAGTAGACACGTAATCCTTTGTTCAAAATTTCTAATATCCACAAATAATTCTATTTTTTATTTGACACTTGTTTGGAATTTTGTAATTTATAGCACAAATATTAATATTTAATGTAAAAATAACTGAATAAATATCAACAAGCGGCATTTATATATATTTCTGACGTATTCGAGTAAATCACTGCCAAGAGAAGAAATGTAATTTAATTTCCATCCTACAATATTTTCATACGGCATTAAATGTCGTTTGTTCTTGAGAGTTATTTGGCGCTGAATGCCAAACATTTCATCTGCCCCCTGTCAATTACGTTCAAATCTCTGCTCTTGCTACCCTTTGATTGGAAATTTTTAATTAAACACGCCCATTCTTAAAATCTCTTTATTGTGGTGATCTCTCATAAGCTCCCTTTGTTATGGAAGTGCCGTCATCAAATTAATATTCGAACTTTATTTACGGTACATATGAGCGAATGACAACAAAACATAAAAATATTCTGCTAAGCCATGAAAATTCGTTTCATTACAATCCCATTAAATTCATGACAGATATTCATAATAAGACAGCATTTGACTAAATATATATCAGTGTTCGTAACATATGTTTATTACGACTAGATTCTCGAAAAGTCAGATTTAGTAAATAAAAACTATAATTCTTTACTTTTGAAGCATAAATTTGTGTAGTTGTAGTTTAATTTACCTTCTGTTTTATCTTGTCTCATCGATGGTCTACTTGGGCGATAAATTTTAAGTAGAGTTGAAGAGCAAAATAAAACTACATACATTGTTCATGTTTGCCGCGATTCAAACCCATAACACCTTTAACAATGGAATGGCTTTCCGATCGAAAATGCCTCGTAGCTTATGCGACATAAAACACTAACGTAACTTGTCCTAGTGATAGTTGCGCTGTGGTTCTATAAGAACATCCGGTGTAGTGATTACCACAGGATTCTCGAAACCATTCTACGTATTCTCTACACTAACGTTTGGAATGTCGAGTCTCCGGGCGTTTCCGTGTCGTAAACATCGTTTTATTTGGAAGTTAAGCTAAAGTTTTCGATGATACACCGAGCAATTCTTTTCCAATCGTGTTTGTGCTCGCTTGAATATTCCCCACCCCGCGTAGTTTCGTTCTCATCCGCGACTGTACGTTTGTATAAGCTCTGTTGACGTCGACATGAAATTCATCTCCTGTGGGAGATGTATGCTTCTCACCTGTTTGGTTTCCTTGGATATGCTGAACCGCAGTTGTTGGAGGAAGTTGGGCTGGATGAAGCGGCCGGAGTTTGTTATGAAGTAGGGGGGGGGGGGAAAGTTGCCATGCTTGTGGGAAGAGGGCGCGTCAGAATCTCCGAGCTACCCCCTCCCCCCACCCAAAACCGTTTCTGTGTATCACCCCCTTCTTTACTCCTTCGCATCGCGCTAGCTGTTCTCATATTTGCGCAGCGCATATTCGGTCCCTCGGGGAGAACCGCCCTGGAGTAAAGGGAAAGTGAGACAGCGGCGGCAGGCAAAGGTAAAAAAGAAAGCCAGCGGAGTGATAGTAAGGTTCCTGTAAACAATCTTACGGGGCTCAAAGTGCTTGACTATTACGTCGTGGCGCGTTCCACGCATCCTCCCAAACGGGAGCAGGGGCCGCGGTGCAGCAAGGGATAGAGCGCTCGCCTCAACACAAAGAACAGCCGGGTTCGATTTCCGCCGGGGCCCGCTCCCCGGTTCTTGTCTCTGAGGATCGTTCCGGACGACGCCGCTGGTCGAAGGGGTTTCTCGAGGTTCTCCAGTTTTTCTCATTTTTTTTCATTCCGGCTCTGCTCCGTACTCGCCTTGCATCGCCCTCGTCCGCTATTAAAGACCTCGTTAAGAGCCCCACAAACCTCACTATCTCAACGTGAAAGTACAGTACTACAATCAGGCTTCGTGTTCAGTCAAGTGGACTGCCCACCTTAAGGTGGCCATCTGGGTAGGTCGAACGGTGTGTAGAGCTTCAGCAGAAATCGTTTTATTAAAAAACCGCCCAACGTGTCTGAGTGAGGTCTGCTTACGAGCAGCATTTAATAAAGGTTAAACGTCTGTATACGTTCTACAGTTCCTCAGTTTCTCTCTAAAGCATGGTTTTTGTGATAGCGAAAATAGCTCAAAATGGTGTTTTCACGGTCATTTTTAGTTACGAACGTTCCGGTACAAAATATTAAGTGGAAATAGGGACGTGCATGAAACCTTCATTTTTATTATTGTGTCATAAAATGGTTGGGTCTCCGCTGAAAGTCTCACGGAAGCACGTTATTGACGATAGGACTGCACGCCAGATGAGTGCTTTGCGCGTAGAGGAGATGAGATAGTTGGTGTGCATGCCTCGGTCGCCCCTGGGCGCTCCCACGCTTTTAGGCTCAGATGTATAAAATTCCTTCAACCAGGCGGCCACCTTAACAAGCTTCTTAGTGCATTCGTTAAACCAATTTTTTTTTACTATGTTCTTCAGGGCAGTTTCGAAAAATGTTTCTTCATGCGGCAAATATTATTTGTTTGTGACGTCACGTTTACGTCTTTGCCCAGTTCCACATGGTTATAATTTTCAAGCAAACGAAGTCGGGAAAGTAGTTCTATGTCTTAAAATTGAATTAAAAGTGTTAGGTTAACATTTTGTGAATAATTAAATAAATATATTTTGCTTTGTATTTTTCATGGATTTTGGATAAGAATTAACAACTGTGTAAAATAGTTACTTTTTAAAAAAAATTTCACAGTTTCACGTGACCGAAGCATGAATACAATGATCAAGCCCATGGCAAATTAAATTATTCATATCGTGGAAAAAGTTAGCTTTGCTCAGTTATAGAGAATTAGAAATGCAATCACAGTTGTCTAATTATTCGATTTCATGAATCCGAATTGATATAGATCTACAGGCCGTTCCGATGTGGACGAAAACACGACTTGATTTACAATAAGATTTTCGCATTTAGCTTGCTGTCCTCTTTTATTTAAATCGATCCCTTCATGGAATTTTCTGGCCTTGTGCCTATATATTCTAGACTAAACTGCTGTGTTTTAGTGAGCTTCTTTTATTTAACTCGATCGCTTCATGTAATTTTCTGGCGTTGTGCCTATATATTATAGACTAAACTGCTGTGTTTAGTGAGCTTCTTTTATTTAACTCGATCCCTTCATGGAATTTTCTGGCGTTGTGCCTATATATTCTAGACTAAACTGCTGTGTTTTAGTGAGCTTCTTTTATTTAACTCGATCCCTTCATGGAATTTTCTGGCGTTGTGCCTATATATTCTTGACTAAACTGCTGTGTTTTAGTGATCTTCTTTTATTTAACTCGATCCCTTCATGGAATTTTCTGGCGTTGTGCCTATATATTCTAGACTAAACTGCTGTGTTTTAGTGAGCTTCTTTTATTTAACTCGATCCCTTCATGTAATTTTCTGGCGTTGTGCCTATATATTCTAGACTAAACTGCTGTGTTTTAGTGAGCTTCTTTTATTTAACTCGATCCCTTCATGGAATTTTCTGGCCTTGTGCCTATATATTCTTGACTAAACTGCTGTGGTTTAGTGAGCTTCTTTTATTTAACTCGATCCCTTCATGGAATTTTCTGGCGTTGTGCCTATATATTCTAGACTAAACTGCTGTGTTTTAGTGAGCTTCTTTTATTTAACTCGATCCCTTCATGTAATTTTCTGGCGTTGTGCCTATATATTCTAGACTAAACTGCTGTGTTTTAGTGAGCTTCTTTTATTTAACTCGATCCCTTCATGGAATTTTCTGGCGTTGTGCCTATATATTCTAGACTAAACTGCTGTGTTTTAGTGAGCTTCTTTTATTTAACTCGATCCCTTCATGGAATTTTCTGGCGTTGTGCTTATATATTCTAGACTAAACTGCTGTGTTTTAGTGAGCTTCTTTTATTTAAATCGATCCCTTCATGGAATTTTCTGGCCTTGTGCCTATATATTCTAGACTAAACTGCTGTGTTTTAGTGAGCTTCTTTTATTTAACTCGATCCCTTCATGTAATTTTCTGGCCTTGTGCCTATATATTCTAGACTAAACTGCTGTGTTTTAGTGAGCTTCTTTTATTTAACTCGATCCCTTCATGTAATTTTCTGGCGTTGTGCCTATATATTCTAGACTAAACTGCTGTGTTTTAGTGAGCTTCTTTTATTTAACTCGATCCCTTCATGGAATTTTCTGGCGTTGTGCCTATATATTCTAGACTAAACTGCTGTGTTTTAGTGAGCTTCTTTTATTTAACTCGATCCCTTCATGTAATTTTCTGGCGTTGTGCCTATATATTCTAGACTAAACTGCTGTGTTTTAGTGAGCTTCTTTTATTTAACTCGATCCCTTCATGGAATTTTCTGGCGTTGTGCCTATATATTCTAGACTAAACTGCTGTGTTTTAGTGAGCTTCTTTTATTTAACTCGATCCCTTCATGTAATTTTCTGGCGTTGTGCCTATATATTCTAGACTAAACTGCTGTGTTTTAGTGAGCTTCTTTTATTTAACTCGATCCCTTCATGGAATTTTCTGGCGTTGTGCCTATATATTCTAGACTAAACTGCTGTGTTTTAGTGATCTTCTTTTATTTAACTCGATCCCTTCATGGAATTTTCTGGCGTTGTGCCTATATATTCTAGACTAAACTGCTGTGTTTTAGTGAGCTTCTTTTATTTAACTCGATCCCTTCATGTAATTTTCTGGCCTTGTGCCTATATATTCTTGACTAAACTGCTGTGTTTTAGTGAGCTTCTTTTATTTAACTCGATCCGTTCATGGAATTTTCTGGCGTTGTGCCTATATATTCTAGACTAAACTGCTGTGTTTTAGTGAGCTTCTTTTATTTAACTCGATCCCTTCATGGAATTTTCTGGCCTTGTGCCTATATATTCTAGACTAAAATGCTGTGTTTTAGTGAGCTTCTTTTATTTAACTCGATCCCTTCATGGAATTTTCTGGCGTTGTGCCTATATATTCTAGACTAAACTGCTGTGTTTTAGTGAGCTTCTTTTATTTAACTCGATCCCTTCATGGAATTTTCTGGCGTTGTGCCTATATATTCTAGACTAAACTGCTGTGTTTTAGTGAGCTTCTTTTATTTAACTCGATCCCTTCGTGGAATTTTCTGGCCTTGTGCCTATATATTCTTGACTAAACTGCTGTGTTTTAGTGAGCTTCTTTTATTTAACTCGATCCCTTCATGGAATTTTCTGGCCTTGTGCCTATATATTCTAGACTAAAATGCTGTGTTTTACTGAGCTTCTTTTATTTAACTCGATCCCTTCATGGAATTTTCTGGCGTTGTGCCTATATATTCTTGACTAAACTGCTGTGTTTTAGTGAGCTTCTTTTATTTAACTCGATCCCTTCATGGAATTTTCTGGCGTTGTGCCTATATATTCTAGACTAAAATGCTGTGTTTTAGTGAGCTTCTTTTATTTAACTCGATCCCTTCATGGAATTTTCTGGCGTTGTGCCTATATATTCTTGACTAAACTGCTGTGTTTTAGTGAGCTTCTTTTATTTAACTCGATCCCTTCATGGAATTTTCTGGCGTTGTGCCTATATATTCTAGACTAAACTGCTGTGTTTTAGTGAGCTTCTTTTATTTAACTCGATCCCTTCATGGAATTTTCTGGCGTTGTGCCTATATATTCTAGACTAAACTGCTGTGTTTTAGTGAGCTTCTTTTATTTAACTCGATCCCTTCATGGAATTTTCTGGCGTTGTGCCTATATATTCTAGACTAAACTGCTGTGTTTTAGTGAGCTTCTTTTATTTAACTCGATCCCTTCATGGAATTTTCTGGCGTTGTGCCTATATATTCTAGACTAAACTGCTGTGTTTTAGTGAGCTTCTTTTATTTAACTCGATCCCTTCATGTAATTTTCTGGCGTTGTGCCTATATATTCTAGACTAAACTGCTGTGTTTTAGTGAGCTTCTTTTATTTAACTCGATCCCTTCATGGAATTTTCTGGCGTTGTGCCTATATATTCTAGACTAAACTGCTGTGTTTTAGTGAGCTTCTTTTATTTAACTCGATCCCTTCATGGAATTTTCTGGCCTTGTGCCTATATATTCTAGACTAAACTGCTGTGTTTTAGTGAGCTTCTTTGTTTTGTTGTCCTATTTTGTTATTACTTATTTTGTCAGTGTTGTCCTAACTTTGTCAGCAGTTTTCTTATCTGCGTTGATCTCTGTGTGTTATCGCTTGGTCATGTATATATATGCATATATATTTCGTAGTTAGTTACTGTTCTGTTTTTGACTATATTCCCTCTTGGAATTTTCCATTGTTGCATACATATATTTTATCTTCTCATCCATAGGTTGTTTGTCTTTTTTAAGTCCAAAAATTTCCATCTTGACATTCACCCCTATGCTTTATTAATCCAAAGTTCACAATAAGTATAAAGCCCGTACAGTCTACACACGCATATTGATAAAGGTTTTAATATGTGCTATCCCGTAGTGTAAGTGCAGTATGAACTTTATTCGTACACACGTTAGACCCTAGATCCTACACAGGGAAGTTTCAAGTAGATATCGAGCCATTTAGGAGGATGCCGGCCCAGACCCAGCGACTTCAAGATCTTCCAGATTCAACATTTATTTTCAATACAGATAAGTCTACTCTAAATATGCGAGAACCGAGACAAATCTGTAATACTAATTTACACTTCCTCTTTGCTGTTTGTGGTAATTTTCCAGACTTGGTTAAACTTTGTTTGCATGAGGTGGAGGAATACCCTGGAAGTAGATCTTTGGCAGGGCTTCAGAAAACTTGGAAGTGACCATCAATGGACTGTAAATGCTGCTATATACAATTAGTGACTTCACTGCACATTTGTACCTATCCTTAAATGCTGTAAAGATACCACGTATATATGTACTAAAGAAAAAAAATACCGTTCGGGTTTTCTAACTACACTTCTACAGTTGTGTGGTAATTTGCGAAAATTTCTTTGTGATGTATATGTAATGGATAGAGGGGCTTTTAGCGCAGGGTTCGGGGATAGGAGGTAGGAGTTATCCGCCATATTGGTAGGCGCGGCCGGCGGCCATGTTGGTCGGCGGCCTGAGACGGAGACGTTATCGACAAATGTGCCTACTTTACTCCAAAACCACTTCCGGAATTAATTATTTTGACTGAAAATCACTTTTTTCACCAAACAATTTCCAAAAATGAGAAAAGCTGATGTTAAGCTCCTCGAAACAAGAGCCGAAAAGTCCTGAGTCGAGCAAGAGGCTTAGAGGCTCTTAACGGAATGAGCTATACATAATTCTCAGAGCAGGACAGGAGGGTTCGAGACTCTGATCCAGCTCAAGTGGTCTGGGGAGGACCAAAGGACCTGCCTTCCCCCCCTTCCGCAGAACACCATCCAGCACCTACCACGTTCACACCCCCCCTCCCTGATCCATCATCAACCCTCAGCCCCCTCATCACCCTCAACACCTCTGGCCCTCCTGGTCAACAAAATTCTAAAAATCGAGGAACAAGTAACATTTACCTCACACTCACCCCACCATCCCCCCCTCCAGACAAACATTGGACCCACATAACAGAAATTATAGCTCCACCCATGCAAATCAACGAAATATGTCAATTGGCCACTAAATTGCGACATTAACACATATTTTACCAGTATTGGGCACTGTAGACTGTGCTAGTAATTTATTTTTTTAGCATATACTATCAGAGAGCTCCCATGTCACCCATTTCCAAACTTCTTTTGTCGACGAGACACTCTTCCAAACCTGGAGAATAATTTATCTCCACTTTATTTTAAATTACAAATATATACATATGTTTTAACTACTACACCAAAATAATTATTTTCCATGCAAGTAAACGATTTTCCTCGCTACTGAACACGTTATCACGTTTCGTTTTACCGCATGAGAAAACTTTGCAGTAGATACTAGCGCTACCGTAGTTACATACCTGGTTTTCACTAGCAGATGCACGGCTCTGTGATGCCGAACATGTACAGAAAATATATCTAGTTGAAAGTTCCGCGTCAGTAGGTGCGTGGTTTTGTTCAGCTAGATGAATGATGGGTTCTTATTTCGCACGCCTGTGACAAACTTTCGACCTCATGATCGCCGGCCTAATTTGAGCAGGGACGCGGAGAAGAAATGAAATTCCGAGGGGCTTCGTCCTCTAGGCCAACAATATTTAATCTACGGAGCAAATAAGAATTCGACAATGCTTTTTAGTCACAGCACGTTTCTCTCATACGTAAGCCCTGCCAAAATTTAATTCGTATATGTATTCCATAATTAATGTTTTGGACAACCGCCCTGCATTTGGGTGGCTCTTAACATCGAGGTCTTGAGAGCAGATGAGGTTGATTGAAGTGAGTATGGAGCAGCGGAGGAATTAAAGGGTGGGGAAAACGGGAGATCCCCGAGAAAACTCGCCAACCAGCGGCATCGTCAGGCACGATTCCCACATGCGAAAATCCAGGAGTGGCCCGGCCAGGGATTGAACCCGGTTTGCCTTGGTGGGGGGGGGGGGGCGAGCAGATTAACCGCCCAGCCACCACGGCGCCATTGTGATTCGGAGAGGGAATATGGCTCCATTATAATGATAAGTAAAAATGTTTAGAATTGTTTACGTTTCATTGTCTACTTTTACAAATAAAGTCATCGGTGATGGTAGACTCTAGGGTATTACGCTTAATGTAGCGAAGAAGGCGGACTGATATTTACATGCTAGTATTCCACAGTTTGACTTCATTTGTGGCCACCAATTTGCACAAAAATACTAATAATCGCAAAGGTACCTGTGTCTCAAGTTTTGCTGCTCATAACCATACAGCATAAGACCCATAAATGAACTATTTACCAGAACGTCGGATATCAACTGAGCGTCTGTATTCGACGCTGAAGTTACGTCCAAATGTGCTCTACATCTGTGCGCTGGCAGTAGTGGATAGTATCTGATTACAGGCTGTTCACGATAAAGTGAGCACTTTTGAAATCAGCATAAGAAAAAAGTCACTGCCCCTACCTGCATGTATTTCAACGGTCGCCCTGAGTGACGTGCGCCCAGTAAAGTTGGTGACGATGGATGGGAAGTAGTTTCGTATAAAGTATTAGATAATCATCTCTGATAACTTAAATTATTTATTTCGCTTTCTGTTTATTTTTTAATGTATCGAAGTGTAAAAATCACATTTGTTAGATATTTATTTTTCAAATAATTTCATAGTTTCACTTTACCGACGTATGCATAAAGTGATGAGGCTCACGACAATGCTAATCTTACAAGAAGCGGAAGAATACACAACGTGCATACAAGTTTGTTTTAAGCAGGACTTTCAAAAGTGCTTATTTTACAGTGAACAGCCTATATAATATATAGGCACACATATTATGTGTTCCATTGTCATGATTTTTACTTGTAATTCAAACTTACAAGCGTACCGTACGTTTATTAGCCAATCATTTGCAGGCTCTTAGGGCGTGTTCCAAATAGTCAGGATATTTACTCTCGTGCGAACTCACTCGGAAGTGACGTCGGAGAGCACTGTTCCATATGACAAGAGTGAGGGCGCGAGAGAGCGAGTGCACGAGTGCGTGTTGCTAGTGAGAATTGGACGCATGCTCTATGCTTCCTCTCTGGATACTGCATGTTTATTTGGATCTCCATATGTCTACAATGGCTACGATAAAAGTGTTTGGTTACTTGAGGCTAACGAAAACACAATTGAGTATCTCTCAAATAAATAACAGGCGGTAATAACACAAGCGTATTTAGATAGAGAGAAAGAGAGAGAGAGAGAGAGAGAGAGAGCGAGCGAGTGCAAGTGCATATGCTGGTTATTCGGAACACTGCCTTTGTGTTCAACTGAGAATGTTAAACTAACTTTAAAGGATCATTGCTGTCCTTTCGTAGCATGAAAAATTAAGGTCATTGGTGCGCGGTGGAAATTATAAAAGCTCGTGATCGTGTATTATTCAAATAACACGATGATTAAAGTGTAAAGATGCCTCTTAGAGCGAATAGAATGTTCAGGGAGGTCAGAAGCTCAGTTCCAGGTAAAATCTGAAGACAAACCTGGGGACTTCAGAAGTTCACGCACATTGTCACAGCGTCCATTACAGAACACACGTTTCAGGTCACATCATTACCAAACAAAAATCCGATAAAAGTAATTTCATTATTTAATAGGATGGCCTGTTTTATGTACGCTTTCGCCTAGCAGTAATTATACACTAACTTGTCAAATGTCATGGGATGGCCGTATATAAAGTTGATGTAGGCTAGTGACGCTAAAATGAGCACTTTTGAAAGCCCTGCTTATGATCCACTTGTAAGCACATTGTGTATTATTCCGCCTTATGTAAAATTATTATTACCATGGCCTCATCACTTTATCCATGCGTCAGTCAAGTGATACTATACAATTATTAGAAAAGTACATATTTTACAAATGTGCTCGTTTTTTGCAATTCGATGCATTAAAAAAATTAAGCGAAGGAAATAATATAAGTCATCACAAATGGTTACCCAAAACTTTTTATTCGACGTTAAGATATGGAACTATTTCTCATCCATCGTTAGCAACTTTACTGGACGCATGTCCCTCAGTGTGCCTGTTCCTATGCAGGCACGGGCAGTGACTATTTTCTAAAGTTGATTTCAAAAGTGCTCATTTTATTGTGAACTGCCTGTCGTTGGCATCCCCGTACAGTTACGTCTTGTGAGTGCCCAGACCTGTATAAGTAATGTTGTGCTCTGACATCACGTGAGTGAGTGTGTGCCGTCATGGCATTGCATTGCAGCAGCCCTTTACGGAGTTTCTCATACTTCGCAATGATGGGATATTCCAGCAGGAAACCGGACCGTGTCATCATCGTCCCGAGTTGTCCAGAATTGTCTCCAGGAGCATTCTGGAGAGTTTCGGCGACTACTGTGGTCATCTCTTTCGCCCGATACGAACACCATGGTGGATTTATGAGACGTGGCTGCGGAGGTCCATTCTCACTCAAGTTCCTGCATCTACTCATAGCAGGGAGCTGTGGGTAGCTATCCGTACGGCATGGGTTAACATTCTACACAGGTTGTAGGATCGATTACCTTACCTTCTGCTGCATTTCGCAAGGCTAGAGGAGGGCCTGCATGATACTAGGCTCGTATCCCATGATGTTTGGCACGTCAACGTTTAACCACCTCCCACCCCCCGCCACCACCCTCAAACGAGGCTTCGTCCACTCGCAGCATTATGAGTGGAAATATACTCCATTACAGCCTATGGCTATGGAGGCATACTCGCTGCGATGTAGCACAATATTAAAATTAGACACATATATGTTCCCAAGGACAAATGTTAATATCAAGTCTTTTATATCAGGTTAGTAATTTTGAATGAGTTAATTATATCCATTCTCTCCACAGGTTCGTACCGTCTTCTTCTGATCCAGTAAAAACTAGTAAGTGTTGGCCCTGCTGACACTTATTGGCAGCTCACTTTCATTTGTTTTAGTTTCAGGTCTACTGGGAAACCAGAGGGAATGGTCCCATAGCACCACTTCCTTCACCATGGTGTTTCTTGCATCACCCTGGCTGAAGCCAGCACCAATTGATGACTCCCAAATACAGCACCCTCTCTCTACTAGTCTTTCATCTCTACTCATAAAGCACGAGTTCCAACCTCTGTCTCCTGTAGCATTTCTGTTTAATGCATGAATAATTTTGAATTCTTTCCTGTCGACTGGGTTTTTACGCTGTCTATGGCGGTTCTTCCCAGTCTCTTCTAGTTATAGTCTTAACTATAGGTACACTCACGGAGGTAGTCATGGCCCCAATCGCAGGTCATGGCTACCCAATCCCTCTCTACCGTAATGCATGTCTCCTTGCATGATTTCCTATCCTTGTAGGCGTAAGGGGTTAGCCCAGAAACGCAATAAGATCCCGCCCTACCCACCGGGCTTTCACTTAACATTTGCATTCTTTTCCACAAATAAATGTTAAGTAAGGATATATATTTCAAGCTATTACTAACACTTTTTTAAATCATAGTGATCAAACAACACTTTTAAATATAGTAAACAAAATATTGAATAGTATCTGTAAGACAACACAAAAAAAATACTTCTGAAAATTGATAAAACAGACATTAGATAACTTGAAATGTACTTCGTAAATATAATGTGCAAAATTCATTATTTTTAAATATAAAAATTATGCCATGCTCCGAAGGCCATATCTTTATAAAATACACATACAATTTAAAACTTATTAATAAATATAATGTCCAATGTTTCATTAATATCAAACATAAACATATGACATGCACCAATTTCCTCAACGTTTCCATGTACCCAAATCAATATGTAAAAGAACGTAACAATTTTATTAAAATATCAATTCTTATGCTTACGTACATAATAAGACAGAAACCGAAATAAACAGTTTGAGTAATGACAAACTATAAAATTACTTTTATAATACGTTGATGAGTTACGAAACTAGTAAGTACATGCAACTACTTTGTTGATATTTCTGTCCACGTAACTGATACCACACCAGTCATCACTTTCGTAAAAACTATATGGCATTTAGGGAAAGCAACTTTCTCAGATATTTCTTATACTCAATTAAAATGTGAACCTGTTCTAGTCGGCCATGTTGAAGCCCCTGGTTCTCTTCCAGGTCCTCGTGTACTGGGAATTTACCGGATGAGAATTTTCATGTGGGCACTGTGGCAGACTTAGCGATGGGAGTTTTATCGGGACATCCATGTCTCCTTTCCCTTCTACATCTACAGCGGTTCACGTCTCATACCACGTGTATGATCTTCGAAGCCAAGCAATACATTTTAGTAGGAGCTGCAATCATAGGAATCTCTTTTCTCGGCAAAGCGAAAATCTCACTAACAGGAGGGAACCAAAACTCTGTAAAAATTATTGTGGTGTGACTTTATAAAATTGCAAACCGTACTCAGACCACGCTATTAAGAATATATACTATAAAAATGTGTCCCAGAAGATTATGAGCCGATTTAAATCGGTAAACTAATATTCTAATGTGTAGGAAATTATACTCTAAGTTGCTTTTATTGAGACCCAGGCCCTTTCTCTCGAACCCTTTTATCTTCTCTGGTTTACCCAACCAGACCACAGAGTAGCTGAGTATCGAGGCCAGGCTATAGCGCCAATACCTAGGGGGTCGTGAAATTTCGCGAAAAGATTTCAAGGCAAATTATATTTCAAAACACCGTACGGTCGTTTACCTATCTTGATTGGCTGAATAACTTTCTGACACACGTTAACTGTCTGCACTCGAATCATGTAGGAGCTGTGCCGATGTTGCCGAATTTAGAGTGCTATTGCTGACAACTAATTATTTAGTGACAGTCGAATAATATATTTTTAAATAAACAAATATGTTAGTGAGCAGTACACATGTTTATACTTGTAAATCTACGCGATATTGCGCACCTCGATGTGTTTTTATAGTAACAAATTTTCATCTTGGAAAGCATCAACCAAACATCTTTTTGCAATCACTAACAAAACTTTTCTTTCGGTGTGTGTAATGTATCTCGCCTGTGCACTGGCCATGCGTAACCCACTCACCAGGAAATTAAGATTTCTTCTAGATAAGACAGCGGGCGGTGGGTAAATATTTAGCAGGTTTTGTAAAAAAAAAAAAAAAAAAAAAAAAAATACGGCCAGAGCACTGCCGGCAACAAAGAATAGGTGGTATAAAAGAGGCGGCAAGTCAATCACTTTTTGGACTCTTGAATTCATTACCAGGAAGAGGCGCTCTTTTTGTGCTACGAAGCACTAAAGGGAGTGCTTCCAGACCCTACAGCAAGTGGGCCACTGGCCGGCCACCTGAGCTCATTGGGTGGCTGTTGTAGGGGATTCAGGATAAGTTTGCCTTCTGAATAATTAAGTGTAGTTCCGCGTGCCCCGGTTAAAGCCATAACTACACGCAGCTCAAAAAAAAAAAAACTAGTAGGTACGGCCGAGGTATCGATCTTCATATTAATAACACGACGACTTAATTGAATTCTCTACGAGGAGAGTTCAGAGCTAAATTACTCTCAGTGATATGTCATTCTTAATTGGCAACGTAGTAGATTAATTTTAGTTTCACTACGCCACTAGAAGATACTGCTATGCAACAAAATCAGTTAAGTCGTAGAATTTGCATGATAACGAATCTCACTACGAAGTAGGGGAAAAATTATTATATTTTGAGCATAATTAAACTGCTCCTTGAAAGTGTCTATTGGCATATAAGTAGATTATTCTTCGGTGAAAATAATATTGACAATACATAATTAAAAAATTATATTCTTATTATATTATCAAGCAGTTTTCTCTGTACGTATATGCTCATGCAACTCGCTTATCAACTTAAACTGTGCACTTGTATACGTTTCTCCTCAGGAAACACTCGAGTGGTACGAGCATCACAAGACTTCTACAGGACCAAAACAAGGAAAATACAATTTGGCCGGGTTGAAGACATGGCTTATGGGAGACCCGGTAGCTTGATGGGGGAAAAAAATAGTAAACTTATTTCTAAAACGAACATCATTTATTATATCATTACAAATTATTTGATTACATGTCATATCACGAAGAACCATAATGCAATTAATAAATAGCACAAAGAAAATAATTTGGTAAATTACATAAATCCATACAAATTAAATTATATGTTATTAATAATTTAGTTGCTGTTGACTGTCATTAGAGTAGTTATTTTTTTTTTTTTCAAATAATTTTTACACATGTCAATTTATTAACGCTTTAAGGAGTATGTACGTATACATACTGAGCTATGTTTATGTGGAAATTTCTTTGCTCTTGGAGACAAAACTCACACTTTTATTGTTTTACCGATTCACTGGACTCTATCGGAATCAAGTTACAAAAATACGGTTAGCCAACATTTCTTTTTGTAAGAATAAAACTGTTATTTTTAATCATTTCTCAAATTAACACGGTGGATAGTAAGCCATGTTAACTCCGTCGTGACAAAATTAATTGGGACACAGTACACGCGCGACTTCATTGGCCGACGGCCAGCCAATAATAAACGTTGCAGGACACAGTAAGCATACCCGGTGTAGCCAGAACTAACAGGACGATGGCATGCGAAAATACACTGACCAACACAATTGATATTGCTTAAGTGATAAATATAGGTAACTCACTTCATTCTTGTCCTCAGTATCAGTAAACGTGTGTAGTCCTTAAAGGACGCGGTAGTTCTAGGAAGCCCGTTTATCTGCCTCCCGGAAACTACAAACAAGCGAACAGAGATGACACCCAACTAAATTAATAAACAAGTCTTAGTTCCAATACTTGCTAAGAAGCATCCCTGTTGTAGAAACGCCAGCGTCTCACGAGTAATTACAATGATACAAATCTCATCCGCCTTATTCACGGAAATTTGTACGGAAATGTGGATTCTGTACACCGAGTCGCGCTACGTAATGAATAAAAATGGATACGAGCTCCGAGAATACGAAGTACGAAACCTCGCCGTAATTTCTGCCTCTGAGACTTTCTGGAACGAGCAATCCCGAGACCACGAGGCGTTATTCGCCACTTTACCCATAAACGTACTCTTTGTGCAGCAGTAAGGGCGTTTAAGATACCTAAACTTGCTGCTTTAAATAGCAAAAAGGGGCGAAAGTCACCTTTATTATATAGCAACAAAAAGTTAATATCTGGTTTAGTGCGGACCATTTCTAATCTAACTAAAACTTTTGTAAGCTAGTTAAAATTAATAAATTGAATTAAAACACACATTTAACAATTTGCATTTTAAAAAATTTTCTTTGCCGTAAGTATAAATCTTTCAATTAAAATATTTATTACATTGAAGAATGGCCTGTAATTTTAATCTTCAAGCATGTAAAATATGCTTTTTCAAATTCATCACAGCAAAATGTACCACCGAAATTGAATTCTCAACTTTATGTTATGTTTTAAATATAATTTTTAATTCACCTCTAAAGAAAATGTTAATGTTAATTTGTAATTTAATTTGTTAACTTAATTAATTTAATTTAAAACTAGTTTTATGAGGTTTCAGTAAGATGAAAAATGGTTCGTAGTAAACTAGGTATTAACTACTGCAACACTTCATATGGCGAATTAATTATAGAAACAGTAAATATTACCTATTTACGTACGTCGCTTTGTAAATATCACAGATAAATAATATGGAAAGTGAGTAGTCACAATCATGCCTTGCCAATTTTTTTTTTTTCAATTCGTGTTCATATCACGCTACAGAACAAACTATTTAATATTTTTTCAGTTTCCCTTTTATTCCCAGTGAAACAACCACATAAAGAAAATTCAAAATATTTGTAGTTTTCTTATAAAACTGGAAGTACAGAAAAACTTTCTAGAGAATTTACGGCCAGGTTCTGTGAAACGACGGAAATTTATGTTCGTTATGTTCCTTATTGAAGAAACAAAGTTACTGTAGTTTTACGGAGATTATTGGGGAATATTTACCAGGACTTTCCGTCGTTTCACAACAATTTTTTATAACGTTGTACTGCACCTTCTGTGTCGAACAAAACTTCAATAGATCCACCATACTATTACGCGAAAAGATAAAGTCGCAGATATTCTACTGGGTTTAGCCATAATTTCTAGGGTACAGATATCTGATAAAAATTCGTATGGCCCCTTAAAACGGCAGAGCCCAAGAAGATACTACCGCGTGGCTATATTACGGACATATGGACAACTCTATATGCAAGACTTCGAAGTGTAGACACGTACGTAAGTTAATTCTTTAAAATCCCGAAGTATAGATGCATGTGGCTTCAATGAAATGTATTTCAATCACTCCCCAAAGTCAAACACGTCATCAATTTTCAATTAATGCGAAATGAAATTTTTATTATTCGAGATGCAGTTCCTGGTTGAAGAGTAAATAGGCCTATGCGATATTATTTTGTCAGTCATGTTATATGCCGGGGGAGAAATAGTTTAGAGCCTTGTGCCACTTTGCCCGAGCAACGAATTTTTTTTTTTTTTATCTGGCCATAGAGATCGCCTATGGCTATCAGAGTTTTCTAGGTTTTCTTTTTCTTTTGATAAACGTGTTTGATTAATCGCCTGAGGTGGAATAGTTTTATGCGTGTGTGTACACTCATGGACAGTTGAATCAGCGATACATGCCGTGGTGGCCATACGGCGCATTGATCGCCCCTTCGAATGGAATATTGCCCAGTCACTTATGACAGGCGTACTGTTAGGTTATGGTTAATAGATTATAACTCCTCGCAAGTTTCATAACTTAGTGGTTCTGTTATTTCTTACATGGGATACAAATTAAATGGGTATGTACGGCGAGTGTAAGTTATTGGTGGGAGTTATGTAATGGACACTATATAAAAGGGGTTAATTTAACATTAAGGTTGAACAATATTATTTAAATATAAACATTATGAAGTATGCGTGGGTGGAGCTATACAAATATACTGAAATATTAATTTATATTTAATCATAAAGATTTAACAAGGCACATTCTGAGTAAAGTCCAATTGGAGAGCCCCCACCTTGTTCACGATTCCAGAGGCTGATTAAGATGGCGGAAGTCGACGCCCGGACATACCCATCTTAATGCTCTTCTCGTTCTAACGGCCCGACTACAAAAGACCTCCCTCCCATTGTTACGTTGGCATATATCGGGCGGGTTGTTTAAAATATTCGACCCCGCTTACTGGCCGCTGTAAGGGGTTTCTGCAACTGCCTTACGCAAGGGGTTGTTGCAGTCACGCTCGTGCCCTGGTTCAGTGTTTGAAGGTGTATTCAAGCAGGCCGTTCAGCTAAGGCCTGATCACTTCATAACAGTACGAGTAACAGTCGACCACTTGATCGTTGCCGTATCATTGAGGCTAGACCTGTTGGGCGCACTGTCTCCGGCGACTTGCAGGCACGAGAAGGATGTCCATAGGCCACTGTGCCAAGTCTCTACAGTGAGTGGATTCCGTGTAGAGTCCGCAGGCCACTGTGCCAAGTCTCTACAGCGAGTGGATTCCGTGTAGAGTCCGCAGGCCACTGTGCCAAGTCTCTACAGTGAGTGGATTCCGTGTAGAGTCCGCAGGCCACTGTGCCAAGTCTCTACAGTGAGTGGATTCCGTGTAGAGTCCGCAGGCCACTGTGCCAAGTCTCTACAGTGAGTGGATTCCGTGTAGAGTCCACAGGCCACTGTGCCAAGTCTCTACAGTGAGTGGATTCCGTGTAGAGTCCACAGGCCACTGTGCCAAGTCTCTACAGTGAGTGGATTCCGTGTAGAGTCCACAGGCAACTGTGCCAAGTCTCTACAGTGAGTGGATTCCGTGTAGAGTCCACAGGCCACTGTGCCAAGTCTCTACAGTGAGTGGATTCCGTGTAGAGTCCACAGGCCACTGTGCCAAGTCTCTACAGTGAGTGGATTCAGTGTAGAGTCCACAGGCCACTGTGCCAAGTCTCTACAGTGAGTGGATTCCGTGTAGAGTCCACAGGCCACTGTGCCAAGTCTCTACAGTGAGTGGATTCCGTGTAGAGTCCGCAGGAAACTGTGCCAAGTCTCTACAGTGAGCGGATTCCGTGTAGAGTCCGCAGGCAACTGTGCCAAGTCTCTACAGTGAGCGGATTCCGTGTAGAGTCCACAGGCCACTGTGCCAAGTCTCTACAGTGAGTGGATTCCGTGTAGAAGCACCGCCGCACAGTGTGTCATTTTGCCCATCAAGGCCGAAAAAATGTTCAATTTTTCGACTGATGCAGGAATCACAATATCGCGACAGACGCGATGCGATGGGCGCGATGAGAGTAAAATAATTTTTCAGCCAGTTAGGATTGTGACTTGTGTGACGTCAACGCGATGAAAATCGCCCACGCGACAAAATATCCGAATAGAATATATTTCTGATTTATTTGAGTCGCGGGCGCGGCAAGTTTGTAAATCTGTCTAAGCCGCAATATTGTTAGCGCTAAAGTTTCACGCACGCTATTCATTTACTGTATTAATAAGGAAAGCTACACATTTTAATGCCTGGATGTAATTACAGCCATATTTTCACGCTCAAAGTACCAGCGGACATGAAATGAAATTTTATTGAAAGGATAGCCAAATAATAAAATGAGGGAAACTAATTTACATCGTAAAAGAGGTTTGTATGTAGTAGCAGGAAACCTTTTATAAAAAAATATTTCAAATTGTTGATCGCGAGGCGTTAAAATCTAGTGTTCACAGTAACGCGAATATTTGCTGTCACGTCACGCCCTTCGCGTCACATCTGCCGCGCTATTGTGATTCCAGCATGGCGCAGAAGCATTATCTTCAGTTATGTTATGATTTCAGAATGATCATAGAATACGGAAATCGTATAGTTATTGCTAGATATCGCAGTAATGCACGCCAGAGCATGCACGAACCTGCTCTGGTTCGGCACGAGTGTATCAGACGCATTTCAGCATGTGTAGTGTTGTGTTTCTAATTGCATCACCAGCGTCACCTGACGACCTATTTCACCTAAAATCATGATTTATATCCCGTAAAAAAAATTTGTGATAAAATTCCCTTACATTTAAGGAAAACAAGTTACACTTACATGTAAGGTGAAATCAGCTCTTAAATGTAGAGTAAATTTCCGTAACAAGTGCAGTGCTATTTCCTAAGTGTGGGGAAATCCACACTTTTGTAAAGGAACTTGAACTATATTGAGTAATGAAATTACATTTTAAATACTTCCTGATTATTAGTTGTGTTTATTTCTTTATTGCCTATGTCCTCTGATGAATACCAACCGAAACCACAATTCTATAATTCTCGACACTTGCCAGTGTATGGGCGCGAGCCACAGGCCTTTATCTCGTTAGGCAAAGGCGTTTTACGTTACATCATGGCAACATCTTATCTGTTGCAGTGATTATTAACATACTACATTAATTAATCGCGAAAAATTAAGTAATGATTTAAGGTACCTGCAAATTTTTTTATTGAAATAACTATTAAGTTTTTCCTGAATTATAATTATGAGTCTGAACATCTGAGCCATTCTAAGAGCAACTTGACAAAATATTTTTGCTGGAGCTGGCAGTAATGTTATTTTGTGTTACAGATTACTCAGTTATTTTCGTGTCGTAAATAGCAATATTTGTGTAGAATTTCATTAGTGACTTTATTGGTGCTTTGAAGTCAATACCTTTTAAAGTATTTTAATAATTCCTTGGACATAAAATTACGCGGGTGAAATAAAGGTGCATATAGACTGTTCACGGTAAATTGAGCACTTTTGAAAGCCCTGTTTAAGATACACTTGTATGCAAAATGTGTGTTCTTCCGACGTATATAAAAGTAACATTGCCATAGACCTCATCACGTAATTCATGCGTCGATTAAGTAAAGCTTTAAAATTAATATAAAAATAAATATTTAAAATAATTACTTGTTATTGCACTTAACGTGCATTAAAACACAGACAGGAAAATAAATAAATCTAAGTTTTCAAATACGTTGACCTAACACTTTTAATTCCACGTTAAGACATGGAAATATTTTCTCTCCGTCGTTAACAACTTTAGTGAGCACGTCCCTCCCGGTTTGTCCGTTCAAATATCTGCAGTTACGGACAGTGACATTTTACAAAGGTTGATTTCAAAAGTGCTCATTTCATCGTGAACAGCCTCTTTGAGATATGAACACGGGAACAAACACCTTTCATTTTTCCACAGTCTCACACAAATTATTATTATTATTATTATTATTTTGACTGCCCATTTGTAACTATTTGATAATTGTATTTTACATATTTTCTATCTTAAAATTATTTTTTATTACTTGATCCTACAAGCTATCCAACATGACCAACTCGTTTTGTTTCTTCCTCCCATCCTACCTACGAGGAGATCCACACGTCGTAAGGAAATTTCCCCATCCATGTATGGGGTTTTCGTTTGTCATGTACGTGAATTTTACTCCAGAGTGCGGTAATTCTACCTTACACATATAGACAAATATGTTGCCTAACCAAGTTTGCGAATGTTATCTTACAATTGTCAGGTAATTTACCCATTATTTATACAGTGCGGTGTTTCTGATTATCACATATCGTTTCTGCCTACAGATCTTTTCAATTTGCTTTTGGCAACGTAAAGATGGGTTTTTGACAGGTAAGTAATTTCAGTTTTACCGAAACAGCATTTGACAAGTCTGCCTAGACTTTTAGTTCCCTGTTTAACCGAATTGAACGTTATGTTGTTGTGGCATTAAAGCTAACTCCCTTGTATATGCAAATCATAAAAAAAAAAAACCCCCTTGAGCAAATTTCCGCACTTAAGAGGATTTATTTAGCAGAACGGTACTATTAATTTCTCGGAGAGCGCTCTTCGATATATGGCTTGAAAACCCCAAATAGGTAAGGTTTGCTGCCTTCATTACCTGTATTCTACAAGAAGTAGGTGAATAATTTATCACTGACACTAATCTGAAGCTCATAAATGCTCAAGTTTATAATTATTACCATTACGTTAATAAAAAAAAATGGGAAACGCTGCAAGGCACAAACAACGTTTCCTAGATTATTACTCGGGCTGGTTTCAGGAAGACATCAAATCTTCTGAAAGCTGCTGTAAACACTTCAGCGTCCACTGGTATCACTTCAGGACCTGGCCGTCCACCTAAGCAATTCGGTTCTTGTGGTTGTAGAAGAAAACAACTGAAGGCAGTCGTCCACTGAAGAACTGAGTACATCCACTGAAATAAGGTTACAGGAATAAGGCAAAAGGGATCCTGCAACGATACTTAAGGAACTGTCTCGTGCATCCCCTAATAGAGTAATGTAATGTAAAGGTCCTTTTAAGGTCCCCCGGTATATGCTTGAAAGCTTAGCATGGCAAGGCTTACAGCCTAACTTATAACCTACCGTGCCTTAACCGGGATTCGAACCCAGAGCTTCCCAGATCAGTGGCGCACCAACCGACTGCGCCACGGGAGGTCAGCAGTTTCGTGGGGGAGGGGGGGGGGGACTGGATTCCAACCACTTGCAACGCAGTTCCAAGGTCCAACACCAGACACGTGGACCAACAACACAAGAAGTTGGAAAACAAACGGTTGTCATTCTTCTCTTCGACATGTCTGAACTGCAGCGTGTGTATTTGAAAATGCATGACGGAGCACAGAGCCGCATGGTGTAAACGGTCAACGAACTAATTTTCGGCATATTTGATATAGGCTGTTCACGGTAAAATTCGCACTTTTGAAAACCCTGCTTAAGATCTATTTGTATGTAGGTTGTGTTATTCTTCCACCTAATGTAAAAGAAACATTGACATGGACTTCATCACTCTATTCATGCGTCGGTCAAATGAAACTAGGAAATTATTAGAATAGTTAATATTTTACAAATCTGTTTATTTTTACACTTCGATGCATTAAAAAACAAAAAGTAGAAGTAATAATTTAAGATCTCACAAAAGGTAACATAACACTTTTTACTTGACGTTACGATAAGGAACTACTTTCCCTCCATCGTTACCAACTTTATTGGGCGAATGTCACTCAGTACACCTTTTTATGAGGTTGATTTCAAAAGTGTTCACTTTATCATGAACAGCCTTTAACCTGTTTCCCGCATGCTTCTTTGCCAGTTTCGAGTTTCCAGCCCATTGATATGCTTGGCTGCTTTAAAGAGGGGCATCCTGTGATAGCCATATTAAGGGATATAATTAATACCACTCGTCCATGGGCTACTATCACGTTTGCCACCTATCAGATGACAGACTTGCAGACCTACCATCGTAAAAAATATATGTCGTGACCAGCAGGTATGAAACCAAGGCTAACTACGTGCGTGGCGCAACAAAGCTGAACCGTTCATTTGCCGGGCGTCGGTAGAGTGAAAGTGTGCCTCGAGCCCCCCCCCCCCCCCACCCGCAATTAAACCCAGCGCAGTCTTATTACTTATTCATTCGCTGCCGGCCCACGGCTGCGGCGCCGCAGCTCAAAATATTCGCGAGGCCATTGTTTGCCTCTGGGGCTTCTAAACAAGCGACTCTCGTTCAGCTGTGGAGGCCTTGCCCTTCTGGAACACGTTGGCGCATGCGTGATTACCACCTCTGCACACGCGAGTCAGCGCCACAATATCTCGGCAATCGGGCCGTCACTAGAGCTGATATTACACCATAGCTGCAGCCCTGGTGCACGAGCCGGTACACCAGCCGCTATATGAGCCGCCATGGAAGATTCATATTACACGACAGCAGTTCTCGTACTAGCATATGGCACCCTCGGTGGGTGCGCAGTGTGTGGTTTTGTAGTAAATATGAACCCCATTAGTATATCTGCTACCAGTTAGTAACTTGCGCAGGCCTATGAAAAAAAAAAAAAACTGTCTTACACATCTTAATATTGCTACATTAATGTTCGCCTTTTACATAAATCGATTGCATATTAGTATAGTTCCACTCAATTGGTTGAAAATGACGCGAAGTCAATGGAGTACGAGTGTATTATTTTTTATCTTGGCGAAAATTACTGACCGGTTCCAAAAAATTGTTTTTTATTTACTTACCGGGATATTATCCGCATGTAAAATGCAAAGAAAGTATAAACTTGGATCCGGTGGAGTTTTGATCTTACGCCCAAAGCTCACTTTCTACTCCCGAGCCCCGCGTCCATACCACTGTACTATCAGTTCACACGTTGAATTGTAAGTTTATATATCATAGATATAGTTAATATTAGAATTTTTTTTGTTCATTATGTAATGTTTTAAGTATTTAGAACGGGTTTAAACAATAATGAAAAGTTGTCATCACCAATATTATTCGTCGCTGCCGTATTTTATATCTATTTTAAAGAGTTTCAACCTTACGGATGTATAATAAAGATGGAGCTTCCTTTCCGGTTTCTTCATCAACTCGTTTCAAGTAGTAGCCACGGGGAGCGCCCCACGTTCTGAAACTGCGATGTGATTGGCCAGGTACAAAACCTGGTATGGGGCCCGCCACGGAAAATAGGACGTGTCCAATTACCAAACCTGGTACGAAATCTGGTCGTGCAAGGCGGGAAATGCCATGACGGGTGCCATACTAGCAGGTATAACGGCCGCTATGGCGGACCTTGCACAAGCTTTTACGGAATATGGTATCGTGTAATATCGCCTTAACACGCGTGCACTCACACGCCCAAACGCGCACACACACACACACTA
Source organism: Dryococelus australis (assembly GCA_029891345.1). NCBI lineage: Eukaryota > Metazoa > Arthropoda > Insecta > Phasmatodea > Phasmatidae > Dryococelus > Dryococelus australis. The sequence goes on along the minus strand of CM056995.1, from coordinate 30,930,610 downwards.
AACACACAAACCCACAAGCTAAACACAAACACACACACACCACACACAAACATGCAAACACAACCAAACACACACACCACACACATGTAAACACACACACACCACACACAAACACACACTATATATATATATATATATAACTTTATTTATCCTCTTGCTGATTTTAGAACATCTTGTAGTTGAGAAGAATAATTTATAAAGTGCATTCCTGCAGTCCTCTTCAATTTTACAGTGCACTGCAATAAAGGTTGTTCAGGGCAAAGTGAGCATTGAAAAATATCACTGCCCCGACCTGCGTATATTTTAAAGTGGCGCACTCAGTGGCATGAGGTCAGTGAAGTTGGCAACGTGAAAGTAATTAAATTAACCCCACGTCTGAATGTTGAATTAAAAGTGTCAAGTAAGCATTTGTGTATACTGATATGATTTCTTTTGTTTTCGTTATTTAATGAGCAGAAAAATATAATTATAAGCCAATTTGTAAAATATTTATTTTTCGGAATATTTCGTATTTCCGCCTACCGACGCATTAATAAAGTGATCACTCCCATGAAAATGTTAACTGTACATAGGTCAAAGACTACACAACTTGCCTAAAAGTAGATCTTAGGCAGATATTTCGAAATTGCTCATTTTATCGTGAACAGCCTATATACTAACTAGGATAATCTACTTTTTTTTTTTTTTTTTTTGTAAATTTTGAACAATTATAAAATTGTCAATAAAAGTTTTCGATAACTTTTTCAAATTTTTCAATCAGCAAAATGTTCACAGTAAAATATTGTCTTCAAGATTTGCTGAAAAAAAAAGTTATTAAAACCTTAAAGAAATATGGTACAGAGAAATGATTTTTTAGGAAGCTGCCAATTTTATCGTGCCGGTGACAAAGCCTCGTAGCCTAGGTGAACGATTTCTTTACAATAATCAAGAATTTTAATCATTGGAATAATGTTGAAAATGTAGTTAAGTTTCTAGTCACTGGCCAGTAAGTGGAATAAACTGGGACACAGAGCCTGGGCTGTGTATTTCACTAATAAATGTAAATCACCCTTAAATTTGGTAGTGTACATATTTGAACATCTTCAGTTGGCTTAGAAAGACATTAAATACTCGAAAAGAGATAGGCATATTCGTGATTGTTGCCACATACATTACAGGTGATAACACTGATATTTATATAATTTTAAATACTTTATATTAATTTAAAAAAACTACTTTTCCACTGTTATATTTGATACCCGGTAATCATTTGTGTTGCTAATAATACACACTTCAGTAAAATTTCTGACGTTACATAACATTTAAAACTTTCTCTGTCAGATATTGTGAAAACTTAAGTAATGATGAAAAGAAGTGACCAATCCGAATTTGTAAAGTTAATTGTTTATAAGTGCAGGTATAATATTTTTAAACTTGAAAGTGCGTATTAACTGTTTAGTCCAAGCGCCGATATAGGCTGTTTGTTGTTAGTTGAACACTTTTGAAAGCCCTGTCAATAATCTACTTTTTATTTGAAATTTGTATCCATCTGCCTTAAGTCACATCGACATAGTCATTGAGTGTATCACTATTTATTAATATGTCAAATTAAACTTTGAAATCGTTAGGGGCGTAAATATGTTTCTAATGTGACAATTGTTTTAAAAATCAACATAAACTTCACAAAATAAATTTAGTATCGACGAACTTCATCATCAACACTTTGCAAGACAACGTTTCAAATGTAACTACTTTTTGGCAAACACTGTGATTTTTCCTGGAGGCACGTTGGCACGTCTGTCAGTAATAGTATATTTTTCGAAGGTTGGTATCACAACTGCTTAGTTCTCTGGAAATCGGATGTATTGTTTTGTCACCATGTCTCATGCCAGAAAATTTTCTCGTAAATTGTAACAGGGTCTCCCGAGAGATTCGAACCCAGAACCGCTCTCTCCAGAGATAGTCTAAGACGATGGCACACGATACCTGCTGCCGTCCTTGTTCTTGTACAAATTCTATCAAGCCTGGCGCAATAGTCGGTACACCAAACGCCGTGCGAGCTGTCATGGAATATACCCTATTACACGACAGCATTTGACGCTAGCCACACTTGGCGGGTACACGGGCAAGCGTATGGTTATAAGTGAATATGAACGCCAACTCGTATGGTCCATTCGTTGTTACATTCGACTTTTCTGAAGCCCTGATAAAGTTCTACTTTCAGACTATTCCTCCGCTTCCGCCTGTTCTCCCTCTTTTATTGCCTATTAACTATAAATAAATAAAATATTACAATTTGTACATAGTATATAAGTTAGACCTATCTAAACAAAAGTGAAATATTTATCTGTTAAGAGAACTATGAAACGCATATACGATACGTGAGGATCTGGAAACAATCTGTATTGGACGCATTCAACCTTCCCCCGCTGATAGCTTTTCCTCAGTTACACTGCCCAGCCCATCTTTAGGAATTAAAAAAAAGGTTTATCGTTTTAGTCAGTTTTAATAGTGTATTGTTCCGTTGGTGATTGTGCAATATTTTATTAAATATTTGGGCGCGAAACTAATGTGGTAACGCTTTAGCAAATTACTACCTTTCAGTTTGCATGCAGACATGGAAGGCATGATTCGATTAGATGCCGGTAATATAGTAAGGGTTTTTGGTTTTTTAAAATAAGAAATATTTTAGCCTATTGTGGTAGCCGTCTTTCCTCGGCCAAAATTTGGTGCACGACTTATTGCGCTCATTTTATAGTGTTCGCCGTTTCACCGCCTTTGGCGGCTACTAGGAGTGCGCCATGTAGATGATTGTGTTTTTTTAAATTAGTTTTAAAGTTGTCTATTCTTGGTATGTGTAAAATCCGTTTTAATCTGTTATCAAGTTGTGTTGAATCAGAGTATAGTGCCACGTATGGATTTTGAAAACTGACCCAAGTAAAAGCAGTGAGAAAATAAGTGCCACCTAAGAATATATATATATATATATATATATTAAAAGATAATTATATGTGAAATAAATGTTAAAATTTTGTGAGTTGGAATGGTTGATAAATATTACAGTCAAAGAAAGTGCAATCGGAAGCATATTTTAGGGCTCATTTATACTATGCATCTTGGTAATGAAAAAACAAATACATTGGAGGGCTTGAAAGAGTGAATGTTTGTTAACCGATCCCTTTTTAATATTCATGTGAATGGTTGTTTTGTACTACTTTGTGGAGTGAGTCCACCACAAACCACACACATCATATACAGAATTTTGAAAACTCATTGCCCAAACTCCAGACAGATTCATTGAACGAATAGAAATACAAAAGCCCTATACACGTGTATTGGGAACCATATTTTATGACATTTGATCGTTGCAGCGTACAACGCCTGGAGATCGCACGTGTTGTACAAGTTGCATAAGAAGTAGGCGAACGAAGCTGCGTATGTAATAATGCAGTGTCGCGCGCCCACGACAATGCAAGTTGTCCCACACGCATAATTGCACCGGCTTGTTCTGCAGGTGCTGTACGCTGCAACTTTGAATACAATTCTACTTTGAATTTGCAACCATAGTGGGAGGCAATCCAGAAAATCCAATGATAACAAAATTGGGGGATACAATTTGGCATTGCAGCTCCGAATCTAACGTGTACATTCAAAATTAAATTACACCTCACGATTGCCAAAGAATATATTACGTTGAGTGAGAACTGCGAAATCACGTGGGGTTGGTTGGGGGGGGGGGGGGTGGGCGCAATGAAGTTCGTTTCGCCGCATCTCATAAATTCCGCGAGGTATAACTTTTGACTAGTAGACGTTACGACGCTCGTTTGAGTTTCAGTCGACAGCTCTCGTCAAGATCAATCGATTGCGTTTATAAAAACATTTGTGTGGCGTTTTATGGTGAAATTGTATTCGTTTAATGTAAAATAAATAGGAAAAGTAACACAATGTCGAGCTATACTCTTCAAAAAGCCAAGTCGGAATACAGAAATCGTATACGATTGGAAGGAGCATCTCAAAAGTAATCCAGTGATACCCATAAAAACCCCATATGATTGAGTGAAGCGGTGCCGGGAACGTAAAATAAACATCAAGGCATCCGAGCGCGTCAATGTAGACGTATTCACGCAAAACAAACGGCCGTGTCCCCAACACAGCCAAACCCAATTTTTTTATATATAAAAATACATTCCCGGATATAAGTGTTAGGGCTTTTGTGTTACTGTTGGTCCAAAGATACCATGTCTCGAGTTTGGGCACTTAGTATAGAGTAAAGGTTTGATTTAAAAAAAGAGTGCGGCAACTGTGAATGTACTACAGAACTGCTGATAGCCAGTAAATTGCGCAGGCCCATTAAAACAGCTAGCACATTTTAAGGACTCCTCCTACTTGGAAGTTTTTAGCCCGTGCGGGAGCGATAAGCACGACACTGACACGCCAGCCTGATGCATCTTCGCTCCTACGTGCTAGGCTTTGATCTGGCGTGCAGTGTTCCCATCCTGCAGCGTCTACGTATGGGGACTTTAAGCGGTGACCCCTATCATCTTATCGGTGCGAAATCAGTAGCAAAGTTCAATGCATGTCCCTATGATGGTTTCGGATATTTCCGACCAGTATATTACGAGATACCGCAGTGTGAATAAAACCGTTATTGGCTATTATGGTGGGCTCGGAAATAACGTTTACAGTACACATTATTGAGAGTATTTTACGTACCACGCCTGAAGTGTGTTTTATTTTCGAGCGTTGGTATGATGCGGACACGTTTATTGGGCAGCCACGTTTATTGGTTTCAAATGAAAACGCGAATTTCAAGCACACTGCAACGCAGTTCAAGCGCCAGGTAGAATTTTTTGAAATCAACATTAGAAAAAGTCAACGCTCCTTCCTGCATGTATTTTTAACGGGCGCACTGAGTGACATGCGCCCAGTAATGCATGGTAACGTTGGAAGGAAAGTAATTCCATGGCTTAACGTCTAATTAAAAATTTAAGGTAAACATTTTTCATAACACGCATTATTTCTTTCGCCGCCTGCTTATTTAATGCTTCTAATTGCAATATCTAGTCCGATTTGCAGAATATTTACTTTTCTTATCATTTCGTAGTTTCACTTGGCCAACGCGTGAAGAAAGAGTGACGAGGCCCACGACAGTGTTAATTATACACGAGGCAGAAGAATACACAACACGCATACAAGTAGGTCTCAAAGGTCTCGGTTTACCGTGAACGACGCAATATGGCGACGCTCGATACGTTTGCTCAATGACCCCCGCAGGGTGACGGCATCCACGCAATACAGTTTCTACGAACATGCCGTATTGCGCATTGCCTTTCTCCTGTTCGTCGCAGGAACACTGCTTCCTGCTGTGTTTCCTGTATTTTAAAGTGATAATATCAAGTCGCGATATTCGTAATTTTAAACATTTTGCATGATATGGTATTTTCTTAACGTAGAGTTGCGATCCGTATCCGAAAGTAAAAAAAAAAAAAAATCAAAAAATCAAAAATGTGTACTACGGAGTTATGAAGTCACAGTTAACATTTGAACCGAAGTTAATAACTAACTTGATATATATATATATATATATATATACCACTTTTGTTAAATCACAACGTGGGAAAAGAGGCTGGATAGTACCTATACATGGTTATTCCCTTTAAAATTATTGTAATGGTGGTTACATTTAACATTATCTCGGCCACAAACACAAAAGGAAACATTTTGCAGATGTAATACATATTTAAGAAACCATAAACATTTCATAACTTAAAGATTTGGGGCTGTGTCCGTATGGCAATCACAATGTAATATTTTCATAGACCAACCGACAATGCATTTCTTCGTCACATACTCTCTAATTAGGTAAGGAGTTTTGCTGAAAACGTGAAGCATACGCTGCAGTTCACACACAAATTACAAAATAAGTTTTATAAACTGATATTAATCAGCACTCGTGTTAACTTTTCAATACATGTGTAAAGTTTTAAATATTTTGGTATACTTTCCAACAGAAGTTAAAAGTTGCCATTGTCAGTTTAATTCGATCTGCTGTATTTAAAAGCTAATTGAATAGGTTGCATCCTCATTGTCGTATAATCCAGTTAAAGGCACCCTGTTTTGTTTCTTCAGCAGCTCGTTTCAAGTAGTGGCCACGGGGAGTCCCATACCTAACTCAAACTGCAATGCGAACAGCCGGGCGAATGCTGGTCTGGAGCCCGCCACAGAAAAAAAGAGGACAGTTATGACATCCGACCGAACAAGGCGACAAATGCAATCACGAGTGCCATAATGGCTTGCATAGCAGCTGCTATTACAGACCTTGCACACGTTTGACGGCATGTAGTGCCGTGTTAGGTCATTACTGAGCGAGGTGATCATACTAATACCATCCTCATAAAGCCCGGATTTGCGCGCTCGGTCCGGCGATCCTAATTCCGATTTCCCATTGAGTCGAACGATAGGATTGTTCCTTAATACAGGCCATAGCCGAATCATTCCCGGTTTCTGAATACTTCAGCCACTTGTTCCATCTTTAATGACATCGCTGTCGACGGAGAGATAATTGGCCGCAACTGCTGAAATTTTATTAGACTGTTGCAATTTAAGCGATAACGCGAATGCTACTTCATGCAGTAAAACTTTTTCGTTGCCAAACAACAGAAAAAACTACTTTTCATGATTAATATTTAACGAATCGTTCCATTTTATATTCAAATTATTTCCATCAGTAATAAAAATTTTTTTGCATAGTTGGAAACTTTTTTTCTACAAAAACGGTTCTATATCTATTGAACTTAGTTCATTGGCTGCATTAGTAAAGACTGTTCACGGTAAAATGAGCACTTTTGAAAGCCCTGCTTAAGATCTACTTGAACGCACGTTGTGTATTCCTCCGCCTTATGTAACATTAACATTTCCGCGGGCCTCATCACTTTATTCGTGCGTTGGTCAGGCCAAACTGTGGAATTATTAGAAAAGTAAATGTGTTACAAATCTGTTAGTTTTTGCGCTTAGATGCGTTTAAAAACAGGAAGAGGAAGAAATAATTTAAGGTTAAGAAATGGAACTACTTTAACTCCATCGTTTCCAACTTTACTGGATGCATGTCACTCAGTGCGCCCCGTAAAATATTTGCAGGAATGAGCAATGACGTTTTTCGAAGGTTGATTTCAAAAGTGGTCACTTTATCGTGAACAGCTTTTACAGACGTTTCTGATATTTTTGAGGCGTTACTCGCTTTACAAGAGAGTGCTGGGAAGTGTATAAACTGCAGGAGCAACACGATGCGAACCATAGAAATAATGGGATCAGAGAAACCTATTGTAAATCTAGCAGTGCTCTCCGTAAAGTATAGGCTGTTCACGATAAAGTGATCACTCGTTAAGGCCCTTCAAAAAGGCATTAACCTCTAATAAATATATCTTATTGCAGACTCAGACATTAAATTTTGGTGGTGGTGAAATGTATGCACTGTGTTTATTGGCCACATTGCAATGTTTATAATAAAAAGCAGCAGGAAGATAGAAATAGGATGAAAGGAAAAATCATATGGGCCTTAAAAAGTGCTCACTTTACCCGTGAACAGCCTATATCCGCCTGCCTAACGTTTTAACTAGGCTTCACAGTGTTTGAAATCCTGTATTTTTTATGAAACGATTAAACGTGCCCCCAGTATGTTAACCTACGAAAATACATCATAACCCAGACGACGAAGGAATGGTACTTTAAGGTTACCACGCATGCTGTAAATATTATTGTGGAGCACTCCAATATAGCTATAAACAGCTTTTCCAGACTACCTAGCGGGATACGAGCCAAACTACGATACTGGACTATATATTGAAGTTCGCTACAGACTTTCCGCCAATAAATGATAAAGAGTTACCACTTAAAGTCCCATTGGTACACGAAGCGCTACGAGAACACTGCACGCCAGTTCAGAGCCCTGTGCGTAGAGGCGATTGCGTTCTTGTAGCGCGTGCCAGTGTAGCACTTATAGATCCCACGTTTCTCGTTCAAAAAAGAAAAGGAGAAAAACAATGAAGGTAAGCGGGCCCTTTCATTGTGATGTCACGTAGATAGTGTGCCACACCATTGACAGTCCTCCACCGAGCACAAGTAGAAATTTTCTGCAATTAATTTATCCTCTTAAGGCCTGGGTAGGTCGCCGAACGGTGTGCAGAGCTCCAGCAGAAAACAATTTATTAAAAAAAAAACCATCCAACGTGCCTGAGTGAGGTCTGCTTACGAATAGCATTTAATTAAGGTTAAACGTCTGTATACGTTTTTCAGTTCCTCCGTTTCTCTCTAACTCATGTTTTTGTGGTAGTGAAAATGGTTCAAGCGTGGGTGTTTTCGCGGTCATTTTTTAGGTACCTATGAACATTCCGGTAAAAAAACATTAAAAAAGGAATAGGGAAATGCATCAAACATTAATTTTTATTATTACGTCATAAATTGGTAGTGTCCCCGCTGAAAGTCTCGCAGAGCCACGTTATCGACGGCAAGACTGCACACCAGTTCAGTGCTCTACGCGTAGAGGCGATGAGAGAGTCGATGCGCATGTCTCGGTTGCCCCTAGCGCTCTGACACTTTTACGACTCAAACGTGCTAAATTCTTTCAACCAGGCGTCTATCAAGGGGTATTAATCCCTTATATCTAGTTTTTTTTTTCCCCTCCGGAACATGGAAGTAAAGAATGTGTGTTATATTTTGCGGACTGACAAAGTAAGTAGAGGGTAGATAGCTTGGTACACTTTCTGGAACGAATATATGTTCTATCTTCTTGCTATCATCTCTTTAGTATTTCGCATAAAATAATAACGGTTTTCTTTTCATCTGTTGCGTTAGGAAATAATGAAGGCTGTGAGACTATAACAAATTCAGAATACTTGGGGAATTATCATCTCTGCTCTGTAGCGTCTAAAATTTTGATTCGACGCCCGAAACAGAAGGCGTAGTGAGAAAATTGCTAAGTCCAAGTTGGAAGGGATTAATTACGTTATGTGGCCCGCCTACTTGCATCATTTTTTTCTACTTTTTTTTTTGGCCAAGAAGTGCGGGAGCTCTAAGGACTACACTGGCACGTGCTAAAAGAGCACCATCGCCTCTACGCACAGGGCTCTGAATTGGCGTGCAGTGTTCCAGGCAGTGCTGCGTGTACCTATGGGACTTTCAGTGGCGAATCTTTATCATTTATTGGCGGGAAGTCTGTAGCGAACTTCAATACAGGCTCCTATCGTAGTTTGACTCGTGTTCCGCTAGGTAGTCTTGAAATGCTGTTTTTCGCTGTATTGAAGGGCTCCAAAATAATATTTACGGTATGCGTAAACTTTAAAGTACTATTTCTTCTTCGTCTCGGGTATGACGTCTTTTGGGAAGGTGAACATACTGCGGGCAAGTTTAATGGTTTCGTCAAAAAGCCAGGATTTCAAACACTCCGCAATGCAGTTCCACCGCTCTGCAGACGGGCCTCTTTTAAAAGTGGGATGGACCCTCGCAATTTTTGTGAAATAGTTGTTTGTGCATCTCGGTAAATAAATGTTCTGCAAGTACGACTTTTTGTCAGAAAAGATAAACAACAATTATAGATGCCCCTATTTGTTTTTACTTTTGTCACATTAAGTGTATTCTTGGAGAAAAAAAAAATAGTGAAAATGGTCAAATATCGCATTTTTTAAGCTTGCCTATGCAATTTCCTTAAGCGGCAAGAGAAAAGTACAAAGATACAGGCATAGTTTACTCTGTAGTCTTTCATCGCGTTTAGAATAATCCCTATGTTACAGATACAATTTACACCGTACAGCGTCAAGACGGAAACACTGCACGCCTTGCGCGTAGGAGCGATTAGGCACTAGGCGTGCGCGTTATTGTCGACCGTATCGCGCCCTCGTTTCTTGACCTTGAACGTGCAGCTCCATCCCACTCTTAAGGCCCCCGTGTAACAGGCACGTATACTGGGTTGCAGAGTGTTTGTAAAAAAAAAATTGTTTTTAAAACAAACCATTTATACGTGTACACAATTTGTTTTCGCATGAAAATTAATAACGCTTCAGACTTAAGGTGGAAATTTAACTTTCAGCACAACACAATTGTCGCAAACATTATTATGAAGTTCGTCAATAAGGCAAAAAAAAAAACCGGCGTTTACGGACTACTATAGCTTAAAATATCCTGGGCGAACTACTGCAAAGCTGGTATAGGACCGTGTATTTAAATTTTCTACAAACGTCTCACCAATACAATTGGATTTCGTACGACGGAAAACCCACACGCCAGTTTGTAAAACTGCGCGTGGAGGCGACGGAGTACTTGTCGCACGGGCTAAAGTCGTCCTTAGTGCTACCCTTTACTGTTTGTGATCCGAAAGCGAGAAATATCTTCCAGCACGCGGCCTCCTGAATGTGGCGGTTTTCTTGCCATTTCGTGTTTTATTCAGACATCGTTTTAACTTACCGTCGGGATTAAAATTCGAACATCATTGCTATGTGCAGAACCACTTTACAGAATTCCTGAAACCAGAATTGACTGATCTCAGTATTTATTTCTCGTACGAGTCTGAAAAAAAAATTAATAAAAAGTTAACGTTTATCACGGTTGCAGATGCAACTAAAGAGAAAAACGTGAGCAAAATATTGTGGAGTAATGGTAGGTATAGGCTGTTCACGGTAAAATGAGCACGTTCTACTTGTGTGCACGTTGTGTATTCTTCCGCCTTATGTAAAATCAACATTGCCACGAGCCCGCCAATTTATTCATGCGTCGGTAAAGCGAAACTGTGAAATTATTAATAAAAGTAAATAATTAAAAAAATCTGCGCATTTTTTCACTTAGAAGCATTTAAAAAACATAAAGCGAAAGGCATAATTTTAAGTTACCACATATGGTTACCTAAAAGTTTTAACTCGACGGCAAGACAGGAAACTATTTTCGCTTAATCGTTACCAACCTTACCGGTCCCATATCACTCAGAGCGCCCATTAAAATGTATGCAAGCAGGGGCAGTGACGTTTTCCCTAATGTTGATTTAGAAAGTGCTCACTTTACCGTGAACAGCCTTTAAAATGAGACTCCGTATGACAGTTAGGGAGGACCCTAAACCCTACCTAGCCAACTGCCGAAGGTACAAGCTGCGTTTACGATAACTCCCGTCTTTCTTGAAGCGTTGCGGAAGTTCTACTTCCAGGATATTCCTCCGCCTCACGCAAACATAGCTTATCCGTGTCTAGAGAACTACACCAAATTGGCAGCGCACCGCATTCGTATGCACTCGGCGTAATATTGTTTTTCATAAAGACTAGGTATTTATTACTAGGCATTACCAACACACATATCCCCCCCCCCCCTGTTTCCGTTCCTGTTAACAATTAATTAAATATTATAGTTTGGAGATGAACTAAAAGTAAAAGTCCAGTATCACCAAAACTAAGGCTTCAATTGTTTTAACACGAGTAGAAAATGCTTGTAATAAATTAGGTATAGCCTGGTAGAGGTTTCTTCACACTTTTCAATCAAAACTTTGAAAAAATCACCCCACCTACTACGTGTTTTGTTATTTCCTAAATATGTAATGGATGACAACCGTGTTATATTTTTTTTCAAGACAGATGTTACATATTAATATTTAAATAATTACTGATATGAATAAAGCCGGGATAAAATAGGCGTGTTGGTAATATCTAGTAAGAAATAGTTCGCGTGCAAGGTATTATTACACCGAGTGCGCACGAATACAGTTGCGTTGGTCCTTACGGTGTCATTTTCTAGACTAGGTTAAGCTTTGTTCGAATTATTCGGAGGAAAATCTTAGGAGTATAACTTTAGCATGGCTTCAGAAAAGTTGGAAGTAACCATGACTTAATTACATTAAGGGGGGAAAAAAAACAAGCAAAACATGGGGTAATTTTTTTAAAGGTTTGATTGAAAAAAAAAAAATTAACTCTAAACGTCCCGTTTGACTATGGTTAAGAGAGTCGTCAGCTGCGGGAAGAAACGAATCTGGAGGGCGACAGAAACGTTTCCTGGGGGGAAAAAGGCACGTTGAAATATTCTTTTTTTTTTTCTTTTTTTTTTCTTCTCTCCCAGGGGTTCCTCGTCGTGCTCTCTCCTTTTCCCCGCGTGGGACCGTCTTCCTTCCACGACTTCCTTCGTTCTGCCTTACCACCCCACCCCGCTCTTCCGCCCTCTTACAAGGCTTGTTTGCGCAGCGGAAAGAGTGTTAATTATGTAGCCGCCATTACCGACCCCAGACGGAATTGCTCTCGTTAGGCCGATGCGGCCACGTGCCCCGCCACGACTAATGACTAAACGACACACACGCGCGCGCACACACACAGTGTGCTCAACCCTTGTTGGTTAAGGGCGGGGGTGGGTTGGGGGTGGGTTGGGGGTGGTTACGTAGGGCCTTGACACCAACAGTACAATCGAGGGTTGATTGGAGGCCGCAGATGGCCAACTGCCATTCTGGGGGTGGGTGGCTTTGCAGACATTGCACCCCGACTGTTTCTCGTTTCGAGAGTGTACCCGTCGTGATTGGGGAGGGGGGGAGAACAAACTCCCTCCCCCCCTTTTCCCTTCATGCAAACGGGAAATCCTATAGAGCACGTGATTAATGCCTGTCTGGTAGTTTGTCACATACACCGCCGTCTAAATTAATCGGCTTACTTGCGAAAAAAAAAATTATATATACAAAAAAAAATTGTTATTTGTTAGCAGTGAGCAGATTTATGGGACTTACGCGACAGAAAAACCATCACGCATTTTTTTTTTTTTTTTTTTTTTACCTCCCGTCGCTTAATACGCATGGAATGGCAATTACGCGCGAAAATGTATCGCCCTGGGCAACGGGAAATTAAAATCTAATTATTCCTCGGGGAAGGAATTATTACCGGAACCGGTCCACGCGTTGATTGCGTTCCGGACCTTGTTTGAAATTTTTGGTCGGAAATATCTTAGATGAACGTCACAAACATTCGCATTTTCCCGGCGCTGGTAAGGTTCTCTGATAATTCATAGCGCATACAGCCGTCGTGGCAGCTCATTCCGTAATGGCGGTGTTAGAATTACAACTAGTTTTGGCACTTACTTCTGCTCAGTATGTCACCGTTTCTCCAAAGTACTCAAGGGATAACAATCCCATACAGTAGACGTAATATAAAAAAAAAAAAAAATCACGCAATCACAGGACCCGTAACAATGGGAAGGACGAATTGCGATTGTCATCCCTTAGGTACATTGTAAGAGTTTTGTTTAGTATCTTGCTGTTTGTTTAAAAATTTGTTTATTTAATTAAGTTACTCCAGGTTGCTACTGTACTTAATTTCCGTAATTGTTAAGACTGCTGGTTAATGAAAAATTATATTTATAGCGTCAACAAAATCAGGCCTTGTGTTTATGTGATATATCGACATAATGTTTTATCAGAGATTTTTGTCCAAATGCAAGTTAGGCGCAATTGCATTGCCACTTTTATACATATTTGTTACGATAATTGTTACTAAAACCCCTCTTCCTGGAGAGTAGGGCAATTTTATTATTATTGATTTTAACAAATGGAAAACTTGGTAAATATTTATTTAAAATATCACAATTTTGCAAGATAAAAACCATTTTTAATTCGTTACTATTCAAGAAGTGGGCTTTCATAGTTTTCTATTTGTTAAAATCAATAATAATAATAATATTGCCCTACTGACAAGTTTTTCCGTCAAACTACTCCAAAGAGTTTGGTCAAATAAAGTTTGATAGTTGTGACGTCATCGAAACTTCATAAACGCCGCCATATTTGCTTGAAAAAGTCATATGACTTCAGTTTCCATCAAACATTTTTAAAATGAACTGGTTATAAAATTCATTTGATGTTTGACGGTCACAGCCAATCAGAATCGTGCACGACATAAATGGACGTCAAGAAACTTAAAATAACGAACAATTGTTGGGAAAAAAGTGGGTTATGAAAATAATTAATTTATGTAGAAGCTGTCTGGGTATGAAAGCTATTTTAAGTGAATATTGCACATAATATTACGAACTCAGAGGCATTAAATTTAATTTCGCAGGAAACATATCTTATAAAAAAATTTAAATTTAGTAAAGAAACGAAAATAAATTACAACATTACTTACATTTCTTCCTGTAATGGACTGCACGGAAAAACAAAAGCAATATCTCACTACGAAAATGATTTTTTTATATTATTTCAAATTAGAATCTCTCAATAAAAATTTTTGTCAGTTTGAAAATCTCTCACACACATTCAAGATTATTTTTATAAAAGTTTTGTAAACAAACATTTGGTGGCCGTATTTTGTACTCAAATTTTATTGTCAATTATAGCTGATGGCACAAATCTGACAGTGTGAGAGGGGCTTTACACATTTCGTTGATCAAATAATTTCAAATTGGTTTTATTTCGTATTACGCTACTGGTGCACGAAAATTCATGGCGTACTGGCTTCGTTACTGGATATCAGATGCACTGGAGTAGTCTAAATATCATTACGTCTCGCTACCCATTCGGTTTAAGGATGGATCCAGTCATCTGAGCAGACATGCTTCGTTTTAGCGGTATCAATATTGTTTGGCAATCTGTATTTACAGAGACGTTAGATGTTGCAAATTCCCGTACCTAATTTTTAGTTTTTATATTTGAGTAGTCGTAAAGTACTACTGATTTTGTAAATGCGATATTTCGTCAATTGTATGTAGCAACGCATTAAAAAGTTCATTTGTTTCACCTGTGTCGCAGGTTAGGAAATAGCGAAAGCACCGTAGTGTCATGATTTTTGTGGGTGTGCAAATGTACTGTACCCATTGCTGAAGGTAAGCGTTATTACGAAAAAAAGGAAGCGACAAGGCCAAAATATATACCAGAAAATGAACAACGAAAAACTAGGAACTACAGAAGAACCTAACGGTCAATTGAACATTAACACACGAACAAAAGGAAACAAACTCGACAACAAGAAAACTGATATATAGCAACTACGATGAATACAAGCGAGTGAGTGAAGAGATCTCAACAGCGAGGTCTTGAGGACCGATGAGGGCGATTGACGTTAGTATGGAGCAACGCCGGAATGAAAGGGCGGGGGAAACGGGAGATCACCGAGAAAACCCGTCGACCAGCGACATCGCCCGGCACGATTACCACATGCGAAAATCCGGGAGTGACTCGGCCGGGGGATTGAACCCGGTTGGCCATGGTGGGAGGCGGGCAGGCTAACCGCTCAGCCACCGCGGCTCCGAACACAAACGAGGGAGATATTATTTTCTGGGGGTCTACTCGCTAACTTTTGGCAGTTGAGGTTAGTAGCTCGCACACAATTGATCTGTTGTTAAGTAAATCTCATCAATCGTAAGGTTAGCGATAGTATATTGAGCAACACAGCATTATGGCCTTTTTGATATCGCTGTTATCTGTATCACTACTGCATGAACAACAGAAAATAACTATGTTGTGGGATTACCAAATAAGCAATGCTGAGCAAACCTGAAAGATAATTATATTCATCCTCTTCCCGTAAAACAAATAGCGCTCCAAAACGTTTTGTATAGTTTTGGGCGAAGTAGAAATTTGCTCCCACCTTAAAATGCTGCTACTTTACAAGTGCAGCGAGCGCATTCCTAAAAATTTTTCAGGCAATGGATCTTAACATTTTCTCAGACGGTGAAATGTAATAAATGAGGTAATGAATCGTAATTTTATTTATTAATATATAATGAGACAACGCTAACGCGTGCGCCAAATTTATAATATAGTACAACCACCAAAGCCTTGTAGTAAAAATATTTCGGATAGTTACTTATAATTTTTTGTCCAATCACTGAATTATTTACAAATACTTGATTTAATTTGCATTTATGTTTCTCTTTTACACAATTATTTGCATTATAAACATTTTATATAATAAAAAGGTTTTTTTTTATCTTGTTATAAGCAAATTGCAAAAAAATTTCAAAATGTATTTGATCAAACTTTGCACGATCTATGATTGCAATGCGTAACGTATTAAGTGCTATACTTCTAATATATTTGACGTATATTTATTTGTTATTTAAGTATAAATTATAACAACCAATTAAATTAATTTACAATTGAAATGTAAACACCTTTTACAATGTGCAGGCACAAACTCAAACAATTCAACATGTATTTCTCGCAGAAATTTAATAGGATATCTTGAACAAAAAACATAATATTTTTGTCATATTCGTAATAATATATTGTCACCTATTGTTGAAGTGAGTATTAAGGAATATTAATTGATATATAACCTCTTTTTGAAACGTTTCTTCACGTTCCTGCAATTTCCAGGTGAGAATTAGCCTAAATCGCAAGCAAATCCACCATTTTACTAACATGTTAGGTCAGCAGCGAGCCAAAACCACCTCCCATACCAGACCTTAAGCTGAGGTTCGTAGCGTGCAAAGTAAGCCGATCAAACTGCTTAGTGAATAACTCCTGAAATGTACAAAATCAGTAACAAGGCTGTTGACCTTACCCAGGCGTTAAGGCCACCTCGAAAAGTTAGTGAACAGAGCGCCAGGTCCGAATTCGTTGCATTTCGCTCGTTGGATCTTGTTATATTGTCTGCAAGGTTCTTCTGTAGTTTTCTAGGCTTTTTTTTTTCACTTCCTGGGATATGTTTGGTCTTTTGTTTCTTCTTTCGTTCGTAATTTTATTTCAGGCAATGAATACTGTCTTGCATTACCATTGTCACTATCTTTCGGGATATAAAACTTTAATTTTCTGTTTCTAATTTTTTCTTGTCGTAAATTTGAATCAGGAAGCAAGAGGTGTGTTGTAGGTAGAAGGGTGTTTAGAAGACCGCGCTAAATTAATTACAAATAACCGGAATATAGTAACCTCTTACTTTCTAGGCAATGATTAAAATGATGAAATTAATGTCAGTGTTAATTATCATTACTAAATACTTAGGATAGGAAAATTTTGCGAATTCATTTCGGGACAAGATAGCCGTCAAACACATATACAGTGAAGTCGCCTTTGCAATTGGATCACAGTACATTAGACACGCCCTAGACGCCTCTGGGCCAATAGCAAACTTCCAAGGAAACAAGTACCGAATCCCGTACTTGCCAGGTGTGTGGCAACACTGGGGCAGCAACCAATGAACAAACAGCTTGGGTCCTAGTGTACACAGGACTGTGGAGTCTAGCCTACAGGTCATTGAACTCGCGAAATTTCCCTATCCCTATAGATACGGGCTGTTCACGGTAAAGTGAGCACTTTTAAAGGCCCTTATAAATTTTTCCTTCAATCCAATTTCCATCTCCTTGCTGCTTTTCAATACTAACATTGCAGTGTGATAATTGAATACAGTGTATACATTTCATCACCCTCAAAATTTAATGCCTGAGGCTGCAATAAGATACGTTTATAAGTGGCTAATGTTTTTTTGGGAGGGTCTTAAAGGGTGCTCGCTTTACTGTGAACAGCCTATACCAAACACCCTTCTTGCTAGTCTGTAAGCGAAGAATCCTGGCTGAACCACAAGAGTCGATATTGAAACGCAAGTGTTGTCCATCCTCCGCAAAAATAAATAGTTATAGATGCGCCCCTTGGAAGAATATAGAGGAGCCGATGTGACGGGTGCCGGGTAGAGCGTGAGCCGAAGTGGTCAGTTGTTCTTGCCTCTACACGAAGTATCCGTGTTACCCCGTGCAGGCCGGTGAAATATTAATGAGCGCGCCACTCCCTTCCCCCCCCCCCCCTCCGGCTAGCATGTCGGGTCGATAGGTCTTCAGGAAGCAGTGTTATGAGCGAACAGCCGCCTTCTTTCATTCGAGAACCTTTGACGGGTTGTTCCGGGACTCGCTATTAACAGCGCACGCCAGGAACTTCGGACAATTAAAGCTGCTGGAGAGGGGGGTTTGTTGTGGCCTCTCTGGGGGTTGGTGAGAACTAGACGGGGTGGTCGCTATCGCACGCTGCTAGCAGCAGACAGCACGCGAACTACGCAATCCATCCACTTCGCCGCAACTTTGCCAAACATACGCGACGCTATAGCTATTAACCCGTCTTCTATTAAGCCCCTTTCTTTTAACACTTTGTATGCTGTGCTCGAGTGTAGCTCGAGCAAAGCTAATTTGAAAATTTCTTTGTTGTTCAGAACAAAACTCGCATGGATGTGCAGTCTTTGTTCGGCTAGTGTTTAACACGACCTCACACGAACACGACAGCTCAGTGACAATGATATTGCTAACGATAGAATTTCTTTTTTTATAGCCACTCCAGGGGGACATGATTGATTGTAAATCATTTTATGCAATAAAAGACATTTTACTGAGTCAATATCAACTCGGATCTCCATTGGTCGATGACCGACCAATAATGAACGCAATAAAGTACGAGGTAGTGTCCGGTGTGGTATGGACCAATAGGACGATGGTAATTTCTTACAGTCACCAACAGAACGG
This sequence comes from Dryococelus australis, assembly GCA_029891345.1. Taxonomy (NCBI): domain Eukaryota; kingdom Metazoa; phylum Arthropoda; class Insecta; order Phasmatodea; family Phasmatidae; genus Dryococelus; species Dryococelus australis. Next base: position 30,912,190 of record CM056995.1, on the reverse strand, counting down.
GTGTTCTTGCAGAATTGTATATAGGTGACTCATTTCTAATTTGTCTCAAGTGCCAGTAAAATGTGCGCAGACTTCAATGCGTTAATGGGATCCAACAGACCGGCTTGAATGCATTCGAATAACAAAAATGTGTTCTGGTTTAAGGATTTTTTTTTTAATCAGTAGAGGTTTATCCTAAAGAAGTAAAAATTTATTTTCTAATATTTTTTTTCAAATAACTGCGTCATATTTGGTTGTAAATATTGTGTCAACAAATTTCAGGAGGTTCATAAAGTACGGAGATTGATTTCGGAATCTTGAAGTTATAGATATTTTGAAACGAAGTTTATCTGTGGTTAGGGTTTAACATAGGCACTGCAGCGTTTTTAGTTTTTAATTTTATTCTTACTTTTAATATCAAAGTTTTTTTTAGCTGTAACAAACGTATTATTTGTGTAACATATTAATATTATTTTTCCTCGAGATTTAAAATTTAAGTTGCCTTAGTTCTTTTTAGGTTTTTGAAATTAATTTCCCACAATTTTTTATATTAACGTAACTAATGAAATTGTTATGCTGGAAATAAGGAAGTACTTTCGGATTTGGACACTCGTAACAGACTTATTGTCACTGAATAGAAATTTTTTTAAGTGTTTGTGAATATGTGTTTGAATATATACACCACGTATATGCATATCAAATACTGTACAATGAAAACCTTTCGAAAAAAATGTCGTAGGCAATAAAATTAACAATTTTAGATTCCATGGTCTTTAAATATGATTTGTCAGTAATGATGTTTTCATGACACGAAACTTGTCAGTTGCAAAAATATCAAGCTAGGAAATATAAGAAGCATAGTATTCATGTTATTTTGAAATAACTCATAGCTTTTTTTTAAATGTAATCTCTCTTATTTCTGCAAAAAAACTTTTTATTTATTGTTTATATCGCACAAAAATTATTGTGATTTTTTCACATGTAAGTATGCAAGAGCTATGCAACCGAAAAATTCTGTAACTTACTGGAAATAGCTTCGCATTTAATACTTACAATTTTATCATTAAATGTCATGAATATAAAATAATACTTTTTTTTTTTTTTTTTGTTATTGAGTAATGCCTTTTACTCAGACTTCTAATAAATATGCGAGTCTAAAGCTATTCAGTATTTGTCCGTTGTTTCTTCATTAACAGCGTTGAAATAACATTTCACATACTTACAAACACGTGAATCATTTCCGATTGTTAATCCTCCTCCTTCTCCATGCATAAGTGCCTTCGGCCTGTTGCAAGCCTCAAAGCTGATATACCGGTACTATTTCTATCGTTTTTTTGGTCTACGCACACGATGAAAACATCTGGGTTGATGAAGGCCGTTCACGATAAAGTGAGTACTTTTGAAATCGACCGTAGAAAAATGTCACTGCCCCATACCTGCATATATTTCAACGGGCGCATTGAGTGACATGTGTCCAGTAAAATTGATAACGATGGATGGAGAGTAATTCCATATCTAAACTTCGAATAAGAAGTGTTAGGTACATATTTGTGATAACTTAAATTATTTGTTTCCCTTTCTGTTTTTTTTTTATGCGCCAGAGTGTAAAAATTACCAGATTTGTATAATATTTACTTTTGTAATAATTTCACAGTTATACCGACGCATGAAAAAAACTGATGAGGCCTATGGCAGTGTTAATTTTAGATAAGACGGAAGAATACATAACATGCATACAAGTAGAAGTTAAGCAGAGCTTTCAAAAGTGCTCATTTTACTATGAATAGCTTATAATTAATGTAAATTTAGGTAACCCCTCGTCGCTTATTCATTATTCACGGGATCTCCATTGTTTGCGATAGTACGATATTTTGTCATTCAGTCTGTACATAAATCAAACGATTTTCTTATGTTTTCGTTTCGTATTCTATCCTTCTTGTTACCCCTATGACAGATCGAAGAAATATCCTATCTGAGGCTTTGATTTTGCTTTTGTCCTTTTTAGTGAGAATTCACTTTCCATCTCCACACAGGCGTTTTGGTGCTGCCAAAGTTCTTGTAAAATTTCAACATTGTTTCTTTCTCTAGCTTTGTTTCTAAGAGCGCAACTAACTAACTGTTTGCCACACCGCGCACACAGTTAAATTGCTCTGAGTTTTCTATTGTTCCTTAAAAATATATTTTACTGAGGATTGAAACTGTTTCAGAGGTTTTCCAGAACGGGACTTGTAGCACATTGGTAGGTGTGTTCTAACAACATAAACTAACAGGATTGGAATATGAAGTCCCATGGTGGTACGGGGAAATTAATGACATATTTCTGTACCATTCGTGAATAACGAAATAAGCCAAGTTAATGTGGATAATGAAATATGTGGAGTAACAAAGTCGTTTTTTACGGTCTGTCCTTTGTGCATAATTGATTAAGTGTTATATTCGAAATTGTTTAATTTTTGCACGTAGGGATTATAGAGCATCCTTGAAAAGTAGAAATCAAAAAAATTAAGTCGAGTTACTTGTTTTGTGTGCACATTGTCGTTTGCGTGTAGGTAAGTATCTCCAAAGCTAATTAGTTACGAATGAATTGTGAATATAGTCTATTCGCAGCTTCTTCACACTTTTTGAATCAAACCTTTGAAAAATTTACCCCATGTACGGTGTGTCTGGTCGTATCCTAAATATTTCGTGTTTCACAACTTCTGTTTACATAAAAGTGTTTTATTTTTGGTTATCTGTATATTTACTTACATTTTATGTATAAATTATAATATTTCATTTACATATTAATCCGAATGAAAAGAGAGAGTATATAGTGTGTTGGTTATATCTAATAGCAAATAGTGTGCTTTACCTTACTTTACCTTAGTGTGCTTTATTAAAAAAATCAAAATATCAGCAAAAAAAATTTGTTTGTTTAATTATAAACAATCAAATTTTCAGTATTAGCCAATCAAAATTATTGATCGCCCTTTCTTAAGACCTTAGTACTCTCTGTTGGAAAAGTCACGAACAATTTACAACAACGCCAACCCTGACTTATTGTGCCATGTAACACATCGTGCACCAACCGAAAACCACCACCACCACCACCACCAACCATCACCACCACCAACCATCACAACAAGAACACCACAGCCATCAACAACCACCACAACCAGCTATTGTGCCAGGGGCTTATTAGTGGGGCTGATGAGCAATGACGTTGTTAGCTGAGGGTGCTCGTTGTAACCTTACAGAAAGACGTAATCCGACCGTTACGGTGGCTATGTAGCAGATTCTGCGACGCTGTTCTCGTCAGCTGGACTCAACATCCATCCGTCGCACCTGTCAAAATATGTTTGCACTGAGTGCGCAAGAATGCGGTGCGTTATCTCTTTGGTGCAATTTTTTTCTAGACTCGGTTAAGCTTAGCTAGCATGAGGCGGAAGAATATCCTGGAAGTAGAAATCTATTATGGCTTCAGAAAAGTTGGAAGTAACGGCGAATAGACTATACATAGGTATCTCAACTTACGTGCGGAAGATCCCATATATAGAGGCTGAACTCAATTATATAGCCGAGCAAGTCAACTTAAATTTATTATTTATTAGTTTTCCCATACCAATATGGCTCACTTTTGAATTTACGTACAATTCATCACAGGTCTGTAGTAGTTATAGTCTATAGTGTTTATTGATTGTGCGTAATGAGTTTTCACTGATACATAATTGAAAATGTTTAGTTGCTCAAATCGTACTTTTGAATTGGCAACATCTGCAAATAAAAAACATGAAATAAATGCTTAAGTGTCGGCATAGTTTCCGGTGAAGTTGACTGCTGTGACTAAGTAGGTATTATAACCTATCATTATGTCGAATAATTTGTCTATGATGTCATTTCAAAATGTCTGCAAACTATTAAACAAATGATGAATTTATATTTTGAAAATTGCTATGTCTGCTTACCGTCATACAATCAAATTTGTATTTCTACAGGCGGTACCTGGCCTCTGATGACAGAATGGCTGATAGAAGAGAGATTGAAGAGAGTTGGACGGCTCTTAACATCAAGGTCCTAAGAGACGGCTGATAGAGGTTTCAATCCTTTCGTGTATCAGAAAAGTAATGACGAGCCAGTTATTGGTGTTAACATAATAACACTAATAACAGGGTATACATGGTAGGAAGAAGGTGAAAAATTGGTAATAATTAAAGTGGTACACCAAACTTTATAGATCTCTTCAGAGGTATTATGGAGTATTAAAAATGAACTGTTAGAAATATATTTACGTAGGGCTTAACGTATTACCAACAGCAAGGTCATCAGAGGTGGAGAAAAGTAATGTGCACATCTTTTATTCACGAAAAAGTTACTAATTTCATTGTTATGATTTCTTTCTCATACTTTACACTTCCGGTATCAAATCTACAAATGATCTTATATCCGTATCACTGTACTCCAAATGTTTCCATGGAATTAATCTTGCTTTCAAGAAACCAAAGATGGATACCTGTCACTGTACAAGATATACATCAACTCAACACCTCACAAAAGTTAGTAAAATACATACAGAATGCAAATAAGTATGAAATATACGTAAACTAAAGCATAGCAATTGGAAGTTACAAACGGTACCGATACAAAAAGTGAAAGTCAAAGGATTTCCAACAAATAAACACTCTCCCTACATCACAGACACGTAAACCAGTAAGAACAACAAAGTTAACTTAATGGTTTCTCTGATTAAGGAGGGTTTCTTTCTCCCCATTGCAGCTTAGTACCGCGTATGGCCTCCATGAGCATTGTGCAGGTCCCTAGCACACCGTGGCATGCTTGTAATCAATGCGTTGATGTCATTTCCCAGTTAGCTGAGTCTAACTGCTCGTTGCTTTCTAATTGTGGCAGAAGCCAATGAACAAATGGCATCGGCGCGAAGGGGCTACGGTAGCTGAGCGGATGCCCTGCCCCCGTGGCTCAGGGGTAGGGTGGCCGACTTGTAGTCGAACGGTCCCAGGCTCGCGCCCCGGCCCCACCGTGGCAGATCCTCAGCTCGCTCGTCGCACTGGGAATTTGTCAATAAGTCGATCTAACTTCAGCTCGACAATGTCACTTGAATATGACAACAACGGCAGGATACGGTTAGCCTGCTCACCTCCCACCAAGGCGATCCTGGTTCGAACACCGGCCGGGTCACTCCGGATTTTCGCATGTTGGAATCGTGCCGAACGATGCCGTTGGTCGGCGGGTTTTCTCGGGAATCTCCCTTTTCCCCCGCTCTTTCATTCCGGCGCTTCTCCATACGCACCTCAATCACCCTCATCGGCTCTCAAGACCTCGTTAAGATACCACTAAGCCATTATATCAAAATAACACAACTGTAAAAGTCACATTGTCAACAATGATGCACGTGTTTGTTTCTTTATTAAATTTAAATGACAATACTGATATATTAATATAATGCTTTTACCTATTTTATTTGAATCAAACAGTATTACAAATTGGTTAGAGGAAGTATAAAAACATCTCAAAACACTTGTTTACTGAACATTATTCTACCTTCAAATCCAATCCACGCCGTTTTTTTTGCAAGAAAGTACCGAGAACAGTCTTTCTCATCTTCAGTCTCTGCTCAATGGTATTATGTCCTCACCACCATATATGTACATGGGGTAACACCATTACAATTAACTATTACTACTGCCTTACAAGAGATTATCTTGTTCCTAGACATGAATTACTCAAGTAAATCAAGCGTACGCAAGAAAATAGGCTTTATTTGTTCGGAGGAAATAAAATGTTAGCATCATTGATTTGTTCTTGGCTTTAAAAAAAAAAAATCTGTTAGTAATGGAACAATTACAGTTGGTAAGAGTGGTTGCAAAAGTAACGACTTTAATAAGTTTGTATTTTATGAAGCATGTAGGAATTTTACACAAGAACGCTGATACTTAAAATTTCACTGTATATCATCTGACAGGTTATCGCATGAGAACATATGAAAGTAATGAACGTTTCATCCCTATACCATTATGTATGTGTTCGTACCTTCTTGTGACATATGCATTTTGATACAGGCCTGTACACAAATAGATGCAACATCGTTTACTCCTTTCATTAGTCCTCAATAACTATTTGGCTACCTCAATGGGTTGATGTAAGTAAACGTTCACATTCGAAGGAAGTGGTTTCAGCTATAAATGCGGGATAAGCCACTGATGTGCGTTTATACCACTATGCTATTGGCTGGTGTGCAAGCCACTGATGTGCGTTTATACCACTATGCTATTGGCTGGTGTGCAAGCCACTGATGTGCGTTTATACCACTATGCTATGGCTGGTGTGCAAGCCACTGATGTGCGTTTATACCACTATGCTATTGGCTGGTGTGCAAGCCACTGATGTGCGTTTATACCACTATGCTATTGGCTGGTGTGCAAGCCACTGATGTGCGTTTATACCACTATGCTATTGGCTGGTGTGCAAGCCACTGATGTGAGTTTATACCACTATGCTATGGCTGGTGTGCAAGCCACTGATGTGCGTTTATACCACTATGCTATTGGCTGGTGTGCAAGCCACTGATGTGCGTTTATACCACTATGCTATTGGCTGGTGTGCAAGCCACTGATGTGCGTTTATACCACTATGCTATTGGCTGGTGTGCAATCCACTGATGTGCGTTTATACCACTATGCTATTGGCTGGTGTGCAAGCCACTGATGTGCGTTTATACCACTATGCTATGGCTGGTGTGCAAGCCACTTAGTTAACAAGTTAGGAAGGACGTCATAATAGTAAAGTTCATGTTTGTTTGATTCACTCTCAAAATAAAGTCTGCCTAACTATACGCATTTATTCCACTATATTACCAAGTGACATTATGAAGGGAAAAAATTCTCTTTAACATTGGAATTTCGAAATCTGAAACCTTTCTTATTATGGAGGTATGGGTGGTGTATTTTACCGTTTCGTTATTAAAACAATGAATTGTAGCTACTTTAGCGGCTTCAAGTAAACTGTCACTATATTATTTGCGTGCCAGGAGAATTTAATAACAAACTGTGGTATATCAATGAACAAAAGTATATTTATAGGGATTTAATTACTTAAAATTAAACAAAGAGTTGCTACTGTTTGTTTTGAAAGGCTTCGCTTAACTAACTGCAAAACGGTTATGGAGCCACGCCTCCCCCCCCCCCCCCGGTTTAAGCACGCCCTGTGAGAATTTTTCTGAATAATTGGGCTTGCAAATATGGTTATAATAAATTGCGTTTTCAAACGGACGGCCAGCAGTTTAGCGCACTTTTGTAAAGTATGGCAGAAATCCCATTACATTGCGTGCATTTTTGTAACCGATTCAGTTTCCGAAACCGTAACAGCCTGCCGCGAAGAACATGCCTTTTTTTTTTTTTAATTGCGTAGCATTATAAGTACATTTAGGAATTTGCAAATATCGAGCAAAAAGGTAAAATCTTTTATTTGTTCGAAAATAGTAATTTAACGTTTGTAGTTTTAGTAACGAAATATAAACGAAAAATAAATATGTTGTATAATGTTGTAACGTTGTGGGCGAGCGAAATAATTTCACGCGTCACTGTTCTATAGGCTATTCACGGTAAAATGAGAACTTTTGAAAGCCCTGCTAAATATCAACTTGTATGCACTTTGTGCATTCTTCCGCCATATGTAAAATTAACACTGTAATGAGCCTCATCAATTTATTCATCCGTCGGTCAAGTGAAACTGTGAAATTATTTGGAATGTAAATATTTTATAAATGTGCTCATTTTTAAAATTTCGATGTATTAAAAATACACCGAAAGAGAAAGAAATAATTTATCACGCATGGTTACCTAACAATTTTTATTCGACGTTAAGATATGGAACTACTTTCCATCCATCGTTACCAACTTTGCTGGGCGACTGTCACTCGGTGCGCCCATTAAAATATATGCAGGCAGGGGAAGTGATTTTTTCTAAGGTTAATTTCTAAAGTGCTAACTTTATCGTGAACAGCCTTTAACAATAATGGATCCATTCATCTTTGGGTAAGTAGTATTGATTCCTCAAAAGGTTAACAAGGGAAGGAAAACAAATATCCCTTACTCAGGTCATTTCTTTCTAGAATAGTTTCTTACCTAGCTAACCATTGATTGAACGGAGAATATTTCTGATTTAAGGCTGTTCACGGTAAAGTGAGCACTTTTTAGGCCCTAGTTACTTTTTCCTTTCAGCCATTTTTTATCCTTCAACAATATTTATTGACTATTATTCCAAATGAGAGGGCTGTTAAAAGTGCTCACTTTACCTTGAATGGACAATGACTCAGTTAAGATGTGCTAATTATTCGGGTTCCATTATTCCTTATTAAAACTGTTTAGTAAATCGTAATGATCTAATTAAAGTGATGCGCTCAGTGACATGCAAATTGGTAGAATGCGAGGGAGTACAGTACAAGTTGAATTAAACGCTTTAAGTTTTTTTTTTTTTTTTTTTTTTTTTTTAAATCTTTGACATCAACAAATGCAGTAAAATAAAATTTCAAAGTAACAGACAGTTTCTAAAGAAACCGAAATGAACCAAACAACATGGTACTTTAATAACACCTTCGATAATAAAATCGAAATTGGAAAAGATAAAAGTAATTTCTGAAAGCAAACAAAAGTTGGAATCGTATAGAACGACTTGTTTTCTGCCTAATTTTATTTGCCAATAACGCTCTACTTTAAGAAGGATTTTTGCTTAAACTACTTAAGGACCATAATGCCAGATTTATCGTATTCAACTTTTCATATTTTCCTCCCGATACCGGTTGTGAAAGTATAAGAATGGGAAACAAAATTAAAATTTTAAGGGGGGACATCGAAATTCGTTGGCGTCAAACTTTCATGAAGCAAGTAGTATAGTTTGGCAGTTCATGAAAGACAATTAGCCATAGATATGAGAAGTCAGTAAATTAGGTACTTAATATGGACGTGATGCATGAAAAACAGAACATCGCGGTCTTCCGAAAAATTAAATTTATTATCGGTTACATACTGGACTTTTTAACATTGATAATTACTAAGGTCCCCTGATTTAAATACATATTTACGTGCAGGCTAGATATTCTATCCTAGGCACACATTCAAACCTTTCTCTAATAACTTGCTGCGTGTTTTCGTAGGGAACAAAATTATGGGCCAGGGCTAATCAGATGCTAAACATTTCTGATTCGTGCTTACAAACCCAAAACGTGCAACAATCAAAATAATAAAATCACGAAATTCGATATGGGGTGTTTTAAGTACAGCTAGTCGTGAAATCCTTTCGCATTAATTCGACGAAGCGCAAATCGCGATCGTCGCAAAACAGTGGCAGTCCAGCATGATTGAGGCGCCATTTATTCTATAGTGCACTTCTGGGAATGAGATGCTCAATAGTTACTGGTCTCACAGACACGATTATCCGTGTAAGATTAAGATATATGTGCTTCGAATACGCACTGAAACTGGCAGCGACTTAAGGAAGTACTTTGTATGCAAATCACTGTGTTTCGGCGATATCTATTTCGCTTAGAATTCTCTTCCATTGAACTTAAATAATAACTACAATGTCTTCTCAGGAGTAAGTTAACTTCCAGATGCATCAATAAAAATACATTACATTTATTAAATGAGAGTGTCGTTTGTATGTAAGTTATTATTTCATTACATTTTCGAAATCAAGTTAATCAAATTAAAATATAACTTAGGTCAAAACTTTTTGGTATGTTGTAGTGCAATACCAGAGTGACACACTTACAAACGACAGCTGCTGTCGCTCAGAAAAATTATCACAAATTATCACTCGGCCAAACAGGCAAAAACGAGAGAATTTCTTGTAATCAGACACTCGTCCCAAAAAGAAACTAAGTTTTTCAGAGCAGGAGAATCCAAGTCAACGACGACGTTGTTTAGCAGCCTGTTAAAAACTGAAAAACAATTTATACAAAATAATACATTTTGCCAACGTAATTCTTATTAACACTTCTAATTTAATTTTAGAGCAATAAGTTTAGTAATTCAGATTCACGTTGCCCAAGTTATAAACTATTTTTCCGAATTTACTAACCAACTTTCCATATTTGGTCACTTAACTATAAATAATAATGATAAATACGAATATAGCTAAATAATATATAATGATACAAAACAAAAAACATCATAATTATATATATTCATGGAACTACTTTTTGTGTATATATACATATATATACAAAATAGATATACTATATGGAATATACTATTTTCAGCGTTACTGGCTTATCATTAGTCACCGCAGATATTGGAGTCCTGCTTTAATCACCTGCAATAGTGTCTCGTAGACTATATCACCAACCTACTGTTCGGAATACCTTATTATGGTAATGGAATCATTTATTGAGACCTTAATAAATTCATTACTCGTGTCTGAGACAAAGGTATATAAATGTCTTTTTCTCTCGTGTTATAAGTTTTAGTGAAATTGCGCCTATTCACAATAATAGTGGAATTGTACCTACGAATTCATTGGTGATAATGTTTTCAACTGCTTTATTATAAAATATTTACTCATTTTCATATATTCTGATTTTCGTTGTAATCGTATTGGTGTGGGAATAGGGTTTCGTAAGATTTTATTTATTCGAATAATAGGCCAAACTATTTTGTCTGCTAAAAGGTTACTACAGTATCTACACGCGAGTGTTTACGTTCCAAACACAGATTGACACCTGCCGACCTACTGTGGCGCAGTCGCTGGTGCGCCGCCGATCTGAGTTGCGGGAGGCCCTGGGTTCAAATCCCGAGTAAGGCATATGTTCTAAGTTATCCTGTAGGCCGTCGCGCTAAGCTTTCGAGCATAAAACCGGGGGACGTTAAAAATCAATTTACAATTTACAATTACAATTGACAGTTAGGTATTCCTGTGTCTGTATACATTAACTCTGGTGTGGGGATAAAATGCTGTTGCCACGGAAACAGCTGTACAGAGGACTACTTTCAGATCTGTGAAAAATTTGCGCTCGTTCGTGAGGCAGGCTATAGATATAGTTTATCCCCGACTTCTTCATACTTTTTGAATCAAATTTTTAAAAATCACCCCATGTATGCCGTGTTTGGTTCTTTCCTAAATATCCCATGCATCACAGACGTTATATTCTTTTCTGTTAACATAAAAGTGTCTTATTTTTAGTTAAACCAGAATTTTGCTTATATTTTGTCTACAAATTTTAATATTTCATTTATAATTATGAATAAAACTGGAGAGAAAATTGGTGTTCTGGTAATGCCTAGTAAGAACTAGTTCTTATGCAAAACATAATTATATGCTATTCACGGTAAAATGAGCATTTTTCAAAGCCCATCTTAAGATCTACTTGTATGCAAGTTGTGTATTCTTCCCCTTTATGTAAGATTAACATTGCCATCAGCTTCGTCACTTTATACTTGCGTCGGTCAAGTGAAACTGTATAATTATTAAAAAAGTAAATATTTAACAAATCTGTTCATTTTTACACTTCGGTGAATTAAAAAAAAAAAAAAACAAAGCGAAAGAAGTTATCATAATTGGTTCCCTAACACGTTAAGAAAAGGAATTACTTTCCCATCCATCGTTACAAACTTTACAAGCCGCATGTCACTCAGGGCGCCCGTAAAAATACATGCAGGTAGGGGCAGTGACTTTTTTCGAAGGTTGGTCTCAGAATTGCTCACTTTATCGCGAACAGTCTTCAAAGCGAGTGCGCAAGAATGCGGTGCTTGGTCCTTTTGGCGTATTAACTTAATTAAGGTTTGTTTTGCTCCAGGCGGAGTAATATCCTGAAAGTAGAACTTCAGCAAGGTTTTAGATGAGTTGGAAATAACTGCGAAGAATAGACTGTAAAAACTCGCGCGCGCGTTTTCACGCGTCTCTGCGATGCCGGAACGTAGCGGCTACTCGCCATTAATCAGTTAAAGACCAGATATATATATCCGGACAATCGCGCGCGCAGCTAGCATGTTTGCAGACCCCGGCCACAAAGCTGTAACGGCATGGGGCCATAATTCAGTTCAACCGTGTAATTCAATAGCGAGCAAAAACCGAGCGTGTAACGTTCTCTTCATGCGGTCCATAGAGTGCCTACCAAATAACATTAACCGAGTGACGGTACAGGGAACCCGGGAAAATATCAGGTTTTTCAATTATATCGCATTACATTGTCGTGCTGCTTCCGGTAAATAGATTTTTTTCCCCCATTGCTGCGACGAGGGGGGAGGGTAGGTAAAATTACTGCACGTTTTTTTTTTTTGGGAGGGAAATGGAAACAAATGATTTCCCGTTTCTACTTACGGGAACTGTTATTAGAATTTTCATATCAATGAAACAACGGACTCAAAGCTATTTTCCCGCCCAGCAAAATTCACTTGTTTCATCGCGCGTTTTATATACGTAAGTAAAATATTATGTGCAGTAATGTCGCCCTAATTTTGCTAGTATTTAATGATTATTTTTCTCAGTTTGGTATAGGTAAAAACACTATTCACGTTTGGTTTGTACGTCTCATTTGCCAGAATGTAGGTAGTCTAAAGCTCACTTTCGATGAGAAATTTGGTATAAACTACAAAAATGCGCTTTTCCGAATATGTGAAATATCACGACCTCGTTATTATACACTGGCGGAAAACAGAAAAATGGACACCCCTTTAGCGGTGACGTGAAACACCATAGGCACTGATAAAGGCTATTCACGATAAAGTGAGCACTTTTGAAATCAACCTTGGGGAAAAAGTCACTGCTCCTACCTACATATATTTTAACGGGCGCAATGGGTGACATTTGCCCAGTAAAGTTGGTAACGAAAGAGGGGAAAGTAATTCCATTTATTAAAGTCGAACAAAAAGTGTTACTTAACCATTTGCGATGAGTTAAATTATTTCTCTCGCTTTCTGTATTTTTTAATGCCTCGAAGCGTAAAAATGAGGAGATTTGTACAATATTAAATTTTCTAATAATTTCACAGTTTCACTTGACCGACGCATGAATAAAGTGATGAGGCCCGTGACAATGTTAATTTCACATAAGGCGGAAGAACACACAACGTGTATACAAGTAGATCTTAATCAGGGCTTTCAAAAGTGCTTATTTTACCGTGAACAGCCTCTAGAAGACACAACATGCAAAGATTAACAGTGCTGTGCAGTGGACAGAGTAGGAACTGCAGATTAGGCATAACACCGCTGAGCCCAATAAATCTGTAGTGGACACGGTGGAAGAAGAGTCTGTTGTTTCAAGTATCGGCCTGGGAGTAGTAAGCATTGTAGACACGCCACGACGGCACAGACGACCACACTTCGTGCAGTTAACGGACTTTGAACAAGATCGTGTTGTGGTCCTGAGGGAGGCTGGATGGTTCTTTCGAAGAATTGCCTAACGTGCAGGACGTGAAGTGTCCGCTGTGCATCATTGGTGGTGCCGGTGGTCCAGCGATGGTGCACATGCTCGTCAACCTGGTTCCGGGACTGCAGCTGGACCGCCGCATCAGACGAGCATCCATTGCTGATCGCACGGGGACCGCCGCAGAGATTATGGCCACTGTTGCACCCAGGGTGACAGCTAGGACCGTCACCAGCCTTTAGCAGGACGCTGGGCTACGATCAAGGGTGCCGCTCGACAGTCTTCATCTCACACATCGTCACTGTGGAGCCAGCCTCGGATGGTGTCGCGAACGACGCAACTGGAGGGATGAAGGGTGCGGCGTTGTGTTGGTGATGAGAGTAGAATCTACCTTGGCGCCAGTAATGGTCGCTCGCGAGTGCGGCGTCGACCAGGAGAGCAGCAACAATCAGAGTGTAAACGACAGCGACACACAGGACCAACTCCTGGTATCATGGTCTGGGGAGCAATAGCTTACAATATTACCGTACGCCTCTGGTAATTTTGAGGGAACACTGAACAGTGAACGCTACATCCAGAACACCATCCAGCCCATTTTTTTTAACCATTACTACAACTCCAAGAAGATGTCATCTTCCAGTAAGACAATGCCCGTGCACACACGTCTCGTTTTACCAAACGCTATCTCGAAGATGTTCGCCAACTCCCCTAGCCAACACGATCACCCAACTTGTTCCCCATTGAACATGTGTGGGACATGGTAGGGACGGCGTTTGGTGGAGTCTGTAATACCGGCAACAAACTTCTACCAATTGCAACAACAGGTGGAATTAGCGTGGTACACTATTCCCCAAGATGACATCCGACACGTTTATGATTGTCTCTACGCACGACTGCAGGAATGCAATGGAATCTTTACAAGATACTGACATTTTTGTTCAAGACACACTGCAGCCTCTGTCCACAGGTGCACGACCCTGTGGTCATTATCACATATAGTGTACCACCTGTATAATTATTCCATAAAACCTTCAATCATATGGGACCATTGCGTCCGGGTGTTCAATTTCCGTTTTCCACCAGTGTAGTTGACTTAAGGACTTTGACAACAATTTTTTGTTCATCTGATTTTCGCATGTTCCTACTCAGTTTTAATCATACTCGTGAGCAAACATATGTAAATGTAGCTCTTTGAAGAACATTTTCGTTAGTTGCTACATTTTCCAATCGCGTTCGTTAATGATGCGGTTGCACATACATGAACATTACATTTTTTTTTCGGTCACATAACTAATTGGCATGTACTTCTATAAATGTACTGATATAGTCTTCTCAAGTCCCAAAGAAAGTAAACTAACCTTGGTCACAACAGTGACTCTATGTATACTGAAAACGAAAAATTAACATAGATCTGAAAATAGAACAGTAATACAATCGGGTTTCATGTTAAGCATTAATGAGAATATGCTGCTAGCATAGTTTTAGTACTATTTCCGGTATCAAAAAAATTTATAATTTTCTCCCGTGAACGAACTCTCCGTTATGCTGTAGTAAGAACCGAGTTCTTTATTGTAGTGTCTATATCCACAGTTACAGATACACCCACACATAGGATTAAAATTTAATTTAACTACATTTATTTAATATCAACAGATAAACTGATTGCTATTAATATCCCTATATTACCAGTTAAAATTATCAAGGTTACAAAAATTAATTACCTCAAACCATGCTATTTCCCCATTGCAGATAGTGCCTAAATGCAGTGTCGAATGTGGATGAGGTGATGTCAAATATTCGAAATTTTATTTGCGATTTCTGTTTTTGATCCTGAGCATCAATTAGGGAAAAATGCTAAAATAATGAGGAAGTAGTGTAATTATGGCGACTTTGGCGCTAGGACGTGGAGCGCCGGATTCGGATTCGCACAGCAGCCATCTTGTTACATCACTGTCCACCATATTGTATGTCATTGTCCTTGACCTTTGATCCGTGACCTTGACCCCGGTGACCTCTGACTCCAAAAACCAAAACAATTGCAAAAATAATATAAAAAATTTATAACAAGAAATTTTATTTAAAAATTTAAAAATTCAATTTAAAAATTTATAAAAAAAATTATTATTAAAGAATTATTAACAAATCGTTTAAAAATTTATAAAAAATAGTTTAAAAACTCATTTTTATAAAATTTTATTAAAAAATATCTTAACTAAAAAATCTTTAGCACCGGCGGCCATTTTTTCCTTTTTCCCTCAAAATTTCCTAGGAAAAATTATTTATTAAAAAATTGTTAAAATATTTTCTTAATTAAAAAGTGGTTAACCTCGGAGGCTATTCTTACCTTTTTTCCCCTCAAAATTTCCCTTTTTTCTCTAAAAATTCCCCTTAACAATTTTTATAAGAAAATTCTTATTTAAAAAACTTATGTATGTTACTGCTTCACACGCCCGTTCACCCAAGTTCGTTTGACTAACCCACACCACTCCAGCCTTGCAATATATATTTAAGTGCACAATTACCCCGCCAATGATTCTCGTTGGCTAATTAGTCACCTTTGCTCGTCTGTCGGTTCCCCTACACCCACATGACAACCCTCCCGATTGGATGAATATTTCGGGTATCTTCGAAAAACCTCGTTCGACGAATCAGCGTTTAGTCAGCTACTCTCCACTATCTCTTTTCGATCCCCACCATTGATTCTCATTGGCTAGTCACATTTGCTCAATCCCCAACATGTGATAACCCTCCCTATTGGATGAATATCTCGGATATCTTCGGGAAATTTCGTTCCACCAATGTTTTTCATTGGATAATTACTCACCTCTGTTTGACACGACCAATCAGAGTTTAGTCGGCTACCCTCCACCACCTCTGGTCGAACGATTAGTCACGTCCGTTCCACCCCACCAATGTTTCTCAAAGGCTAATTAGTCGCTTCGCTCCACCCCCGCCAATCTATCCGATTGGTTAATTACTCACTTTTCGCTCGATCCAATGTTTCTTATTGGCTAATTACTCACCTCTGTTGGTCCCGACCTATCAGTATTTAGTCGGCAAGCCTCCACCACAGCCGTTCCACCACCTCCGATCTCTTCGATTGGCTTTATAATGCACATCTCAGAGAGCCTCCGCGAAAAAGTTTCACCTCGCTATTTCGAGAGGAGAGCCCGATGATCATTTCTGAACTTGTAAGTGTCAAACGTCTGTTACGGTAGTCATGTCATCAAGTACAGAAGAAACCCTCAGCAACACAGAAGACACAGGAGACAATATTCTTCAGCTCATCCGTACGATATTGCCACGAGGAGCAACGTCGTCTACGGACACGAACCCACGGCCATCAGGAAACCTGCTACCACCAGACAACCCGCATCCATCAGTCAACTCATACCAGCCCCAGGATATAGTGTCTCCTCACCCAGTTTCGCAGAGAGTCCCATCAGCTCCGACTTCGAAGACAGCGACATCGAAAAAGTGACCATCGCCGAATTTTCTCCGTTCAGGTCAGAAGACACGAGCAAGTACAGAGAATTAAATTGGGGGTACCTACGCGTCAGTTTTCGAGATGCTAGAAGCGTTCTGCAAATTCAATTTTGTGACGGCACAATTCACTGTCTATGCTGCTACGATGAGTTCGAAGGCTGTTACATGCTGAACACACTGACGTGTGAATATAAAAACTGTGACGTGTACAATTTATGCCGACTCTACGCTTCCCTGTTCGCTGGGGGAGTTGGTAAAACAAAACTGCTACGTTCACGTAAGCAAAGCAAGAACGTACGAAAGTATATTGTACGAATTGTTCCGGAAAATAAAAATATTAATGTGTGTGAATGGCTGGAGAAATGCGATGGACGTAACCACGTTGTGAAAAGGCATGGATTTCCGGACTGGATTTCCAGCTGCACGCCGTATGCATGCGAAGTGCACCTTGACTCAAGGCCGAGACCTTTCACCAAGTCTTCTCTCAACGACGGAGAACGTCCTGGCGGTAAGTTTAATCCAGAGAAACAATACGCAAGTATATCTCCTCGACTGCACCGCGTAACCTACACGGACCAGCCGTCAGCTACTGTGACCGTGGAGAGATGTTACGAAAATGTTCATTTCCTCCTCGAAAGAGGAATAATCTATGGTAAAGTGTTTGTATTAACAGTGCAAGATTGCGATAGTGACGATTGCGAGGTTCATATGTGCCGTCCACAAACAAAGTTCCCCCACAAACAGTGGAAATATGAAAAAAATAAATCGCGGACGAAATACTTACAACCGAGTACGACAGGGATAATTGCGAAACTATTCAGGGAATTTAAAAAAATGACAAACTCTTGAATGTATGTTCGGAATGGTGTGGAGGTGCGCTTGGCACAGTTTGGAGGTTACAACACCTCCGAACCAATGCCCACAGGTGCTTGTGTGTACTTGCGCATGCAAGCTTTGCTCTATCTATAGAAGAAGCCACATGTTGAAAACCTCCCATTCTACCCAGTAATTTTTTGTGTTCAGTTGAAACATATTGTGTAAACAACATAATGCTGTACGTGATTAATAGTATGTAGGAGAAAGAAAAGTTTCTTAGGTATAGGGAAAATCATTATTATTTAATTAATTTTTCAGTAAAATGTTCGTTAAATATGTATTCGTCTTGTAATATTCATGTTTACCAAGTTCGTCAGTAAATATGTTTACCGTGTAAAAAATAATTTTGTTTTCAAGTGGTTTGTGTGTAAATAAAATGTGTATGTAATTTTCTTTCATTTTATTTTACAAGTACGATGTATGTATTTATGATATTTTCTGTCAATTCTTTTTTGTGTACAAGTATGATGTATCTATATATACGACGTAAAAGTATGAATGTATTTATATTATTTTCTTTCGACTCTTTTTTTTGTGTACAAGTTTGATGTATCTATATTATTTTCTTTCAACTCTTTTTTGTATACAAGTATGATGCATCTATATATACGATTTAAAATAAATATTTTTGTGTTACAAGTGTGGGCGTAATAATTTTTTTATTCGTAGTAGAAATCATGTTGAAAAATTGGTAAATTATCTCTACCGCTGCTGCTGCCGTGTGCACGCGATACAGAGAGAGAGGGAGAGAGAGGGAGAGAGAGAGAGAGAGAGAGAAAGGGAGAGAGAGAGAAAGAGAGAGGGAGTCTGGCGCCGTCCTTGCGTCGTGTGGCAGAATGAAGGTTGCCACCCAAGCACTTCCTCTCTCCATCAGCATTCTTGTTCACCTTCCATCTTCACACACACACACACACTTGCATGTGCTAGTTAACATAGGTCAGTTCCATCATGCAGTGTGCAATTTTATTTAAAGTGAATGCCACCTCTTTAAAAGGCTATTTATTGTAATAAGAAAAGAGTACAATAAATTCAAGAGTATTTTCTCTTTTTAAATTGTAGGTAATAGGAACTGTTAAGTGAAAAAAATTTGTGCGTACTTGTCCCGTTCTTCAAGGGAAAAGCAAGTGCAATGTATACAGATTATTTAGTAAAAAACTTACATATCTTTCAGTTTACACAGGGAAAAAAATCAATAAAGTACTAAACACACACACACACACACAGTTATAAGATAAATAACGCAAAGTTATATTGAACTTTAAAAAACACATACAAATAGCATACTAAACAAAAGAATTTCTATACATTTTTCTCTATCTCTCTCTTTAAAATCGCATTCGTTTCACATTCGTACAAATGTCTCGATTGAACTGGAGATTCTCGGTCGGTAGAAATAGTTTCACAAGTCGTTCCATGTTACATTTCACCTCTATAAGAACACGTCATAGTTAGACAGTTCTAGGTGCACATCAGCAACATCGTTACGTTTCGCAAGTTACGGGTTGAAGGGGGAGTATGATAGCATCGAGAGGCAGCGGAGACCACATGTCCTCCCATATTTTGTCATTGATAGGATCAATATTTTTGCATGCAAATAAATCTCATCCAATGCGTTGATAACTGTGTCGTTGATCTAGCTTGGTTCTACAAAACAATCTGGTAGGGACGATAATCCCACAACCGGATTTCGTTGTCTTTACCTCAAGACGAATCGAATTAAACTAACCTACAAAAGATAGATATTCTTCTTATTCTTCTTTTATACTGTTTTCCGTCCCATAGCCCCATCGCTCCATCACTATCACCCCATAGTTCAATTACCACATCACCCCATAGCTTCATCACCCCATCGCACTATAGCTCTGTAGCTCCTTCATCCGATAGCCCATAGCTCCATAGCTCCATCACCCCATCGCCCCAGAGCGCCATAGCTCCATCACCCCATAGCCCCATATCTCCATCGCTCCATATCTCTATCACCCCTTCGCTCCATTGCTCCATCACCCCATCGCTCCATCACCTCAAAGCTCCATTTTTCAATCACTCCATCACTCCATAGTTCCAACCCCTCATAGTTCAATCACTCCATCACACTATCACCCCATAGCTCCATAGCTCCATAACCCCATCGCCTCATATCTCCATCGCTACATCGCTCCATCACCCCATCGCTCCATCACCCCATCGCTCCATCACCCCATCGCTCAATCACCTCATAGCTCCATAGCTTAATCACCCCATCCCCCATAGCTCCATAGCTCCTTCACCCGATAGTCCCATAGCTCCATAGCTCCATCACCCCATCGCCCCATAGCGCCATAACTCCATCAGCCCATCGCCCCATATCTCCATCATTCCATAGCTCCATCACCCCATATCTCCATCACCCCATATCTCCATAGATCTTTCGCAATATTTCGGTTTGTGCCTCTCGTACATATGCAGAGAAATTACATTCGTTCACGAACTGTATGATGCATATATTAGTTTATATATATATGCAGTATTGAATATCAGCCATTTATCGCCCGCCGATGCTTGTTAAAATTTATAAATGCGATCCTTTTATACATTTTCGTTTTAGTATTACTTTAGACTTGGAGCAGTACAGACGTAAAAATAATGTCAATGATGATGCATCTGCTGTGTCGCTTCTGCGGTAACGAATTCACAGCTTTGCGGAAATTACGACATGAAATAACGATCTGCGGAATGAAAAGTTCGAGTGTGACTTTTGAATGTCAGTTCTACCATAGACATTTTTCTAGAAGTGATGCGTTAAATAAACATTCTAAAACTCGTAGCACTGGTCCTCTGCAAGTACACTCGGCTCCATCTGTTCCAGAAGATCGCAGTGGTAACATACGGATCGCCAAGCACAGATGTTACTCTACCCACACGCATTCATGCTGAAGATGATGCTATCTCCCATGAATCACGTCACGGTGTCCTGTTGCCTACTAGTGTGCGAGGTCTGATATGTGGCCCATCGGGTTGTGGCAAGACATGCGTCCTACTGAGCCTGCTGGAGGAACCGAATGGTCTTCGGTTCGAGAACGTGTACATTTATTCGAAATCGCTCCAGCAACCGAAACGCCAACTGCTGACACGATTACCGCAAGCTGTTGAAGGTGTGAAATATTTCCCATGCAGCGATAACGATGCCATTGTGCCACCGAGCGAAGGTCTTCCAAACTCGATATTTGTCTTCGGCGACTTATTCTCGCGTACCCAAACAACTGCTTCGTGATAATGCTAATGTGTTTGTGCTGTTTCGCATGGACGATACTAATTTACTCCACGTTTACAACCAACAGGTGAGTATGGACAAGACATTTGCAGAATTCAGAAATATGCGCGCCTTGTGATAGCAAGAGAAATACGGATTTTTGACGATCGTAAAGGACTGTCCACTATATAATGGTAGGTACAGTCATGGGTTCGATCAGCTTATCCTAAGAACGCAACGATGAATCACGGCAGCATTTCCAATTTTGGCGACATCAATCGCCACGATGACCACGAATATGGCCAAAATCGCTTCGCTCCTGCACGTATAGAAGACTTGTCTCTTATCGCTCAAAAATGGGAAAGTTTTAAGAACAAAGTAGTCGAGGTTTTGGTAGCTGTCGTCCAGCACATAGCGGGTGCGGATTCTCGGATAATCGATTTGATCAACGTATCGAATGCGCAGAGACGAGAAGAATCGAAGCAGCTACAAAATTTTTCACTGTCAAACCTTGCTACGAAAACCGATGTCGGGGCTCCTCGATAAAGCAGTTTCGGGGAAAAAAATCCTGAATGATTGACTCCAAACAAAGGTGATATATATATATCACCTCTGTGTGTGTGTATATATATATATATAACCTTTATTTGGAGTCAATCATTCAGGATTTTTTCCCCTACTGTGCACGTAGTGTGTGTGTGTGTGTGTATATATATATATATATATATATATATATATATATATATATATATATATATATATATATATAGACACACACACACACACATAAACCATAAACACTACGTGCACAGAAAGGAAACGAACCCGCGAGCGTGGACCTGAGTTGAGTTACTCTTCTATCTCAATACATCGCTTCCTACTCTGACAGTACTGCTGACAAAACTTATGGTTTGCAGAAAAGTGGTGGAAAATGGTTTCTCGGAAACAAGGAAGTTTTGTTTTTACTTCAGGATGTACTGCAGATCGGCAACCGCAAGGTGAAAATCACACAGGGGTTGAGCAAACTTTTGTTTCGTAGGCGACCCGCGCACTACTCTGAATCGGATTTGCCCAAGTACCGCCGCCTACTGCAGTCCAGTCGCGCTCATTATGGCGAGAATAATCCCTCAACGCGACGATTTAAGGATGGCACGCACGCAAAATTTCCCATTATCGCCGAACTGATTCCCAAGCTATGTGGAATTGACGGATCGGGATTGACTCTGAAATTGGAGAGTGGAGAAAATCGACTATCAGTATTGGAACGATCCGAACGAGTTGGTAGATAGTCTGATACTTTTAGTCGCTTCAAGTCTGCATGAAACCGCTCGCATACCAAAGAAATAATTTCCATCATCGAAGAACTCTCAGAGGCGGGCTACATTTCGAGATGAACAAGTATGCAATTGCCGACGAGTTGCAGAAATACGCAAGGATAAATTACCCACGAAGAAAATTCATGAAATCCACGTCATGAAATTGTTGGACGATACTTTCCAATCCGATCTGATCGAGATGCAAGACTTTGCACGGGCGAATAAAGGCTACCACTACATTTTGACCATGATCGATACCTATAGCAAATTCGCTTGGGCCAGATCGCTCAAATCGAAGAATGCATGCGATTTGGCGGCAGCTATAGCTAGCGTATTGCAAAGGGAGCGTACCGAAAAATTTCCACACCGACGACGGGAAAGAATACTTTAACGCTATTGTCCGTACCTTGATGAAGAAACATAACATCTATCGCTATTCTAGTTTCTCTGGGCTTAAGGCTAGCATCATCGAACGTTTTCAAAGGACTCTAAAGGCTAAACTGTGGAGACATTTCACAGCGAATGGAACCTACAAGTGGTTGACACTACTTCCAAAACTTGTACGCGAACATAATTCTACAGTTCATTCTAGCACTCGCATGAAGCCTGAAGACGCGAAAAACAACTCCCTGCTTCGGACTGTGTACGCTATTCCGAAGAGGAGGGACCTGCGCAAGCCGAAAGTCAAGATCGGCGACTTTGTGCGGATTTTGAAAAAAACTTGGAATTTTCCTCAAAGGCTTCCGCCAGAACTGGTCTGCAGAGCTGTACAAGGTGGTGCGTATACGACATGCGTATCCACGCATGTTTTACATCGAGGACCTACGTGGCGAACCCATAATTGGTGGATTTTACGCCGAAGAGATCTGGCCTACATGGTTTCCAGACGTGTAATTGGTGGAGAATGTGCTGAAATGGCATAAATGTCATGTGTACGTACGGTGGCTGGGTCACTCGAAGCGTGATGATTCGTGGTTCGACGAGAAGGACATTTTATCGTGACACTCCTGCTACAACTAACATTTAATGTAAAACTTACAATTTTTTTACTATAATATATCTTTGCTGGTTTTACTGAGTCGTTTTTTCATTCTTTCATTTATGTCCGCTCCCGATGCCTGAGGTGCTGTTGTGAATGCGCTCGTGGGGTATGAACAATGTACTGCATGTATTGTACCGTAGTGGGTACTAGGGCAAGGTTGCTATCGACGGACCAGTTTCATTAAAACTACCATAACTATGAAACAGTTAACATTTACATTTTAAGAATAATGTGGCGAACAGCTGCAGCAATGTAGAAACAAAAACTACTGGTTACATCATAACAAATACCAAAAAGTATTAATTAAAAATTGAACGAAATTTTTACAGAAATGGTCCAACCATGGACACCCATCGTAATGAATGGACCACTTTGTTGCTACGAATGGACCACTACAATATGTTTAAAAAATACAATTGTCATTTAAACAGTTGTTAAACTAACACAAACTATATTATACTATTACATTTTCTGGGTATAAATGGCTTGATGAAGCATCACTGTTAACACAAAAAAAAATCTTGCCAATTGTCTTTAGTTTTAAGGCGTTGTCTTGTCCACAGACAACAGCAATGCAATGATAGCTTACTTCAAGCATTTAAAGTCTCAACATTAGGCCTAATGAAGGCAGAAAAACCGTTTAGCCCCTTGACTTAACCTGCACAGTTTGAATGGATCCAAATTTTACATGTGATGCACTGGATCATTTCTTCAACAGAGACTTCATGGCACAACTCACAGTACCAGTCCTTTTCAATATTTGGAGGCGTTCTCGAATCAGCAAAGTTCGATCTTATTGTTGACTTCAGAGCAGTAGTTTCTGGTACGCCTTCTGGTTGATTGCTCTTTTTTTTTTCAGTTAGCCTTGGACCCACACCTAGGCTTAGATAAGGAATTTTTTTTCCAGCTTCTTCCAAGCTCTTTTTATAAGGGGAATCTGTGAGTATTTGAACTCTTTGACTTCCTTTCTTTCCTCGATCAGCTACAGCAATGGCCGCTCTTGGAAGTGGGGAAATGGGCTGTACTGAATCTCGAAGCAAATTCCTATTTTCTTCAGCACTGGTACTAGGAATACTATTTCCGGTTCCAAAGTTGGCTGATTCGTTTCTCATGAGATTTGCTGTGGCTGGTAAATTCTTGGCACATGATGGTCCAGACTGGACTGCATTGAAAGCTGAAAAATGATGATCTTTAAACACATCAGGATCGACTGACCACACACCTGAATGTGAAAATCCACTTATCGCTGTCCCAACAGTAGCTGCTCGTCCATATACTCTTCCAAAAATCTCTGCGATTTGGAACTGAGTAACACGTCGACCTGGATGACATCTTAAGCATTTTTTGATTTCGTCAATATAATATGAACTGAGTGGTTTAAAGAAAGTTACATCCAGAGGCTGTAATCTGTGGGTAGTGTGTCCTGGAAGTTCGAGCATAACTATTCCATTGTCTCGCGCTAGATGTAAGGCTTCAAGATTCTTTGTGTGGGTGGAATGTCCATCCATCAAAATGAGCACTTTATTTGTCTGAGTCGGCCGAACAATTGAAATGAAATGCTGCAGCCAATGTACGAATATCTCTTTAATAATGTACCCACTGTCGGGATTAAATGCAAAAATACTGCCCGTTGGCGCACCGTCTTTCAGTTCGTCTTTACAGCAAGCACATTTAAAAATTAACATTGGCGGAATGAACTGCAGTAGTTGTGACTACTCTTTCTCCACTAGAAATCGAACCAACCTGATGTTTGCCCTTGTGTGCAATGACTTTCTGTTTTTTTTTTTTTTTTGCACTGCTGTTATTCCACTCTCGTCCATGTTAAAGATTCTAGTGCCATCTAAATGATGTCCATCGACTACTTTCATCAAAACATCAGAAAATTAATTTACTCTCTCTGTGTTGAAACCAGATGCCCTAGCCATTGATGTAGCCTCTGGCTGCCTAAGAGAAAGCTCTTTGTGTCTGCTCATGAGCTGGTTATACCACTTTTTACCAGCGATTTTTTTAGTTATGTTGAATCTGTGTGGTATACCATTTCTCTCCGCGACAGCATAAACTAACATTCTGAGATCGGTGGCAGTAACACCAAACAAACACTCCTCTAATTGTAAAACATGCTGCACAATTTCACGTTCAATGTGCGGTGGTATGTCACATACGCTACCAATTACTTTCTTATCTTCAATAGCATCAAAGTTCTTACCATCTTTGTGACGTTTCAATGTGGCTTTGGGAACTCCATATTGCCTAGCTGCCTTGTTCAAACCCATATCACTATTTCTTACAGCAGATAAGGCTTGGCTCATTGATTCTTCTGAACACGTGTCGTACTGCACGCCTTTAGGTATCCTGAAACAGTAGTCCAAATTGGTTAAATGTTTATCCAAATAATGCGTTAACACTACACAAATTAGTATACAGCATAGGCCTATTTGCCGTACACTATATGCAGACCAAAAAATATGGCCTAAAAATGGAAGAAAGTTTACTGGTATTATGTTTTGTTAATATTTTGACCGCGCTAGTTTTGCTTATGTAGGTCTGAGGTCATGCAGTATTAAAAATTAGGTTGGTCCTCATTATCTATAAGCAGCAGACATGAAGAATGTACGAGAAAGCACAGCTATCTTATCCACGGATTGACTCAGCTACAATTATAGATAGCAGTTCTCTTCCATCCCTGCCTTCCTGCCACGTAAAACTGTACAACAGTGATATCTAGGAAATGGTTGCCATGATTGGACTGGTCCATTGATGGGAGTCGGTTCTGGTCCAATGATGGCAACATATTTGGTTTGCATTGAACCTCTTCACTATCGTGCACATATTAATCGCAAGGATTAAATGCCATATTGAATAAGTAGCCAAAGGAACGCCCTTTCATTTAGTAGCAATTAATTAGGTGTTATAACATTAGTACAAATTATTCAGTAAAGTATTTTCTCTAAAAATTTCATTAACACTATGAAAATCTCACCTGGACGTGCTGCTCCGTCATCCGTCGCACGAACGTTTTCAAACTAACATGGCGTCATCTCGCGAAGTAGAGGTACGCTTTACCACCGCTAGAGTACACTAGGAGTGTCAGATGAGAGAAATATTGCGGCGGTCCATCCATGGCGCCGGTCCATTGATAGAAACCTTCCCTTAGGTGTCGAACTTGGGACGTTCTGTATGTCTTGGTGATGTGTATATTTTTTCTCATAACTGAGTTTGTTCCCCATGTTTATATAAAGAGTAGCACGTATTTAGTTCCACCTGTATAATTACAAAGAGATAAATTGGGTTTGTTCCCTCAGGGGACAATGTATAGTGTCATACGTGTGTTATTTCCGCACCGGTAGTACTATGCCATATTGTCTCACGTTCGTGTGTAAAGTGTATACGTTACTCTCGTTGGTATCTACTCTGTTTTTTTTTATGACTCAGTAGGCTGTTACCAGAATATTTTTTTTTTGGCTAGTGAGTGTCCGAGGTGTTCTAGGGAGACGAACGTAGATCTTACTTATTCTCCACTGGGGTGCGACATATTACACGCTAATTGGATATGCAGTCGCTCGCTGTTGGAACGCTACATGCGTACACAAGACACTAAGTGTGAAATATTTGTCAAGCATTGATGGCTGGCGTGAATACGGTTCCTGGCGCGAAGTTGTCTCTGCAGCACGGATGCAGGCCGGCCAGCGTCCCGGTCGGTGAAGGAAGTCGCATTTCCGCCCACCTGCAGAAGCGCCGACTTGCAAACTCTTTCCGGGGGGGCACATTCGTCTGCCGAAGATGCATGCAAGCAAAGACAATTTCAGTGGCTTGGAGCGACATGTGCTCGTTCGTAAAACCTAGAATGTGTTTGTGACTGCTCGCGTTTGTCTCTCTTTTCCTTTAAGTTGCTCCTTCAAGTCAGTATACCTTTACGATGTAACATCTTTAAACATATATGTATACCAGACGTGTATATTCCCCCCCCCCCCCCCCGTAGTTTACAATGAAGCTTGTCCTGCGCTGTCGTGAAGTTCGCGAGTCTACAAACTGCTTGGTTTCACATATACTCGGGGACAAGTTGGTGCGAATGTAGATTTTACCGACAAATATACTATGTTTTAGACATGATTGCGAGTTTTATTTATTTATCGTTTGTCGTACGGGTAAAATTACATTATTTAGGTATAAATATATTTTATAAGGTACTGCGATATTAAAACAAAACACATTTCACTTTCGTAAGTAATGCGTGCATGTAGGTAAAACTGATGTTGAGTGGGTAAAAACTATAGTTTTTTAATAACAACTAAGACTAACAAAATATTTTACGAATATTTTTTTAAAGTCTATATATAAATATGAGTGTCGTCCTGTCAACCTCCATATGGGAGGTAAGCGGGAGGGAGACAACGCGTGCCTCCGCGATGAGATTATTTTTTAAATAACATTTTTTGATAAGAAAATATTTTAAATAAAGTTAGAGTGTACAGAGTGGTTGCGACAAAACCCTAATACACTAGCGCTACCTAGGTGATGTAAACATAACGATTTTTTTAATAAATATTTCTGGAAAGAAATTTTTTGGGAAAAAGGGAAATTTTTAGGGAAAAAAGGGAAATTGTAAGGAAAAGGGGAAATTGTTAGGGAAAATGGCTAACGACAAAGATGGCGATGGAACGACGGTGACTAAATAGCGAGCGAAGGCGAGAGTCGATCTCCTATAACATGTAAACAAATGACGAACGCAAAAATATCAAGATGGCGGAATGAGTATAGGGAAGGGGGTGGAGGCCTGCCAACTAAATAGCTAATAGCAATTGGTAACTGTCGTCTGCTGAGGATGAAACGAGTATGTCTAATTGGAGGTGCTGGGTGGCCTACAGAAATGTAAGTTTTTTAAATAAATTTTTATAAATTTTTTAAGCGATTTTTAGTGTGAAAATTTCTCGAGGGAAATTTCGAGGGGAAAAAGGAAAAATATCCGCCTTGGTTAAAGGTTATTGAATTAAAACATTTTTTACATAAAATTTTATAAAAATAAAATTCTAACGATTTTTTTTATAAATTTTTTAATTAAATTTTCCGTTATAAATTTTTAAAGAATTTTTTGCAATTTTTTCAGTTTTTGGTGTCACGGGTCACCGGGATCAAGGTCAATGATATCCATGATGGCGGACGGTGACGTAACAAGATGGCGGCTGGGGGAATCCGAATCCGACGCCCCACGCCCTAGCGCCAAAGTCGCCATAATCGTACCACTTGAGGAAATATTAGATATCGCATTTTTGAATTATTTATAAATGTTACCAATACGTGTCTCTCTTAAAGCTAATTTCTAAAAATTAATGAAGCACGATTGTTTGACTTTGCTAAAATATTTGGTGTAATGCCACGAAGCTATTTCTTTGAAGTGAGATATTTGGCTTTCCTCCGGTAGGGATTAACTTCTAGCTCTTTTAGATTCGAAGTTTATCATACAACTTTAAGCAGATTAATAAACGAACTACCCTAAATTCACAAAAAAAAACCACCATTTTTCCATAAAAAAATGTTTCCATCAAAAAATTGTTTTGAGCATTAGCCAAATAACACCCGTGTCTACCATTTTGAATTTTTTTTTTGATTGAAGAGAGAGAAAGTTAAATTTTCGAAGTTCTGTAAAAAAGAAAAAAAAATTACTTACTTATCACGTTTATTATACCAGGACTAT
Organism: Dryococelus australis; assembly: GCA_029891345.1. Classification (NCBI taxonomy): domain Eukaryota; kingdom Metazoa; phylum Arthropoda; class Insecta; order Phasmatodea; family Phasmatidae; genus Dryococelus; species Dryococelus australis. The sequence goes on along the minus strand of CM056995.1, from coordinate 30,883,217 downwards.
TGCGAAGAAAATCTAATATTTCATTATTATAAAAAATTATTTATAACATATGTACATCCTTAACCCATTCAGACCCAGTGTTCACATTTGTGTACATTACGCACGCGTAGATAATTTTTGGTCTGTACTGCACACTGCGAAACACAATAACGAATTATCTGACCTGTGTGTAAATGATTCGCAAACCACCATACTGGCCTATGTCGTAATTGGTAACCGAACATAAAGCCTACAGCTCATCTACCATGACAATGAAACAAGTGTCCTCTCTACGTACGTACAGCACGCATCATAAAATTTCTTGTTTGCAACGCCTGAAACCGTAAATTAAAGTCCGACAGAAAGGGTTAAGTGCTTATTTATATCTGTCCGTATGGTAGTACTATACACACAACATTCTCAGGATTTTAAATATTTATTAAAGTTGTTGATAAAACATGCTTGTGTTGGCTGGCAGGTCCCATTCCTCCACATGGCTTTTTAAGTCCCTGTCACACCACCAAATTTTTACTTTCAACTGTATTTGACAATAAAATTTGGGGACAAAATACGGTCATCAAAGTTTCCTTTCTAACAAAGTTTATCAAATAATCTTGAAGGGGTTTGAAAATGTGTCACGCAGTCAAATTATTTTATTGTTGGAATATAATTTGAAATGTTATTTTAAAAAATATTTTCATAGTGAGATATTGCTTTTGTTTTTCAATGCGGCTCCATTACATGAAGAAATGTAAGTAACATTGTAATTCTCTTTCGCTTCTTTACTAAATTCAAATTTTATTTATCAGAGATGTCTCCTCCACAATGAAATATAATGCATCTGAGTTCTTAATTTCATGTGCAAAATTAACTTAAAATAGCATTCATGCCCGGGTACCTTCTACATAAATTAATTATCTTCGTCCCCAGTAATTGTTTGATATTTTTACGTTCCTTCGCGTCCATTTTTGTCGTTCACGATTCTGATTGGCCGAGAACTTCACAATCTTCAAATGTCAGATGGAAACTGAAGACACCCAACATTCCCAGGAAAAATATGGCGGCGTTTATGACGTTTCGATGACCTCTCAAGGGTCCGAATTAATTTGACCAAACTTATTGGAAACAAGTTTGGCGGAAAAAAATTTTTTTGACAGTGTTAGAGGGGCTTTACGCAAGTGGAAACCAATATGTCCGCGGAACCGCCTCGCAGGCGGCGAAGTAGAGTTGAAGTTTGCGCGCGCGTCGTTCTGGCGGATAGTGTAGCATGTCTGGTCGCAGTTAAAAGCCGTTGGAACTGGACTCGCTGTGTCGTTACTTCACAGTTTCATTTCCTCGTGAGTGCGTCTAACCCTGAATGTTACTGGACAATTCCTACGTGCTAGTTCTGCTAGCGTGATACAAACAGTCGGACGAAATGCCGTTAAGAGTTACACGGACATCCACATTTTCTGTGAAATAGTTGTTTGGGCGAATACGCGTATCTCGGTAAATAAATGTTCTGCAAATACGATTTTTGTCGGAAAAGATAAGAAAAAAAAAATTATCTATGTCCCTATTATTTTACTTTTTTCATATTAGGTGTATTCTTGGAGAAGAAAAAAATCCGTGAAGCTGGTCGAGTATCGCATTTTTAAAGCTTGCCTGTGCAGCTTACTTAAGCGGCAAGAGCAAAGTACAAAAATACTGACGTAGTTTAATCTGTGGGCTTTTATCGCGTGTAATAAAAACCTCTATGTTACAGATCTAATTTACACAGTACAGCGTCACGACGGAAACTCTGCACGCCTTGCGCGTAGGAGCGATGAGGCACTAGGCGTGCGTGTTAGTGTCGCCCGTATCGCTCCCTCGCTTCTTGACCTTGGACGCGCAGCTCTAATTAATCTTTTAAGAGCGCTGCTCACAAATAAAAAATCATTACTTTATATTCGTAGGCGATACTGTTCAAAATACAGACATTACTCACGAGTACTATAGTCTTCCATTATAGAAATTTAGATAGCATAGCTTTTGAATTATAGGTTATCAAATTCACAATTGTTCTTCTTTTTTAAAAAGTGGAAATAAAATAAACGAGAACACTTACAGAAAATTTAAAAAGGGCGTGACTGGGAGATCGTGTCTTAATTTATTTCAAGGTATGCCTATCAAAATCTATTTTAAGAAAAATTACGGATTATCACAGATCAAAAGTATGCGAACATTACCTTATTTCAAGCCATTTTTTTTAATTTCGAAATCATTCCTTAGCAGCGTGGTTTCAAATATTACTTGGTTTGACTAATCGTATCTTATTTCAAAGCGAATTATCTCATTTCGATAAAACAGTCAGTTTTTATTATGTGCACGTCCGAAAATTACTAAACTTGTGATTCTCACATGCCGTTCTGTAAAAAATATGCGGTTTAAAATTTCTTTGTGTGACTAAAGGTATAAGCTGTTAACGGAAAACTTAGCACTCTTTAATGCTCTCTCATTTTGAATAATAATTAATAAATATATTTTACTGTACCCTTAGGCGTTAACTTCCTAGTGTGGTAATATCTGCGCACTGTGTTTATTATTTACTGGCAATGTTTTAGTTACATGCCCGAAATAAAAAAATAACTTGGGCCTCAAAAGTGCTCGCTTTACCATATTAAACCTTTACTTGTTAGTAATGTCTACAAGTTGAAAAGCATTTCGTAAAAATTAAAATTGTTTATTTTTTCATTGCTAGTGGCTCTAAAATAGTGAAAGGTGGTTTTAACTCGCGTTAACAAGCATAGTCGCACATCAGTAGAATGATTTGGCCGAGTTGGGCACATCGGGACCTGGGACTGGAGCTCGGAGCAGTTCATGCTCTGTCATTCCGGTCCCCAGGCGGCCATTCCTCCCTCAAAATTTCCCTTTTCCTCCTCAAAATTTCCTGTTCTTCCCTCAAAAATCACCGATCCCCCCAGCTGCTAAAACGATCCCCCGAAAGGCGTTTTACAGTCGCTCCGCAGAGTTTCGGGAGGTTTGTTTTCGAGAGCAGAGCACTGGCGGCCATACTGGTTTTATAGCCATAGGGTGTGCAAAATCGATACACAGATCCCAGGTTTCGGACTAAGACCTGACCATCAGTCAACTTGGTTCTGTCAGCCTTATTGTCTGCCAAGTTGGATGTCGGTGACCTTAATCTCTGACCTTTGCCCGGTGACCGTTGACCTTGAAAACACAAATCCAATAAAATTACAGAAGCTTTATAAAATGTATTTGAAATTTATAAAAAAAAGATTATAAATGTATTATAATGTATTCTTCAAATTTTATTTAAAAACTTTAAAATTAAAACCTTGAATGTTTGTCTGAAAAGGGACGAGGAGCTGGAGCCGACCGGCTGCCATGTTGTGATGTCACCTGACCGCCATGATGGATGTCGAGGACGCTGGCATTTGACTCTGACCCCATAACTACGACATTGGATAACCTTGAGTCCAAAAATTCGCAAAGTGTATTTTAAAATACCCCAAAAAATTATAAAAAACATTAGTATAAATTATTTTAAAAATATAGAATTTTGTATTAATATTTATTTAAATATATTATAAAAATAAAGTTTCAAATGTTTTGGCATAGAGGGGATGAGGGACTGGAACAGGCCAGCTACCATGTTATGACGTCTCCCAACCCCCATGTAGGGCCAAGGTGATCTTGACATTGACATATGACCTTGACCCTGTAACCATTATCTTGGATGATTTTGAAAACAAAAACTCGAGAATAAATTATAAAAATTGAATAAATTCATAAAAGTCAGCGGCATATTATATTACTGACTACTACCGCCATATTGGATCCAGGTGTCCTTGAGCTTTAACCTTAACCCAGTGGCCTTTGATCTTGAACCCAAAAAATTCGATAAAAATTCCAAATATTTCCTCAGAATTTATAAAAATAACTAATAATTATAATATTAGGAATTATTATTTGTTTATTATTTTAATATATTAAAAAACTTACATTCTAGAGGTATCCCACAATACTTCGTCCAGCAGACGACTAACACCCCTCCAACCAATCACGTTGTATTAACATTTCCCTTCCCTTCCCCCACTCACCTTTGCTCAGTCTGTCGAATGCACTCCACTTGCATATTGATTTTTTCATTTGTTATTAGTATTAATTTTCAACCCCTAGGTAAGGCTAAAGTATTAATCATCAATTTAGTCGACAGAGGTGCTGTCCATTTAGCCACCATGATGGTTGTCGGCCTTGATCTTACCCCAATGACATTGAACTTGTAAAATCAAGAATAAAAAATCCATACAATGGTCGATTACTAGGTGTCTCACATCAAGGTGCCATGCCAATAACGACTGATTGCACACAAGACTGACTCCACACAAGACTAACTCCACCCAAAACTGGTTCCCGAAAAGACTGACTTAGCCCAAGACTAACTCCTGACGAGACCAGTTCATACAAAACTGACTAGACCAACCGACAATACCAACCTGCCCTAACTCCCACCTATACAATAAATTTATGATGACGGAAAATCTCGAAAAAAAAGTCTCATAATAAGAGTCTCATAGAAAAAAAATCTTCGTAGAATCTTCGTAAAACACTTCTACGAGAGCTGTCCATACCAAAGAGTCATACTAACTTACCAAGCCAACCTACCAGACTAACCGACCAGGCCAACCAACTAGTTGGGAAATATTCCCCAAAATATTCCCCTCATTCCATTCGTTCGCCATATAGAACTCAGTCGATTTCTAGAAAACGCGAGTAAGGTATAATACTTTAAATCGAGCTATAGCCGTCGCACTGCATGCACTCACATAAATTAGAATCAAAACAAACTCTTAAACACCACCGAATTAATAAGTCTTTCTGAGAAGCAGACGGGACCGTATAAGAAATTAAACACACATTACTGTGTACATAAATTTTAATTTATTTACTTACTATATGCATTTTATCTTTCAAAATATTATGAACAATTAATCTTTACATTTCTCAGATGTTTGCAGATCATGGATAGTAGCCAATAGTCTCATCTGACATAACCGTGATTCTTCATTTCATTGATGATTGAAGATATCACAACAATGCGCGAGATATCAATCAACAAGTTCATTTGGGTCTCCGGCATATATGTAATGAGCGTTACTGAATCCTTCTTCCTTCGTCACACCACTTGCGGAAAGGAAACTCGTTGGTGAAATGTGTGAGAAGATCGAGAGAATCATCATCCTTCTCATCAGCTACTTAATCAGAACTGTCTTCATAGTCTTTATCATCAATGCTGTTTTCATTATCGTCATCACCTCCTGTTTCATTCTCAATATCAAGTTTATTTTTCTCCGTACGGGTCACACAGTCATCATCAGTATTTACAGCCGATAACTATTTATTCTGAAGTCACTCATTTCGCGCGAACATCTTGCAACTGTACATTCTACACATACCTACTCTACCAAACCTCTTAACTCTTTCATTCCGTCACTACCATTAACTGCCCCATCACAATCGCCTGTGGAATCAGTACCCATCGATGCAGCATGGGGTATTGACGACATAACTTGCTGGCTCTGGAAAGACGAATCCTTGCAGTTCTTGATGAGGTTCTTCAATATATCACCTTGCACAAACTACATGTGCTCATTGTCGTAATGCTTCATCATGCGAAATTGTCTCTTCATACAAGCGGTTATCTCATGTCGCCGAGCATGGAAGCTTATGCTGAAAGTCTTTCCACAGTAGCAACACTACTTTCCATGTAATTTTCCATCAGTGGGAGAAGTTACATCCATAGAGATAAGAGCTTTACAGTAGACTTCGTACAATTATTGGCTGGCATCATCTTCATGAAAAAAACCGAAGTACTTTTCACAGCGACTACATGCGTATCTACTTGGCCTCCATTCGACCAGACTTTTTATATAGTTCCTTGATCACATTGCAATGCAGTTATATCTACAGTTTCTTCGGCAAGTTCTTCGCCCAGCTTCAAATCATGGTCAAATACAGCACACAACTGACTCCAGTAACGTAACATGCTCGCCGTCTTTTATGAACTTATACAAGGTCATGGTTACAGCATCATGGTCATGAGTCATGTTCACCTGGGCCTTACAAAGAGGTTTGGTGACGTCATAACATGGCAGCTTGTCTGTTTCAGTCCCTCGTTCCGTTCTAAACCGAAACATTTGTAACTTTAATTTTTCTTATAACATTTGAAAATTAATTTTTAACAGAAATGTTATATTTTTAAAATAATTTCTAACAGCTTTGATAATTTTTTGTGTATTTTTGAAATGATTGTGTGAATTTTTGGGTTCAAGATCACCTAAGGTTATGGTCATGGGTCAAATTCAAAGGTTAATGTCACCGACATCCAACATGGTGGTCGGGTGACGTTACAACATGACAGCCGGTCGTCTCCGGCTGCCCATCCCCTCTAAGCACAGACATTCAATATTTTAATTTCATACATTTTAAAAATAATATTTCTAATAAATTTGTAATAATTAGTTATACATTTTTTATAAATTTGTAAAAAAATTTGGGGTTATTTGGGAATTTTTGTGTTTTAAATGTCAAAGATCACCGTGTCAAACACAAAGGTCAAGGTCAAAGTCACCTACATACAATATGGCAGACAATATGGCTGACACAACCAAGATGGCTGATAATCAGGACTGACTCCGGATCCTGAACCTTGTGTATCGGTTTGGCATAATCTATGCATATAAAACCAATATGGCCACCACTGAGTTGCCCTCGGAAACGATCCTCCCACATCCCCCCGAATTGACTGAAAAGTGCTTTTTGGAGGATCGTTTTTGTAACTGAAGGGATTGATGATTTTTGAGGAGAAAAGAGGTCAATTTTAACCAAAAAAAGGAGATTTTTTAGGGAAAATGGTCGATTTTGAGGAAAAAAGGGAAATTTTTTAGGTTAGAATGGCCACCGGGGAACCGGAATGACAGATTATTAACAACTCCGAGCTCCGGTCCCAGGCCCGATGTGCCCAACTCGGCCAAATCATTCTACTCACCTCGCTTGTTATGCAACATATACTCGCCGTTGGGAGACATGTTATCGTCCAGCCATCGTATTCACCTGATATTTCCTCGAATTATGTGTAACTGTTCTCTTAGCTTAAAATGACGCGTTTCGAAACCAAACAGACTCGAAAGCGATTGCCAAACATCGGAATATTTCAAAAATTGCAGGGTTAGTAGAGCCATAGGCGCCGAGTAGTGGTTGGTAAGGGGGGTGTTCGCCCCTCTACTTTTCAACCAGTAGGGGCGCCACGCTTCTGAGTTGTCAGGCGGTGGTCAGTAACTACTTTAATGTGTAATAATTATTTATGACTGATTGCAAACAACTTGTCTCATTCGTTTAAACATATATTTATAGGTTATTTACGGTTGACTAAGCACTTTTGAAACCAACATTTGAAAAATATCACTGTCTCTGCCTGCATATATTTTAACCGTAACACTGACTGGCATACGCCTAGTAAAGTTGGTAACGACAGAAGGAAATTAGTTCCGTGTATGACTTAAAGTTGAATTGAAAGTGGTAGGTAAACATTTGTGAATACTGAAGCTGTCTATACTTGGTGTTTTTAAAAAAAATGTAAACAAGTGTGAGAATTAACAAATTTGTAAAGTATTTACATTTTTGATAATTTCACAGCTTCACTTGACTGACGCATGAGTAAAGCGACCGGACCCACGATAGAGTTAAATTTTTCATATGCCAGAATAATACACGATATGCATACAAGTAGATCTTAAGCAGGCCTTCCAATAGTGCTCAGTTGACCGAGAACAGCATTTAATTTATAAGCAAAGGTACTGTTATAAGATGCTAGAGGGACGTATCCAAGTTCATGAGGGATTGAGGTCTTAAGAACTAAATTTTACTTTTAATCTATTTATACTGATATAAATATCCACTCTCATATTATTTACAACACTGTAACATCCATCACCCCTTATTGCTCATGTTATTCTCAGTGAATTATATATTTAATGTCTGTCGCCATTCTAATACAGTCATCAATGTCTCTATATTGGTTATAGTCACTTAATTTACATTCATTACGTACACGTGTTCAATCTGTATGTTATCATCATATCAAATTTCCGTGTCTCATGCCTCCCCCCCCCCCCCATTATAACCCCACACCGTACCGATGCTCGCAGTCGCAGACTTCTCTCCCGCTGGTCACTCTCAGCTTTGCTGGCTCGTCGCTTGGCTGTCTGCACACACTTCGCACGAAACAAATATATTTAACCCGATTTACGTCATAAGTTGTTTTTCAGAGGATTTAACGAAACTTTTGGCACGACAAGACGTAAATAATAATTGTGAGCACCTCATTACACTGTTAAATAATCAGTTCCTTTGTTACCCTTGGAGCAATGTCGGGAGAGAAGAAATGCGATATGCTTTATTATATTTCACCAGTGCTATGAGAATAATAAATACAGGGATTATCTAAAAGTGTTAGACTGTTTTCATTACTATTATTAAAGTCTTGCCGTGCAAAAAATTTTAAAAAAATCCAGTGGAAAAAATTTGTGGGAAAAATTAGTTAAATGTACCGTTTTCCCGCGCCATTTCCCTTAAGTAGTCGCGCTGGCCCGATCTAGAAGGTTCTCGGCACCCCGAGTCTCGTTGAGAGAGGCTAAGGATGATGACCAGAATATTACTTCAAATATAACCCTAGAAATTCAATCCGTCGGAGGTGAGAAGCGCGTAAGTCCCGATTCATGCAGCGTAGCCTTTGTAAATCGCCGCTCAATTATTGCGCTATCACTCTGCCCTTGGCACGCTGTTACGCTCGCCCTATGAGCCCAGGGTAAGCGATGCATACCAGCAATATTTAACAGTATTTATACAACCAAAAACAGAAATATTCTGTACATTTTGTTTATGTGTTTATGAGTAAGTTCTTTACATTAAAGAGATTGAAAGAAAGGAGTGATAAGATTAAAATGAAAGTAAGTATGGATACAGAAAGCATGACATTTGACTTCCTCCCCAATACAACAAGTCAACGCATGTGTGCAATTTTATGTATAGGCTGTTCACGGTAAAATGAGCACTTTTGAAATTACTACTTGAGATCTACTTGAATGTACATTGTGTATTCATCCGCCATATGAAAAATTAACATTGCCGTGGGCCTCTACACTTTATACATACGTCGCTCAAGTAAAACTGCGAAATTATTAGAAAAGTAAATATTTGAAAAATCTGCTTGTTTTTACACTTCGATGCATTAAAAAAACAGAAAGCGATATAAATAATTTTAGTTATCACAAATGGTTACCTAATAATTTTTATTCGACTTTACGATATGGCACTACTTTCCATACATCGTTGTCAACTTTACTAGGCGCATGTCAACTTATTGAGGCCGTTAAAATATATTCAGGTAGGGGCAGTGACAATTTTCTAAGGTTGATTTCGAAAGTGCTCACTTTATCGTGAATAGTTTTTAAGTGCAAGGGACCTGCCATGAAGATTGTCAGATACACGTGTCCACACGTTCTATCATCTCTGTACCGCACTGCGTTTGAGGGAACTTTTTGATTTCCCTAATACACCAACACACATACGCGTGGGATGAGCTGAGGGTATCTCTTAGCAAAGATAATATCACGAACGCAGACAACGCCGCACACGAATCTGAATGCTTGATATGCACATTTTAGCTAATGCTATGTAAATTAAGTTGGTTGCGTGGAAAACGTTTTTTCGAGATAAGACGTAATTAATTTAGAATACCTGAGGGGCAAATATCATCAATACGAGATACGGCGATGCTTTAAATAGAAGATTAACCGCACTCTTATCATTGGACGCTGGCGTGCCTTTCATTCGTAGGCCTCGCTGCGGCTTGACAGACCATAATGGAATACGTAGGTGATAACAGAATATCAAAGCTGGAATTATCTCGGAAGAGGAGCCAGCAGAAAAACGACAAAAATAATTATAACATTATCAATGAAGATATGTATGTTCTTTGTCGCTTTAAATTTGAAGTATAATATACGTATACATAGAATTATACTGAAGAGGAAATGTTACCCAGTTACCTAAGTAAAACAAGAGACAAACATAGTTGACAGTCAAATTCTAGTTTCCGATAACGTTTCTAAGCAAAATATTATGATTACATATTTATAACGCTCCGTATTCAGGGGTTACATAATATAGAATATTGTTTCTAATACCACAATATTTTTAACACTTCATTAGGTGTTGCTATATATTTTTGATTTCACACTTCATCAATGAAATAGATCTCACAAAAAATTTATTTTAAAGTTTTTGTTTCTATTTTTGTTATATTTACTTGTCTTCTTGTATGCCAGTGGAGCTAATATATGATATTAATTAAGCTAGTAATGTCAAACATTAGTTTTATTACACAAATCGTATGAATTTATACAAACACGATTATGAAAGTTTTTTTTTATGTTTTAACATGTTTTAAATTAATGAACTATTATTTCCGTTCCATTTAATATTTACATTATATTGCTTCCAGAAAGCGCCATACATCTGAAATAATTCAGCACTTATAAAAGCCTATCATGGGTTACATTTACAAATATTACGTGTAAAGGCTTTATAAATGCATTAATAATGCTGAGCGCGGATATAGTCTTCCTTAAAAATCTCCAATAAGAATTTAAGAATTTAATGAACTATGGAGAAGTGAATTTTTTTTCTATCACTGTTCCTACACAAACAGTCGAGAGAAAAATTGCCGCCGTGCTAATATTGAAGGAAAGCTGGTTTTTTAAGAGATACGAAAATGTTTCTGAAATACAGTGTACGTTGACCCTATATGCAATGCTGGTAAAGAAATTAACCTGAAAGAAATATTGTGCATAGACGGCATAGTGTTTTTTTTTATTGTTTATGTAATTTTTGTTTGGCATTCCGACAAAAAGCGTAATTTTTCTACCCCTGATTATGACTCTGAACAAAATATGATTGCGGCCATGTTTAGTGCGATTATTCAAATACTTACTATTTGCAGAATATCAAGACGATATTTCAGCTAGCACATTTTTTTTTTTTAACTGTCCCAGTACAAGGAATTATGCGATATTTAAGCAAAAGGTGAAAGTGAATAATATTACTATATATACTTCTGTGTGAAGAAGTACCATCTGCCGCGTAAGAAATACCTTGCATAAGTGCATCATTCTGGCAAAATATTTTCTCATAATTTGGGGAGGGGGGGGGGGAGGGAGACCTAACCTAGGATTGTGCTATATTATATTTTTTCTATACCTGCTTCAAAATGCTTTTATATTACAATTAATATCATACTACCGTTAACTTATGTCCTACGTTCTACAGGACGAGTCCCTTAAAAGAGGCCCCGTGGGACTGTATTACCTCATTACCTCGCTCAGTTACACACATGTTCCACGAGGCCTCTTTTAAAGGACTCACCCTGTATTAAGCATGCCGCATACAAGGAAGTGTTTTCCTTGTCCGAGGCCTGGAAACACATGGGCTTTAAGGGTGATCATGCACGCGTTATTAGATGGCTAATATCGCCTCTGCGTTTAGTGCAATAAGGCAATACTAACTTAATAAATAGTATTTTCGCCAGTAACTCCCTTCTATAATATTTCCAACCGGCATATTGACATTCTATGGCGTTAAGTAACGGTGAAAGTGTACTGCACTTACTATAGGCAGTTCACGGTAATATGAGCATATTTGAAAGCCCTGCTTAAGATCTACTAGGGTGCACGCTGTGTATCCTTCCGCATTATGTAAAATTAACATTGCCATGGGCCTCATCACTTCATTCAGGCGTCTATCAGGTGAAACCATGAAATTATTAGGCAAGTAAATATTTTACCAACCTGGTCGTTTTTACTCTTTGACGTAGTAAAAAAATCTGAAAGCGAAGGAAATAATTTAAGTTATTATAAATTGCTACCTACCACTTTTCATCTGAAGTTAAGGCATGGAACTACTTTCCATCCATCGTTGCCAAATTTACTGGACGCATATCACTCAGTGTACCCAATAAAATATACACATGCAAGGGCAGCGACTTTTTTCTGAAGTTGATAAGAGCTCACTTTATCGTGAACAGCCCTTAGTAGGCCTCCTACTTCAATTCTCCTATGTCAAGGCTATCTTACCTAAAATTATTATGGCAAAAGTCAATTTTAGACACTTTGATTTCCAAAGCAAAAACACGCGTTAGAGGCAGGAACGGATGATTGAAGCAATAGTTCGGATGTGAAAATTTCTTAAATGTTATTCGGAAGAAGGAATCGCTCAATATATTTAGTATTTTTCCAGTGGAACTGGTTTGTTTAAACTCTGCCCACGTTTCGACCGTTCGAGCAGGCGGCAGTTCTAAGTGTTATATTGAAAACTATTCTCTCTTCTCACGCAAAGCCCGTATTATTTGCCTCACAGTCATAAACGAAACTATTTTAGATTTTCTATTGTTCACCTGCTATATAAAAAAGTATAGGTTTTTTTTCTCTATTAGCTGAGGCAGCACCAAAGGATGTTCTTTCTGAAGTATCGTTGTAATCGTGTTACTGAATTATATTTGTTATTTATAGGCTGTTCACGATAAAGTGAGACACTTTCGTGGCCGTAGTTACTTTTTTCTTTCAGCCATTTCTTATCCTTTAATCATATTTTAAAATGAATATTGCCATGTAAGTAATAAACACAGTGTAAATATTCCACTGCACTCGGAAGTTTACGTCTAAGGCTAAAATTAAATTAATTTATTGACTATTATTCCAAAAGAGAGGGCTTTCAAAAGTGCCCTCTTTACTGTGAATAACCTGTAACTGAAATTTTTGCATTCCTTATGTGTACTAGTAAACTGGCATTTCTAAGGAAAAATTTTTGGTCAGTTGTCCCATATTGCTCTATTTCAAAATTATTTTTTTTTTTTTTTTTTCGATGTTGTTACTCTTTGATTAAGTACACTAGTTATCATTACAAGAGGAAAAACTCAAATTAAATTCCAAGTCTAACTCACATTTCGTGTGAAACTTCAGTTGCATGTTTAGCAACGATATCTTTTTGTAAGTTAATCCTTCAAATTCTTATTTGCATTGTAGATTGCAGGATAACAACAAAGTGCCAAAATCATTCACCGTCTAGTAATTTAAGCGGTGAGAAACGTAATTAAAATTTTCATATAAATAAGGGATTTGGAAGTTAACATGCACACGAGGGAAGGTGGTGATAAATGTCTATGAGAAGCTATTATAAAAATTAAGCTGTAAACTGTTGTTGCCACTTAAAACTTTCATAAGTATTTTTTTTGTCTGACGCGCGCGGTGTATTTAACCTGCAGAATTATTCACTAAATTTGTATGTATATGGATGTTCGAAACATTTCGTTCGAAACTAAGGAACTAACATATTACAGTAAATAATTATTTTACTGTAAAGAATGCCATAAAAGTGAAAACACGAATATATTGAAGAATTCCATATCATTGCCGAACAATAAAACGTGCACTGAATTTGGTAATAATTACTTGATATATCCCAAAAAACCACCAGAAAATATTGTGGAAATTCATTTTGCCAAATTTTTGTGGTGGGCATAAAATTATCTAGTAGTGAATCCGGAACAATTTTTTGGTGTATAAAAAATAAACATTTTATTTGCACTCACTAACTAAATGTATAAGGCTTACTGAAATAATTTTATGGTCAACATGAAAAACCTGGTGGAGTTAGTTATGACAAAAAATTTTTGTAGCTGCCTTGGATATATCCAGTAATTTCTTGATGCATACTAACTATTCACATATACGTTTATGCACGTAAATTTCAAGTAATAAACTGTGCACATAATTGCCGCAATTGAGAGGTCGGTAAACGTTTATAATACATCTTGTGATCTCTTAAACTTGCATGTTTTAAGCTTCTAAACTCAAAAATATTCCAAGTTGTCTAACAAGCAGATTTTTGCAAAGTAATAGAAGTTTAGGAAATTCTGATAGTTTTATTAACAATACGACCATTATTTTACATTGGTTTAACAAATATGTCGAAAAAATTTTAACTGTAAATGAGGTCGTATAAGGCGAACAGAAAATATAACGGAATGAAAAATTCGAAGATAGACTTCCTTGTGATTGCACAGGTGAGTAATAAATTTGGCCACATTCGATAGCTCTCTTTCAGAGTTATTGAGAGGAATGTGAAGGGTTATAGGCTACCACAGGCACGACCGAATTCACGTAATTTTTTTTTTTTCTCTGGAAACTGCAATATCCGTGGCCGAGTTTTACTATCCATTACTATCGGAATATCGTCAAGCGATAGATGTGTGTGTTGTTTAAGATGAGGCAATTTTAATACGGCAGCTATAGTTCATTCACGTTATTTTTACACTTTCAGAATAAAACCTTTCAAAATCGCCCTGTGTATGACAGGTTAAATAGTCTACTAATTAAATAGTATATAGAAAGACCTTTTTTATTTCCATTGATATTGGTGAACATTCTCTTAAGGTTAGTTTGAAATTACGTTTTTTTTTTTTAGTTGATACATTTACTTTAAGACCAACATGAATTAAAAATAGAGAGAAAAATACATTGGTTGTAATTAGTAATAAATATTTATTGCAGTTTGTAGAACATAATTTTAGTTTACCTTTTATCTTTAAGTAAACTTCTAAGTACAACATATAAGTTTTCAAGGATGCAGCGTTGGAATTACATTTCGTTATTATGTATAAAAATATTTATAGGACTACTTATTGCCGGCCCCGAGCACGATACAGTGAGTTATTTTGTTTTCTCCTTACGAAAGTCTGAGGACCGTCGTAGTCATGGTTACTGCATAGACTAAAGATGAGGTAGACCGATCTCGCCATCTGCGCACAACCAGTCTCCGTGTTCCAACATTGGAGGGGACGCGGTGGTGTAGTGGTTAGCCTGCTCGCCTCCCACGAAGGCGAGCCGGGTACGATGCTTGTGGGGGAATCGTGCCGGACGATGCCGCTGGTGAGCGGGTTTTCTCGGGGATCTCCCGTTTCCCCTGCCCTTACATTCCGGCGCTGATCCGCACTCACCTCGCTTCGCCCTCATCGACTCTCGAGATCTCGATGTCGAGAGCCGACCACATCTCTCCACTCCGCTCGAACATTGGCCCGCCTTAGGAAAAACCGTCGTGAATTGGATGTGAGATTAGAACACTGTTTTAGCAAACAGGTACTTTGAAATGTTTTATATGCTTCATCTAACCGAGTTTTAATGCAGTTTGATTAGATTCGAATTGGTAGAAGAATTTTATTAATGAACGAGTGCTTGTCATATAAAGATTAAGATATAATCAAATACGTTCACCACTCTTAACCATGTGACTTTCAATACCGTATTGGTGTGGTGTAGGTCAATGCTGGGTACATGCGCGGAAGAAGAATAACCGGTATACCTCTAATTTAGTCTACGGGTCACTGCGCATGAGTATGTGGTCGGCTCTCATTACCGCGTATGAGCATTTTCACCCATTGGTTTTATACATAGCATTCCAACCTAATCGGATCCCGAAAACTAATCTAGGATAGTGGATGAATGTGTGATTTAGTTTTAACTAGCCTAAAAAATAACTTCTAACACTGAATGAATAAGTGATTTTGAAGTTCAAACTAAGGCAGGATAGTTGGTAAATAAGTATCTCGTTTTAAATCGTGCGTGCACAGTTGTCACAGCCTTGATTGTCCACAGACGCTTATTCCTCCTTGGCGATTTTTTTTTCCTTCGTTTAGCTCACATATGGCGGAACGTTACGTAACGCGAAGCCTGGAAGTTTCACTTAAGTAGGGCCTTGAAAAAAAAAAAAGTTTGAAATAACCACGAACATACTGTGCCCCAATTAACGCACTAGCGCAAAGAGGGTTGTCAGAAATAACGAAAGCAATGCGAGGGGCGCGCCACAGAGAAGGGCTAACAGGCGCTTGTGTGACGAGTTTCCAAGTAGGACGCGTGGGCGACTTTCGTCTCTATGCGGCGCCGTGGGGGCAAGGCACTGATGCGAAGCAACGTCGGAATTCAAGTGCGGAGGAAGTAGGAGTGCTGCGAGAGCACCCGCCAGCCCACGGAAACGTCCGCCACGTCTCCCAAGTGCGAAAACACGGGCGTGAACCCCCAGACCGGAATCGAGCCCCTTTCAGCGTTGAGGGACGTACCAGCCACTCGGACACCTAAACGGGGCGTTTGCACGAAATAATTAATGTTCATCCCCAGAAACAAACTCCGTCTATGAAAACGCAATCCTTACAACTATATTAAATGCGAAATTGTGTTTGTCCTTCTTTCACGTCAAAACGGAGCTACGGATCGACGTAATTCTTTTGCACAGATATTGTTGGAGGGCCGGAGAGTGACATAGGCTACTTTTTATCCCAGTAAAATATCTAAAATTGTCCAAAAAATGATTATCAGGAATGTACATAGGTACTTGATTAAACTTTTATTAGGATTACTGTATAAAAAAGCATTGTTAAAATAAAGATTCCGACATTTCTTCTTTCTTTTTTGTCTATAGGCTGTCTTCAAATCCTTCCCAAGAGCGTAGTAGCTAATTGGGTAGAGAACCCAATAGTGGGGCCGCAGTAGCCCAGTGGCTAGAGCACCCATTAAGCGGGTCGCGGGTGGATCCGGGTGTAAAAGATAGTAAAAAATTAAAATATTTGCGTAGCCTAGAACGTAGGCAATAGCGAATCCTAGGACATATGCAAACTATCCATAATCTGAGTGATGCGTGATGTGTGATTTCTAAGAAAGGTACCTCGTTGGGACTTTAAAATTTAGTGTATATTATTTCTCAGGAAATATATTCTCAAGCAGTCTTACTCAGAAACTCTACTAGAGATGGCTTAAAAACTTATTACATAGATGAGCATAAAATCATAGCATAAGAAAATACTCTAACCATCTACTCAGTGAATGTAGATTTTAAATTTATGGATTATCCCTATATGCTACCGGCGCCAGAAAATTAGTAGAACATGACCCTGTGGACTTTTCATGGAAAACTTAGACTCAGATATAATAAAAGTTTGCGGGAAAATAACCTCTACTTGGCACATTTGGAATATTGAAGTGATCTCTTAGTCGCACAATTATAAGCATTAGGTGGCACGTATTTGTATAATGGGAACTACACATGCCGAAAAAATATATATATTTCCTTAAAAAATGATTAATCGGTATTGTTTTCCTTCTTTAACCCAGGATAGAATAATAAACACTTATATTCTTTTAGTGATAATATGTATAAAGAGTTCTATGTTCACATACGCACTGAAACAGACTTAATGCAGTATGCCCACTGTTCCCAGTTAACAATATTATCTATTAATTATTGCTCTGACGGTTGTTGCAAGCGTTTCGACTAATTAAATAAAGTAATTTACAATAAAACATCCTATTATGTAAGTGTGTCAATATGGCAGAAAACGAAAAATTGTCCAGTATAATAACGTAAATGTTAAATTGTATATTATGAGAACTTGATTTACCAAGTGTGAAACTAAGATTATCCGGGCAAAACTTCATAAAAAGTTGCTAAGGATCCGAATTTGAGTATCTACAAGTGTACAAGGAAATTCCAGGTTTTTTGAAAACTATTACATTTCATTATTTAGAACGCCTACCAAGGCAATGTTATGATGTTTACTATTGTCAGCTAAATATGTATTCTAACAATTGCGGCTAGCTATTTTTTCATTAACCAAAATTTCGTGCATTTTTTTTCGGTGAACCTATGTTTCTAAACTGCTATTTTTCGATTATCCAAATGAAACGTGTAAAATTATTGCACATTCAATTTATTTTAAGATAACAAACATAGTTCAATATTACTGTTCCGCTGAATGTATAATCTAATTTACGTCACAATTTTAATTCTAGTTAATTGAATTTCGAAAGAGCATGTCTTGTTGATCTAGTCAGTAAAATACATGCAAATAGTGAGTACTCAACGAATATATTTAAGATAATAGTTCATATTTTTTTCATAATAAAACAATATGTGAATTATTCGTAGTTTATATTCTCCAATTTCCTTTCATTATGATAATATTATGTGGTCGACTCGTTTTATGTCCGTTATAAAAGAGGTGCTGCCTCTTGTTATGGCCAACATTCTTGGTCGCCCATCCATAATTAAGAAGCATGGCAAGAAACCTTTGAAAATACAGTTGATAAACAGGGGAAAATTAAAGCAGAAGAATAGAGACCCCAAGCGTACTAAAAAGTAGAAAAAAAACTTTTAAGTGTTTAAATATCTTATAACTCTCATCTGCTTTACTGCACTAGAAGCAGCGTCCGTGAATTATCATAAAGATGTACAGGAAAACTGACAAAAAAAAAAAACACAGAATTAACAATTACACGTTTTTCAGTTTCAGAATTTTCCAACGAGCGAGTGTATTTATTCTGCAGCGCGTGAAATACTAAGAGAGAGTGCAAAAGAAAAACTTTGGAATTTGCATAAGTTAATTTTCTGACCCTGAAATAAATTACACAGTGCCTCAATAAAGAGAAGAAAAATAAAGATAAGCCAATTTGCACGTTGTATAAAGTAATAGATGATGTAATTTTAACCTATATTATGGAGAAAAAAAATGTTTATGAATTGGATTCTGAATTGTAGTTATATGATTTTATTTTTCGATCTTACCTGTATGTAAATTGTGGTTTTGTTAGTATGTTTTTGCTATATTTTAATGCTAGTATATCATCTTATGAACCGTGGCGCAGCGGTGGCGCAGTGGCTAGGGCGCTCGCCCCCCCCCCCCACGGCGATCGGGGTCCGATACCCAGCGGGTTCACTCCCGGACCTTCGCATGTGGGAATCGCGCTGAGTGATGCCGCTTGCCGGCGGGTTTTCTCGGGTTACTCCCGCTTCCCCCACCCTTGCATTCCAGTGCCGCTCCATCCTAGGGTCTCATCTTATGCCATGTCCCAGCTGGAAAGCCTCGCACTGGGTTCACTCTCCGCTCGAGCTTTTTAATCTTACGAACCAGTGTAAACTAAACTACGTGTCATGTGCGATTGTTAGACAAGTAAAACGTACTACGCGAAGCATAATACACGAAGAATAAAGCAATTTGTAAAGTCAGAAAACCTTTCTTGCACAATATTTTTAATACCTGCTGATTATCCAAAAATAACTGTGGGTTGATTTTAGACTTGCGCGTTTAAGCTCTGTCAGTATAGGTAACCCTGAATAGTATCTACTCACAAGTTATTTGAACCCCAATTTTACAAGTTCTCAAGTAATTGCAGACTTAAGTTGTCTTTGCTTGATAACATCATCACGATTTTTTTTGTAAATTGCACAGAAAATTGCGGCAATCTACCTTAATAGAAGTTTCACGAAAGTTCGTGACATGGTATATGTATAAAAATACGATCTCTTCATATCGCTATTGTTGTGCCCAACTACAGCAAACAAGTAAAAAAAAATAACCCTGCAAAAGTTGCACGCCAATAAAGTGCTTTAGTA
Organism: Dryococelus australis; assembly: GCA_029891345.1. Taxonomy (NCBI): domain Eukaryota; kingdom Metazoa; phylum Arthropoda; class Insecta; order Phasmatodea; family Phasmatidae; genus Dryococelus; species Dryococelus australis. Next base: position 30,863,702 of record CM056995.1, on the reverse strand, counting down.
TTGATTCATGCGACGACGTATGATGATAGAGTTTGCTGCTTTTGGACTTAGGCCATGTAAACACGAAAATTAATTCTCTACTTAATTCCACATAGAGCTAAATTTTTCACTGATTTTTGTATCATAGTTTGAAATAATTTTCTAATATTTTGTGATATAAAGTTATTGAAATACGGATCACGATACAAGATACAAATATATTGTTGTGTATATAGTCGTCGTACTGCCTTAGCAGTTTTGAGCACTAAGCCATGTGATGGAATTTATCCTGGTATAAATGATATCTGATATATCTGTAAAGTTTGCAGCTTTGCTGAGCAAATCACTACATAAATTACCAAATTATATTCATGTATAAATAGATTAACTGTATCATTATACATGGTTTTAGTAATAGCCTTAAAAGTTCTTAAAATAAACCGAAATGAAATATTTATGATTTCTGTTTGTCGTTTCCTTCACCTCGTGGAGAAGATTATTTACGTCAGAAAATAAAAAAAATTCGATATCACAAATTTTTACAGTAAACATAAGTAAAAAAATTATTATCTTTTATGCTAATAAAAATATCGATAGAATTCTTAAATATAAAAATTAGAAATCAAATCCACTAAATATTAATTCGCAAGAGTAGTTGCTTATAAGATTTTTACACATTGTCGCTCCTGGTAAAATCTATATTCTTCTATGACAAATTTGGGCTGAATAATTTCTGAAATTAATTATGTGAGATTAATTTTATTATTGTGCAACATGACAGGATATAAACTTGTAACTTGAAAATGTTGAGTACACTCACATCGGACCGTCATTGATCTTTAACCTTGACATCGCCCATTCGTCGAATGATCATTATTGCGTCCTAAAATCGTATTATTTTCCGGTTTAGACGTCGCATTTGACTCGGAGCTCTGAGTGCGACGCGCGGAGTAATAATTGTCGCCACTTGCCTGCAATTTATATTATTTTATTTCGCTGGAAGTTTAGTTGTCTTCATTGTTTATGGTTGATTGCTTCGATTAATTAATGCCGAGGAAATGGTTGACTCGTTGCTGTAGCGGGTAACAATTTCCGGTACCGATCTTCGGAATTTTTAAAAATGGTAGGTGGGTCTTTCTCGCGCCCGTAGTGTGCGAAGACAGGTACAAACCATCGCGTATCTCTCCACACATCCTCCCGGGTGCAACATGGCTTCTCTTACCGTGTATATCAAGCTGTGTGTTCTGCATGTTCTAGGTCTGCCAGTTTGTTATCACTGAAGGAGGAACATGAACTTGAAACCAACTCCATCGCGTTTATGTTCCTTATGTTTTTAATCGTCCCGATGAGTGCTATACTTAACCATTTGAGGACGGCACAGATTTACTAGCACCGAGGACAAGTTTTGATGTGAGCTGCCTACATTCTACACTGCACCAATATTATTTTGGTTGGTCTCTGTATTTCCGCTGTAGAAGTAACAAGTTTTGCAATCCATCGTGTTCGTTTGAAAAATTATTTAAAAGGACATTTCTATTCTTACAAATTGAAATGTTGAATAGTTGTCATTTTTTACTTACATTCCGATAAACTCTAGCGAAATAGTAAAACTATAAAAGTGTGAGCTTTGTCTTAAAGAGCAAACAAATATGCAAATATTTTAATCCGGAGCACTGAGTGATATGCGCCTAGTTAAGTTGGTAATAATGGAGGGAAAGTAGTTCCGTGTATTAACGTCGAATTGAAAGTGTTTGGTAACCATTTGTAACAACTGAAATTATTTATTTAGCGCCGTGAGTTTTTAATGCCCCGAAGTGTAAAAATTAGCAGATTTGCATCATATTTACTTTTCTAATAATCGCACAGTTACACTTTACCGATGCATTAATAAAGTGATGAGGCCCACGGCAATGATAATTTTACATAAGGCGAAAGAATACACAACGTACATACAAGTAGATCTTAAGTAGGGCTTTCAAAAGTGCTCATTTCATCGTGAAAAGCCTATAGAGTGTTTAAATTTATTTTTATACTGATTTTATTTATCATGTTACATAAATGACACAATATTCGTTTATTCATACCTGTTATCAACATGCGTTTTGATGTGAATACGCCTTTAAATTTGCAACCATAGTGGGAGGCAATCCATAAAATCCGATGATAACAAAATCGGGGGATACAGTTTGGCATTGCAGCTCCGAATCTATCGTCTGCATTTAAGATTCAATTACACCAATCGATTTTGCCAAAGGATCAAAGAATATGTTACGTTGAGTGAAGACTGCGAAGCATCGCGTGCTAAAAAAAAGGGGGTGGTGGGGGGAGGGAGGGACCACAATTTTGAGTCCGTTTCGCCGCGTCTCGCAACTTTCGCATAGTATAACTTTTGACTAAGAAGCTACGGCGCTCGTTTAAGTTTCAATCAACAGATCTCGTCAAAATTAATCGATCACGTGTATAAAAACATTTGTGTGGCATGGCTATGGTGAAATCGTATGAGTTTAATGTAAAAAAAAATTAAGAAAACTTAACACAATGTCGGCCTATACTCGTCAGAAAGCCAAGTCGAAATACAGACAGAAGTCGTATACGTTTGGAAAGAGCATCTCAAAAGCAATCCAGTGATACCCATAAAAACCCCATATGATCGAGTGAAGCGGTGCCGGGAACGTAAAATAAACATGAAGGCGCCCGAGCGCGTCAACGTAGACGTATATTCACGCAAAACAAACGGCCGTGTCCCCAACACAGCCAAACCGAATTTTTTTTTTCTTTCATCATGTCATTAAAAAAAAAAAAATTCGTAGGAAATTTGCGTAATAAGAACTGGTCATAGATTTCAACCAGTCAAGCGACGGCAAGAAGCTGTAGTGTAGGTAGCCTATTCACATACTTTCCGGCAACGAAGCATACAATACCTGGAGGATGCAATAACTTTTACACTCGCGGCCTCTTCACACTGGCCTCGAGGGAATAACCTCGGGGGCTTAGCTTCACCATATATTCCCGGGGCAGGAGAAGTCGTAAATTACGAAAGGCAGAGCGGCTACGATTTTTATCAAAGTTTGCAGTGCGCCTTGATATATGTCAGGCAGCTACCCTCGGTACATATGAGTGGCTGAATATATTACATTCTCGGGCTTGGGAAGCAGAACGGACTACGTCCACTGAAATAAAGCGTTCACGCATGGAGTATAGTCTGTTTGCTGTTTCTTCACACTTTTCGAATCAAACCTTTGAAAAATCACCACTTATGTGTTTAGTTATTTCCTACTATGTTAAATATCACGAATGTTTTATACTTCTGTTACTATGAAAGTAGCTTAAATTTAGTTAAATTGAACATATATTTTATATTTTTGTTTTGTACATATTATAATGTTTAGTTTATAATTAGTATGAATAATTACCGGCAGAAAATAGGTGTTGGCAACACCTAATAAGAAACAGTTCTTACGCAGAATATTACTACATGGAGTGCGCTCGAATTCGAATTCAGTGCTTTGTTCCTTCCGAGGAATTTTCTAGACTCGGTTAATCTTTGTTTGCACGCCACGGAGGAATATCTTGGAAGTAGAAGTTTACCAGGAATTCAGAACAGTTGGAAGTAACTGCGAATGGACAATATTGGTGGGTTTGGTGGAGGGAGAACTACTGTTTTGCGGTTTTCATTGTTCCAGTTTAGTAAATGGGTCTATTCATGGCTTTCGTACAGCACCATCTACTTATATAATCAGCGTGCACTTTTAACGAAATGCTTTTGCATGTTAATTTCACAATCAGTGATTCTAAAATAATTTCAGTTCCAGATGGTTATCTTTATAAAATACACGTTTAAACAATAGAAACATCGAATTATTTTGGAATAAAATAATTTTTAATTATCTCCGAGGCAGGATTTTTTTTCCCTTCAATTTTGAGCCATTTTTGTGCCGATTGGCAAGCGTTTATGAAAGTATATCGTCTTCCTAAAATGTAAATTATTAACTTCGCTAGTTATGAGGTTTTCCATTTTAATATCAGATATTTGTTGCCACTTTAAGATACTATCATGTTTCGAAATTAAACAACCAAATTACGAGATGCCCAATGAAGGCGGTGGCAGTGGCGTTGATTTTATAAGACTTATTACATTGAAATATCGAGAGAGGCATACGTGGCAGCGGATGTCATCGTGGCTGTAAACAAGTCAAAATTTCTAAAAAAAAAGCAAATTTCACTAACAATTTTTGTCCGAATTTTTGCATGATGAAATGCGAATGCTGGGGCAGATTCCCAGAGCGCGCACACATTCAGTGGAGCCCACACGTTCACTGCAGCCGGGAATGCAACGTTGCAAACAGGGAGTTACGTAATAATTGCGCTCACTAACACTTTGCATTACCTCGGATACCATTATTAATTCTTGATTATATCAATAATTTTTTTTTTCTATCCAAGATTGTTAGTATGCCTTTTTATGCCACAATTCATCCTAAGACATTCATAAGAAAGACGCCTTTGCAATAGAAATTGTCCGAAGCGTTATAGAAGATAATAAAGATTAGACAGCACTCATAGTCATACATAAAATATTCCTATTTGAATTTTATGTTGCTGGAAACCAGTTTACGCTTGTTAAAATATTTTATGTAAAACCGTGAACTTAGTATTTTGTACCAATCGAGAACTATTGTTGTTAAGAATTGGTTTTTTCTATTGCTTTTTTTTAGATTGCAACTTTTTAATGTAGTGCTTCGATTACGATATAAACCAGCTTAATTACTAGTATGCATTGTAAAACCAAGAAAAAACTGAAATACTTAGTAGGTTTTAACTTCCTGTTCAAAAAAACCTTAATATTATATACATACGTTAAGATCTTACTTATTTAAATTTAAATTTAAATTTTCACACACTTGTAATGTCGTTTACCAATTTAAATTCTTGACTGCAAATCTGCGTTCATTATACAAACTGCGATGCGAAAACATCAGGTTGAAAAATTTAAAGTGATTCAAAACCTTGAATATTTGTTTACACGTATGCAGCTGAAATAAGCGACTTTAAATGATCTCTTACTAATCAAGCGGCAGTCACATTGTGCAATCGTTCAATGAATATCGCGTTTGCCTATTTACATCGATATAAGTATATTGATTGAATACTGTGCCATTTATGGGGCTCATCATTATTGTGTAACACGTCATTCGTGCTCAACATAAGCACAGGTTCCGAAACTACCTGTCATATGGGGGAAAACATTCAAGTCTCGTGGTACATATTCGGTAAACAATTATGGGCAATGCACAATTAAATTATTTACGGGAAATTCCACTTCATAATACAATCTTAATCGACCCGGGTGAACGATTTTCGGTTTTGTACTATCTTTGTTATACCGTTTATTGATTTATCAAAACTATTGCCGTAGTGGCTGAAGACTGACCAGTGGAGATCGTTCACCCGGCTCGATTCCAGATTGTATTATGATATGGCATTTTCCGTAAATAATTTATTGTTCATTGCCCATAAGTGTTAATTGTTTAACGAATATGTACCACGAGTAATACATATATAACTGTATTACTACAGCTAAATTATTCACGGAACTAACACTTCAAAAAAGTACCTTTCATACAGAAAATCTGTGGGATACCCACAGCATCACGGAATTTGGATACGCGATCAAATTATTTAAGTTTAAATTTATAACCTCGATGTGAGTCCGGAGAGGTGGTGTTGGGGAGGGGGGGGGAGGGAATTCCATAGGAATTTCTGCCATTGTGCTGACAGGGCTCTTTTCAAACACCCTCACCTCTGAACTCTTTTGATATAGACGCCCAAAGGCATTCGTGTTTGCTAATGCGATGTAGCGATAACTTTTACCTCCGCGGCGAGAGATGAAAGGTACGTTTATTCTACGCAGATACTCCACTCGTCAGGAAATTAACATGCCTTGGGGAAGCAGCCTTGCGTCCCTGCGTTTATCCAACCATGAAATAAAAAGTAAATGTGTAATTTGTAAGTATTAGCCGAGAATAATGTTCACAGGGGAAAACTTTAAATATCTAGCATATTACGAGTTTTAGATCATTGTACTCATAGAAGAGTAACCTCATCATCTCGCCGGCAGAGTACTTTGAGTGGTTTTTAATTACACTACCGTAAAACGTCGTCTGACTGGTTTGACCACGAATGGTTCTCTGATGACTCTTTAGCTTATAGATATCTTCTCACTGTTTTGCACTGGCCAGCGTATCTAATACGGCATCACTTCTACACACGAGATATTAAATTACCGTAGAATATTTTTTCGTGCGTCATTCACATATAGGGTTTAAGAGGCGTTGGCAACGGAAAAATTTATTTTATATTTCTACTATTATAATGTTTAAATTGTAGACAATATCTATGACTACCTTTTCCAAAGTAAAATGTTCTAAATCACGTGATTTTTGTAGAATGACGTGGAAAAGTAAACATTTTACGGTTTATGTAATGTCCAAATAACATAAAACCAAACTATATTCAGAAAATTTAAAACAAGTAACTTATTGCCCTTGCCTTAATTTTTGCTACAGTATATTTAGCTAAAGTTATTATTTATTTAATTTTAGAGGCACCCGAATTATAAATAACTTATACGCAATAATATCCTTATTTTTAGCACTTTTTTTTTCAGTTGCACAAATGTTATCTTGTAAAATTTAATAGACTTCTTGAAGTAGCATCTCCTTTCGCTCATAATTTGTCTCATATAATCCATTTGCTTCTACTTCACACTTTTATGAAGCCCTGCTTAAGTTCCGTTCCCAGGATATTCATCCGTCACGACCAAATTACACCAAATGGCAAAGCACTGAATTCGTGCGCACTCAATGGTAGTAATGTTTTGTACGAGAACTATTTATTACTAGGTGCAAACACTCATGATTTCTCACTGTTTTCATACATATTTATCACAAATTAAATATTATAATTTATAAATACAATATTATTAAAACGTTAAGATATAAAACGCTTGCGATGCATGGCATATTTAAAAAAAATAACTAAACACGTCATACCAGAGGTGATTTTTCAAATGTTTTATTCAGAAAGTCTGAAGAAACCGTGAATAGAATATAGCCTCTACGCTCAAGGCACCCCACTGGCGTGGTGTCTTTACGTCTGCGACTCCACTGAACGTGAGTTTAAGCGGTGACCCTACATTTTATGGTAAGTTAATAAAGATATAAATATGATGCGTGCCTAGAGACAAGCCTCAAATTTCTGTATATAAAAACTAGGCAGCTGAAAACAACCGTTTTTGCTATTTTCACGCCCAAAAAAAAATCATCCTTGGAGTAGAAATGAGATCTTCAAACTTGTCATTGGGGCACAAAACGTTTCTAAATTAATTTTCGTGTTGAGACAATAATACGAAATATCCAAGCGTTTTTTAACTGCACGTTTTTTTTACCAAACATTCACAACTCACTTCATGTGATAACCAGGCGAGGTCCTTAAGCGATTACTCAGTAAAATGTGTATCGCAATCGTTCACTCCCGTGTTTTCAAATACAACAACCTGACTCAGCCTCTTAATTTTATTAAAAGACTGAAAATATTTTTTTTTCTTCTGAATAACATTAATTCTTGAAGTGTCCTTTTTGGAGACGATTAACACACTAGAATACGTTCAGTGCCTTCTTATAAAATCGTAGATTTTTAAATCACTGCTACGAATTTCAGGCAACATTGCCTTCTCTGCACGCATGTGCGCAAAAAGCCAGCAAATCGCAATAGTTAGATCATTACGATGCGAAAAATACGACTATTTTGGAACGAAATGACATTCTTGCCTTCGGAACTTTCAGTGTCGTTGTTACAGCCAACGACAGATAGCTTGTTATTCAGATTTCCGTTATTGCACAGTACTGTTTGGTAAAAGAAATGTGAGAATGGAAGAAGGTGATAGGATGAGGATGTTCATATATATATCAATATCAGGTAATTTGAAGTCCTTCAGAATTAGTTAGTTTTAGTTGCAGTTTATTTATACAATTACTCCTGTCACACGCTGCATAAATTTTATCACCCTTTTTATGTAAAGTAACGCATCGTCGTGGTGGCCGAGTTTTGAAGGAAGTGTCTTCCAAGAAATGATTTTTAATAATTTAATACCTGTGCACGACCAACTAAAGGAAGAATGTTAATTTTAATATTCAATTACTATTAGATGTTTAATAAAGAACGATGAAACATTTATTTATAAGAATTAAATAAAGAACATTAGGTTCGTCAACGTTTTATTTACTTCTTTATTTCTAATCCTCTTTTAAGACAGAAATGGTAATACTACAGACCGCTAACGAAGAGGAATACATATTCATCGTCGTTTAGATAGCTGCACGTAAATAAAATGGGGGGGGGGGGGCGCATTATCTTCCCCGTTGTTCGCGTCACAAGCAAAAGCCATGAAAGATCTGTTGATGTGTCCTTACCGCGTTAATGAACGAAGTTTGTTTTAACGACGCTCCTCCCCTGACTACGCACAGCTGCTTACAGTTCTCGACACCCACCTAGTTTCCCTTGTATAATGTCCACGACGCAACACTAAGTTACCCGTTTACGTTAAAGTTACTTCTTTCGGTAATGGGTAAGCCCTATTCAAACGCGATTTCTACTAAACTTTCCATAAGATCAGCACTACCGACACGTAAAAGAAATATATATTTTAAAAAATGGCCACTGCATGGGATGCACGAAACAATGAGGTACTGGTTTCTGATTTTTCAGCCTTTCTTTTTCAATCGTTTCGCCCTTAAAAATACTCAGGAGTAAATCCGTGAAATTTCCCACCGAACGCTCTCCACAATTACCTCCACACGATTCATCAGGCTGGGGGGATACTCTCCCCACCGTACACTTGCGTGGCGGCTTGCCCGTAAATCCACACCAACACACTCATCACACAACCAAAGCAGGCCGAGGATATTGTCCCCACCAACACCTCCGTGAAGGCTGTCGACTTTGACCCAAACTACTCCACTCACAACACCAAAGCAGGCCGAGGATATTGTCCCCACCAACACCTCCGTGAAGGCTGTCGACTTTGACCCAAACTACTCCACTCACAACACCAAAGCAGGCCGAGGATATTGTCCCCACCAACACCTCCGTGAAGGCTGTCGACTTTGACCCAAACTACTCCACTCACAACACCAAAGCAGGCCGAGGATATTGTCCCCACCAACACCTCCGTGAAGGCTGTCAACTTTGACCCAAACTACTCCACTCACAACACCAAAGCAGGCAGAGGATATTGTCCCCACCAACACCTCCGTGAAGGCTGTCGACTTTGACCCAAACTACTCCACTCACAACACCAAAGCAGGCCGAGGATATTGTCCCCACCAACACCTCCGTGAAGGCTGTCGACTTTGACCCAAACTACTCCACTCACAACACCAAAGCAGGCCGAGGATATTGTCCCCACCAACACCTCCGTGAAGGCTGTCGACTTTGACCCAAACTACTCCACTCACAACACCAAAGCAGGCCGAGGATATTGTCCCCACCAACACCTCCGTGAAGGCTGTCGACTTTGACCCAAACTACTCCACTCACAACACCAAAGCAGGCCGAGGATATTGTCCCCACCAACACCTCCGTGAAGGCTGTCGACTTTGACCCAAACTACTCCACTCACAACACCAAAGCAGGCCGAGGATATTGTCCCCACCAACACCTCCGTGAAGGCTATCAACTTTGACCCAAACTACTCCACTCACAACACCAAAGAAAGCTGGGGATATTGTCCCACCGACACTGGCTGCCAACTTCAGCACTAACTACTCTCCATACACACCATCCATCAGCCATTCACTCTCCCCCTCCCCCCCCCCCAAAGTTCCAGTTCTTTCATCTACGTGTCTCGCCACAAAGAACAATACTTCCACCCTTTCCAAATTATACAGCCCGAGTTCCTTCTTAAAATCCTCGACGAGAAACTATCACAAAGTGCAATGCTGGTTATGCAGCTTAGCTTCATCACACGCATAAGATTCGGAGGCACACGCGGATACACATATTAGGCTCTTCACAAAAATGTTTACTCCAATTAATAGGCTTCTGAAACTCCAACATGGCCGCTCCTCATACGCCCAACGCAGGGAATCCACAAATAAACAAGTTCACATGCGAGCGCCCAATATACTAAGTTTTTACTCTTTCTCATTGTAGAAAACCAACAAAGTCCCACACAGGACATAGCCAAAAACAAAGTCTTAATCTCGCAAGAACAGGGGAAAGCACTAAGTCCAGGGCACCTTCCTCCATGATCAAAGTCATTAAGCACGCCTCCCAGAAAAATTATATCACCAATTTCGAATGGCGAGAAAAAAAAAAACACTAAGTCCGAACTATCTCTCTTCCAGAAAAAGTTCTCGGCTGACCAAAAACTATCACTCCTCGTAGTCTCCTCACAGAAATATTCTAAGTTCCCACATCGTGAATATTTTCTAAGTCCGAAGATTCCAGTAGTACTCAACTCGTCGTTCGCAGGCTCCTCAACTCGTAGATACTCTGGACGGACACCACTCCCCACAGAGTACCAGCACACCGGCTGGGGAATCCTCCCAGAGGCAGTTCGCGCACCCTGACCTTTCGCGTTCCCCCTCCACATAGACTAAATATGAGGAAGACCGCTTATTCGTCTTCTGCGCATGCACCCAAAATTGACCTACCTCAATCCTACAAAACTCCTACACAACTATCAAAGTAACATGGTCAACAGTGCTGTACGTGTTTGTTTATATCTTCATTTTTAAATGACAAGCACTATTCTATTAATAAAATAGTTGCACCAGTTTTAATATAATTAAACTGCATTACAAATTGGTTAGAGAAAGTATACATTCATCTCAATGCATTTGTTTACAAATCAGTTTTCTAACCTACAATACAAACCACGCCATTTTTGCTAGACGTGTAGGCAGAAAAGCAGTTCAATGTTGGGACACGGAGATTGGTTGTGCGCAGCCAGCGAGATCGGTCTATCCCTTCTTTAGTTTATGCCTCTCCGAAGATACTCGTACCTCAGCGCAGCCTATACAGCCAGTACCCTCTTTTATAATTAACGCCCTCTGCCAATATATTCTGAGTGATGCGAAATTCGGACAGCCAATGATTTCTAAGGGCGCGCTTCCACAAGGAGCGCCTGTACGCCAGCAATCCGCTATACACATCAGTTGTGTAAGTTGTCGCTGACTCCTGCTCAGGCGTCCTCACTTATCTAAAAAGAGACATTTCTGAGCACTTTTTCCACACTTAAAACACTTGTGACTGACATCCCGTCACACTCTCATACAACACATACATTTAAAAAAAATAACTGGTGAACTTCCGAAACTGTAAATGAAATTTTTAACCTGTACATTGTATGGAAATAGTACCATATAGCAGACTGAAAATGTAGGAATATGTTGCATTGCTGTGGTGAACGAATTTCCTCAGCATGAAAAATTACGGGTGTGATGTGTTGTACCGCAATTCTACACAGTTTCCATGGAAACGGCTGAACAATAGTAAAGCGGTTTTCACAATAGAGCGATGCGGCGCGGCGCGTCGCATCGCGTCCGACCCTCGCCGCCAGCGATGAGCGTTATTTGAGTCTTCACAACAGACCGTCCTGCCATCTGGTATCCTGCAAGGAAGCTTGCAATGAAATGCTAAAATACGAACGAAACGCAATGAAGTTTCTTGCCACTTAGTGATACACGCTTTTCTTTATAGGTGATTCACGGTATCTTCGTCCTTTTGTGAAGCCATGATAAATTTATACTTCCAGGATATTCCTTCGCCTCGAGAAAGCTAGGCTTAACTAAGTCCGGAAAACTACACCAGAGGGACGACGTGTCAGATTCGTGCGCACTCAATTGTAACAGTATTTGTATAAGAACTATTTCATACTAGGCTCTACTTACACACATGTTTTATCACTGTTTTCATTCAAATTATTTATAAAAGAAACAATATTATTTATAGATAAAATATGAATAACATTTCAGTTTAACAGAAAAAAAAAACTTTTATGTTAACACAAGTATAATGTTGGAAACAACCAAGCACTTCATACGTGGGGAGATTTTTCAAAGGTTTGATTCAAAAAGGCCGAAGAAACAGTAAATGGATTATAGTAAAAGTATTATATTAAAATTCAAAATGATGTTGTAGAACATGGACGACTCTCAAGGCATCGGAAAACTTACTTTTGTGTTCCTAAAGGTACGTAAAACTGTTATAAATCTGGACTCCAATTAGTCAAACCGTTTATGCATGTTGTCAGGACTTTATCTCTGTTTCTCGCCAGTTTATTACGAAGTACATAAATGTTATTCTTCTTATTCCCCAACGCTGGCGACGAGCGTCAAAACCAATGTTCATCGCTCGTGCAATGTTCTCGACGCTCGACGCTAGCGTCAAGGCTCTGATTGGCTGATGCTCGACGCGACACGCCACAACGCTCTATTGTGAAAACCGCTTTTTATAAAAAATGTTCACGGTCCTATGCATAAAGCACTCCGAAAATTACGAGGAAATAAATACAAACAAAGATATACATATAGGCTGTTCACAGTAAAACAAGCACTTTTGAAAGCCCTGCTTAAGATCTACTTGTATGCATTTTGTGTATTATTCCGCCTTATGTAAAATTAACATTGCCATGGGTCTCATCACTTTATTCATGCATCGGTGAAGTGAAACAGTGAAAATGTTAGAAAACTTAATACCTTACAAATCTGCTCATTTTTACTCTTCGATGCATTAATAAAAACAGACAGCGAAATAAATAATTTCAGTTATCTCTTATGGTTACCTAACACTTTTTATTCGACATTAAGATATCAAACTACTTTTCATCCATCGTTACCAACTTTATTGGGCGCATGCCACTTACTGTGTCCGTTAAAATACATGTAGGCGGGGGCAGTGACTTTTTTCTAAGGTTGATTTGAAAAGTGCTCACTTTACCGTGAACAGCCTTTACACACACGTGCACCAACACATGAATCTACGCGAATTGAGTTGTAATATTCTCGCTGTCATCGTATTTGTTTTGGCTTTCCTCTGTGTGTATATTTAAGAACGTTGTGGTGCAAATTCAAATTACGACATTTTATTTGAATATTCAATATATTTAAACAGTCTTTAAACCAATTCTGGCACCTGTTTACCTTTATGTGCGAACGGTTGTGTTTTATTCATTATTCCCATTAGTTTAGACGAGTACAACTTCACGTAAGGAAATATATTATGTATATTTGTATGTGTGGCATGTTATACATTATCTTTGTTTTTATGATTTATTTTACTTTTGTTTTAAATTTGTTTCCATTACTCAGGGAGTGTATTTGAGACAATAGCTACATTAGTTTCAAATTATATTTTAATTGTGATCAATAACATTATATATATATACACACATTTAAATTTTGTTATTGCGCACTTTATTAGCCCTCAAAATAATCAAGAAGCTGTCTAGATACACAACCCCCGAATTATGTATAGGATAATACTAAGTGAATAAATACACCAAGAACTTAACATTTCCAATTTAAATAGCCATAGTTACGTGAAGTGCATAACAAAGCTAAGGCAAATATAAACGAGAAATTTTATTCCGATTGCATGCTTGATAATTATTGGCTGTAGATTCTCCAGTATCGAACTACGTATGACACCGAAATGACTAATTTTCAGACACAACAATTCTTATATAATTAAATAAACCTTGTTAAGGCTCCAAACACTCCCAAGCTTACCGCCACGGCTAACGCAGAATCAGCTCCCATCGTACTTGCGGAAATTTGCGAACCCCCCCCCCCCCCCCCCCGACACAGCTGTCTTGAAATTTTAGCTCTCTAAGCCACACGTTAATTTAAAGACGCCCGCGGACATTTCTGAAGCATCCAGTATTACACAGAGCACTTGCGAGACTAAGAAACCAGTCTTCGAAAATACCGCAATATTTAGAAAGTGGTTAAATTTATGTGTCTTATGGAAATATTCATCTACTATACTTCAACTGAAAATGACTGCAAAGCCATATCCCCAAAGGTCTAAATTATCATAAGCTTTAAAGAAAGTATTCGAAAACATGTTTATGATGAAAGTATAAGGCGTTTATCGCGTACACACGGGAAGACTGAAAAATTCGCACGCCCGCCTCTTCCAACTCCATAGTGTATTCCTGGTTTCCGACAGCTGGAAAAATAAAGTTTTTCCTTCGTATGATATTTATTTTAAAAAAGCTGCCAACATAGTACATCATTAGCTCACTTTCTTTCTGTATGGACACTGCTTGTTTATCATTCAGTATACTAGGTTTCAGCTCGTACAGGCCTGCATTACAATTTAGAGGACTTATTTCCTTTTTGAATTCATTTTGTTAATATAACTACAGTTAAAGTGCAACCATTTGTAACATTAAAAACTGGCACCTTGAATAATTTATTGACATTGAAAATGCATTACGAATATACTGATAAAATCTCAAAGTCTTGATTTTGTTTTTGAGTTCTTTCAAATTAAATTTAAACAAAAAAAAACAATGTACAGGTGTTGAGATTGCTGCTAATCACTCGCGGTGATTAATATCGTATAGGCTTTATTATGAATTCAGAGCCGTAGTCTATAGTGAGTGATATCACAGGCAAAAGTAGATTGGCGAATGCGTGCACGCAAAGAGAATGCAGTCAGAAACTGGATAATGGAACTGGCGTTCGTGAGATTTCTTCTTATAGCGACGATATATTCGCATCAACAGAACAGAATTTATTGGCTTGTTCGATTGCAGACACTGTGGGGTTAAAGCACTCACACACATGACTCAACTACATAGTGTGAAGCGGGCCTCCACAAAAGCACGTATTTATTATAGGACATCAATATAAGAAAAGTTCCTTCGTTTTATTCTGTCCTACGCTAAGTAAATTTTAGGCTTTATTCTAACACGAGTAGAAACTTCAGATTAACCGTTCTTGCTATTTACCCTAAATCATAATGCCGCATGTATTTGCAGATTAGGAATAGTGAGCGCTCAGCCAAATACACTGATCGCTTACCGGAATTTACAGAGAATTGTTTATATAAAAAATTGCAATTTTCGAATTCATAACCTATTTATTAGTTGAAAAAGTTATATATTTACTTGTTTGCTAGGTTTTCCACTTAAATTTAATTTAAGGAGACATTTTTACTATTTTAAAGTTATCCATAAGTTGTTCATTATTTGTTTCAGTTACCGCAGCTATTTTCTCGCTTATTTATAGTTGAAGTAAACTGCTATACTCTTTTTACCCCGATCCACGAACCGACTACGTATTATTGCGCTATTATCTGTGGGCCAAGCTACGGGGAATGAATCGATATCACTCTGTACTAAGTACCACTGCCGCCATCAGACGGACGATTTTAAAACTATAAACACGCAGCAGGATGTTACGTCTGTTCTGTGACGTAATACGTCCAATGAAGCCATCGCTACCGCCGAATTCAACTCACTGCTTATGATTGCAATAAATCAGTCTACTCTTTGCTAACGAATGCCATTCATGATTTTTTGATGAAAAGTTAGGTTACAAGTTCTGCGAAGATATGAGAAAGAAGGAGATTAAATAATTTTTAACCTCTTATACCGCTAGTACTGCAACACATAAAACAATAATAATAACAAAATAATTCTAAATACGAGACAACAACACATTTGTTTCATATATATATATATATATATATATATATATATATATATATATATATATATATATATATATATATATATATATATATTGGAACACATGGAGAGACTGGTAACATAATACGTAGAACATTTTCCACTTGCAACAACTAAATAAACGCTTCTAATTAGAGCAACAATCGTCTTTGTCTGTAAAATATGCTTCCATTTCATTTGCCTCGGCTGCCGCATCGCTAAGAATTTCACCAGTAGGTCCGATACATTTATAATTAATATAAGCGGTCATTTCAACGAAAAAAACTTTGCTTATTTCAGTTTCTCAAATCACTCTCTAGTATTCTTTCGTCTTACAATGATCTAAGCTAAAATTCTGAAGTAAGGTAATTTCATTATCGTACATAATATTTGAAACTGGTGAAATTCATGCAAATAAACTATTTCATGTTATTAGTTTTTATTTCCCATACTAGTTTCCATTTTACACCCACAGTAGTCCCTATGTTTCTATATCTATTAATTGTTACGAAACTACCAAATTCTGTATATGTATCTAATCATCAACACATCAGCTATTCTGCCTTTTATTTCTCTAATAACAACTTGGCATAAATTATTTAGTTGAGAATCATATAATTAATGTAATAATTAATTAACTATATATTCTTACAGTCTGTTTACACTATTTTCTAAAATTGAAAATGAAATTCAAATAGATTTTAAACTTGTTAGTTTTTCATAAGGCGGAAGAATACGCAACGTGCATACAAGTAGATGTCGAGCAGGGCTTTCGAAAGTGCTCAGTTTGTCGAGAACAGACTATACCAGGATATTCCTCCGCCTCATACAGACAAGGATTTTCCAAGTATGCGCAGTTACACCAAAGGGACAACGCACCGGATTCATGCACACTCGATGTAATATTAGTTTGCAAAAGAAAAATTTAATCATTTGAGTTACCACCACGTCTGTTTTCTCCCTCTATAAATTTAATAATATAATTTATAGACAGAACTTAAGCGAAAAAACAATATATCTAAACATAAGGTACGTTTATTTTAACACATGCATAAAACGCTTGAAATACATTACATAATTAGGAAATAACCAAGCACATCATTTATAGGGCGATTTTTCATAGTTTTTACTTTTCAAAATGTTATGAAACCGTAAAGAGACTATAGAGGGCAATATTAAAGGCTGTTCTCGATAAAGTGAGCACTTTTGAATTTAAGCTTGGAAAAAGGTCTCTGGCCCTGCATGCATATATTTTAATGAGCGCATTGAAAGACATCCACCCAGTAAAGTTGGTAACGATGGATGGAAAGTAGTTCCATATATTAACGCCGAATAAAAAGTTTTAGGTAACCATTTGTGATAACTTAAATTATTTTTTTCGCTTTCTGTTTTTTTGATGCACCGAAGTGTAACAATGAGCAGATTTGTAAAGTAATTACTTTGTTAATAATTTCACAGTTTCATTTGACCAGCGCGTGAATTACGCGATGAGGCCTAGGTGAATGTTAATTTTACATAAGGCGGAGGAATACACAACGTACATACAAGTGGATCCTAAACAGGGCTTTCAAAAGTGCTCATTTAACCGTGAACCGCCTATAACAGTTTGGTATGTATAGCGTCAGAATTCTCACGCGGTTTCCCTCCCTCCAACGGCGAGTGCTTGGGAGAGCCTTCCCCCGAACCGCCATCCTCTACCTTACCTCCCTCAATTCTGCACGAAGATCATTTCCTCATGCGAACTCCACCCTAGCGTGTTGATTTTTCGCACCGGCTGCTCCAAAAATCCACAGCTGGCTTAGCTTGTAGTGTTTTTGTTTAGAGCTTTCGATGCATGATTCACTGGCTTGACAACCTTTCCGAGCATCGCAATAAGGATTTTAAAAAGTCTACGTCCTGGGATGATAATTATTATGGCTATAAAGACTTGAATTTTGTAGAGTTAGCGTCGAGCGCAGGGATGTTTGATGGTTTGGATGTTTTACACATACTGATCTCGGGCTCGGTGCTGAGCTTAATGGGGCTATTCTCATTTCTTCCTGCTGGCATAACGATCCGCGCACCTCTCGCAACCGACCAGAAATCTGCAACCATTCCAGCGGAGCATTTGACGTGCGATGCACAAGCAGAAAACCTCCAGATCGAGCGAGGAGCCATCCTCGGAGCAGTAGTGAAATAATTTCGAGGTGGAATAGGTTCCATTCCCCGTGCAACTAGCGCCATTGCGCTAATGCCAGCGGAGGAGCCCCCCAAAGTTCCGCACAGGCTACGTGCTAATTTCGACCCTCGCGGAAACAAAAGTCAAGTTTTGCAGTTAAGCGCGTGGTAGAAGGGAGCGGAATGGGGAGATGGGGTGGGGAGGATCCAGTACTTCTCCGTAACGACCTTCATAATCTTTGCCCCCGAAGTGCGGAAAAGCTGGAGGGAGCGGACGCTCAAAAACGTGTTAAATGGATCCAGAAAAAATTGGCGTCATTCTCAGAATGCCATTCTATACACATTAACACCACAATCCGCAGTAAAATGATGCGTTACTGAACAATTATTATCCGTTACACAATGTTTTACCTCACAGCCTAACATAATACTTACCATTTTAAAGGTAACAAAATACTAGCGTGAGTTGAATAGTTCCACGAAATACTTGGTAATGACAATTAGTTAATCAGGTTAGTCCATATAAAGAAGAAATAAATATAACTATTCAAATAACTGCATTAACGCGGGCACACTGAGAGAAAATCAAACAAAATATTTGTTTGTATAGTGCCGAATATATATTTAGTTGCCCTAACAAAATATATTGTTGAACAAACAAAATTTTAAAATCAACGAAATTACTTCTGTTCGTCTAGCAAAATATATGTTTGAATAAACAAAATCTCTGTGTTGGCGAAAAAAAAATTTGACTGTCAACTAAATATATGGTTGAATCAACTCTCTCTCTCTCTCTCTCTCTCTCTCTCTCTCTCTCTCTCTCTCTATATATATATATATATATATATATATATATATATATATATATATATATATATATGTTTGGCCACTAATTTGACTACCTTCGTTCCAAAATACAGCTCGAGAGTTTGTTTGTATTTTTTATGGCAATAAGGATAGTAACCGTGTTTGTTAGTGCATCTATTGATGCTTAACAATCGCATAAACACATTGATAAAACAATGAAACAAGTAACTGAAAAGTAAAGCTGTAAAACTTGCCCAATATTTGTTTGCACACATCGCCCAACATTTGCAGTATATCTATTTTTCTAGCGTCATGAGTTGTCACGTTAGGTGAGATTACTAAGGCGTAGCGCTCGGACGCAGGTGATCCAGGTACGCAACTCGGCCGAGCTTGTTGATTTATTTATATCGGCCCAAACTGTTTAATGTACGTGTAGCCAAACATACCCTTAGTTGCACCAACCAAATCTTACAGTTTGGGCCAACCAAATGACAACAACAAAATAATTTGGTTTCAGTAACAAAAATATTTCATTACGCCTACACAAACAAATTATTGGGTTGCACCAAACAAATCTTGTTTTATTCAACAAAACCTTTTTATCAGTGCACCTTTTTGTAGGAATTAGTCTGTTTTTAACACGGTAGCTTTTATTTAGTCATTTGTTTCATGATGCAGTACTTATCATTTGGTAAGAAATAATTAATCTGCTGAGAGGAAACATTGCGTAAATTGTTTGCTGAAAAAATCTTCGATTGTGGGTGTTTAATACTTGTTTATACATTGCGTGGTTTGCATTGCTTTATGGCACAACCATTGGTAAATAACAGTACACAAAATAAAAACAGATAATAAATAGTGATTACTTGGGAGGCCTCTATATCACTTTTATTCTTATGGCTCGATATACATAAATTTTAGAGGCATTTATAAAAGCATGCTCATGTTAGTTAAACCTCGGAGAACTCAATTTTTATTAGTGGTCAACTTGTAACACTTTGATTGAAATTAATTTTATATCTTGTTTTCGAAGACGAGTGAGTTGTTTAATATAAAGTAGATATTTACATCTTCTGCTGCCAATATTTCAGTATTTGTGACGAACATAACGGAAAGTTCTGTTTATTTTTCTGGGACAATTGTAATGGTAATGGTCCGCAATTATTTTTTTTTTTCAAAGTTAGTATCTTAATTTTATTCTTGACTTGTGACCGGGTATTCCTCGTCACATTTTCCATCTGTCTCCATTCGGTTTCATATGATCTCGTAAAATTTCCTGTCACTTGGAAGCGTTTTGATTTTTCATTTGCAGCCAGTGAGACAGGATATTTACAAAAGGCGAACAGGAATCCTACTCCAGTCAGCTGTCTTGTGGAAGAAGAACACGCAATTGCATCGCCTGGTTGTGCCTTTACGTACGTGGCAGCACTGGTTTGCAGGTTGCAGTATGTGAGATACTAAGGGGATTGTGTTGTGACAAACGAATCGACCTTGGAGCTTAAAGGCTGTTCACGATAAAGTGAGCACTTTTGAAATAAACCCTAGAAAAAAATATAACTGCTTCTACCTGCACTTATTTTAATGGGCACACTGAGTGACATGCGCCCATTAACGTTGGTAACGATGAATGGCAAGAAGTTCCATATCTTAACGTAGTGTCCAATGTGATAACTTAAATAATTTAAATTATTTATTTTGCTTTCTAATTTTTTTGTATCTATGTGTAAACACGACGAGGTTTGTAAAATATTTACTTTTCTTATAATGTCACAGTTTCCCTGGACCGATGCATGGATAAAGTGATGAGGCCGTTGCCAGTGTTAATTTTACATAAGGCGGAAGAATACGCAACGGGCATACAATTAAATCTTAAGCAGGGATCTAAAAAGTGCTCCTTTTACCGTGAACAACCTGTATTTTTGTTTGATTGAAAATTATGTACTTGCTGTAGAGAGTTCTCAATTAGCCTTTGCTAAATGCTGTTCACGATAAAGTAAGCAATTCATAGATAAACCTTGGGGAAATGTCACTGCTCCTAACTGCATATTATTTAACGGACGTACTGAGTTACATGCACCCAGTTAAGTTGGTAACGATTGGGGAAAAGTAGTTCCACGTCGTGACGTCGTATTAAAAGTGTTAGATGAACATTTGGGATAACTTATATTATTTCTTTTGCTTTCTGTATTTATAATGCACCTAAGTGTAAGAATTAGCAGGTTTTTAAAATATTTACTGTCATTTTTTCATGACCTGAAAAAATATACAACGTGTATGCAAGTAGGGCTTTCAAAAGTGCTAAATTTAACGTGAATAGCCCATTCTTTCGATGACTGTTCCACTGCAGCTTTATGTGCGGGGTTCGTGGACATGATACTTATAGGCTATTCACGCTAAAGTGAGTACTTTGAAAGCTCTCTCATTGTGAATAATGTTCAATAAATATATTTTATTTTAGCCTTTGCCCTTAACTTCCAAGTGCGGTGGAATCTACACTTTGTTTTTTATTACTTACATGGGAATGTTAATTTTAAAAGGTAGTTAAATGATAAAATATGGCTGAAATAAGAAGATAACTAGGGCCTCAAAAGTGCTCACTTTACCGTGAACGGTCTATAGGAGCGCAGTTGTACAGCTCGGAGATGGGCGGATGCCGGACTCGGAAAGACTGTTCGAATGTGGGCCAGGGATGGTCAATGTGGCATAGTCCATCGATGTGGCTTATAGATCGCGCTTTGCCAAGACAAAGCTCCATATTCCTGCGACCTGAGATGATGTCGACCAACTGCTGCGCTCGATGAGACATGATGGTTCATGAGAGAGTGGTGTCTGCCCGAAATGCTAAGTATAAGAGTGGTACTTTAAATTCTTTAACGATGATGACTGAGCTTCACTCGTGGGAAATTTAGTTACTAACAGTAATGACAAAGCTGCAAAAGTCATCAGTTTGAGGAACTTGTTCATCTTTTGGTGAAGAAAGGCCACTCTATTACTTCAGGACACAACTGAGAAATGGGACAGAAATAGTGATCCAGATGGGCATTTTGGATAATGGAGCTCTTTGAGATCCAGCTTTAGGAATAAGGAGTGGAATGAAGAGATTCGGGTGGCTTATAGCAACGTGGTCTTGAGAGATGATAAAGGGTGAGGTGAGGTCAGCATGGAGCGGAAATATAATTCAGGGGCGGGGAAAAATACCCGTCAACCAGCGGCATCGTCCGGCACAATTCCCACGTACAAAAACCTTAGACAACCCCGACGGGAATCAAACCCGGTTCGCCTTGGTAGAAGGCGAACGCCCGAGTCGCTACACCACCTTCAGTCCTTCAGGAAGGAGTAGATTGTGAGTGAATGAGTGAGTGAAGAGATTTGGGCGGCTCTTAACATCGAGGACTTGAGAGCCGACGAGGGTGAAGCGAGTCGAGTTTGGAGCAGCGCCGGAATAAAGGGGAGGGAGGGTGGGAGATCCCCGAAAAAAAACCAGCTGACTAGCGGCGTCGTCCAGCACGATTTCTACATGCGAAAGTAAGGGAGCAACCCCGCCGGGAATCGAACCCTGCTTGCCCGTGTGCGAGAGGCTGTGAGTGAAAGGTGTAGACCTGTGAGCACTACCAACATCTCAGGTTGTAAGTATGTTAAGGAGGGCTCGCTCGACTCTGGGCTGGTGGAAGTTGTGGTGAAACCTCAGTGGGCACTATAGGCTATTCACGGTAAAAAGAGCACTTCTGAAAGCCCTGCTTAAGATCTACTTGTATGCACGTTGTGTATTCTTCCACCTTATGTAAGATTTACTTTGTCGTGGGCCTCATCACTTTATTAAGGCGTGGGTCAAGTGAAACTGTGAAATTTTTAGAAAAGTAAATATTTTTCAAATCTGCTAATTTTTTACACTGAAATGCATTTAAAAAAACGTAAAGCCAAAGAAATCATTTAAATGATCAGAAATGGTTACTTAACATTTTTTGTTTGACATTAAGATACTTCCCATTCAACACTACCAACTTTACTAGACGCATATCACTCAGTGCGCCCGTTAAAAAATATGCGGGTAGGGACAGTGACTTTTTGTAAAGTTAATTTTAAAAGTGCTCACTTTATTGTGAACAGCCTTTACCCATATTTCGGGGTGTATTGTTAGGGATGTACCCTTGGCTCTGAACTGGTGGGAACGCTGAGTTTGCGGTGTGCACGAGAGGGAAAATAACTTAGTAGTGAGCCTCTCATCTAGAGCCTGCATATTTTCTCCTCTACTAGAACGTTCCATTAAATCGAAAATTTAATTTAAATTTTTTATCATATTTTTGTGCATGGACATACAAAATATGTGTTTGGTATTTTTGTAAATTATAAAAGTTATATGGTTGGAATGGTTTTGAATTTGTAACAAAATTTTATTGGAATATTGACGAAACATAGATTAGCCCAACAATTGCACGTAACAACGTTACATGTTAAATTGGGTTTTCTCCTTGGGATTGTTTTGTAATTTCATGCGTCCCATCCCTTCCTTAAACAGATTACGTGGGCGAGATTTGCAGAAGTTGGGTTTGGGACGTTGTGGCGTATGCTGAGGTGCTAAAGCAGAAATAAAATCGTAGCAGATAAAACCAGTACAAAAGCAGTAATCGGTTATTCAGTTTTATTTATAACATAATTTTTTTTTATAATATTCGCTTCTAAACAAACGGCAAGTGTCTCCCCGGTAAATACTTTTAAATGGCGTTGCTACAAAACGACATACCGGAAATGATATTTCTTAGCGGCGAGCATTTAACCGCATGAAGAGTCGCTTATTAATCCAAGAGTATTTTAGCAGTGATAGTGGCTTATTTCAATAAGAAATGCATTCATATGTAGTAAAGGATTCTAACATATTAAGTCTTAATATGTGTAATTACTAGCCTACATTACTCTACATGTAAATAGAATTAACAAATTTCGACTTTTGCAATTTTGAAACCGTTTCTGTAATTGACTCAGTTCTAGTAAATGTCTAATATAGTACATGCAAATTGAATCCGCTACTTTCTAAGCAAGTAGGTGATATAATTCGTATCTTTCCATTGTTCAATTTTTACAGATTGTGAAAATAAAAAAAAAATCTGGCACTATAGAACGCTACTCAGACAGAAACACAGTGACTGCGAAAGACCGTACTTAATACTTATCATGGAGGAAGTCACTTTTTAAGAGGCGCAATCTATAAATGTGGGTATAGGCAGTTCACGATAAAAGGCGCACTTTTGAAAGCTCTGCATAAAATCTACTTGTATGCACGTTGGGTATTCTTCCGCCTTATGTAAAATTATCATTGCCATGGGCCTTATGTAAAATTATCATTGCCATGGGCCTCATCACTTTATTCATGCGTCGGTCAAGTGGAACTGTAACATTATTAGAAATGTAAATATTTGACAAATCTGCTTATTTTTGCACTTCGATACATTAAAAATACAGAAAGCAAAATAAACAACTTGAGTCATCACAAATGGTTACCTAACATTTTTTATTCGACGTTAAGATACGGAACTACTTTCCCTCCACCGTTGCCAACTTTACTGGGAGTATGTCACTCAGTGCGCCAGTCACAACACATGCGAGTGGGAGCAGTGACATTTTTTTCTAAGGTTTATTTCTAAAGTAATAATTTTATATCGTGAACAGTCTTTGTACGAAACCACTCGTTTATATTCTTCGTAGGTGCCTCACGGATCAACGAAGAATATTAAACGCGCGCGTTTAAGAGGACAGCTGCGTGTTTCCCCCAGTAATGAACTGAACCGTTAAAAGGGGAGGGGGGAGGGGGGGAGCACCGGGCAAATTAAAATTAGCGGCGGTAAAAAAAAAAAAAAAAAAACAAATAAAAACGAAAATAACAACCACGTAAACGTGAGAGATGAAACGAGACCGACCCTCCCCCCCCCCCCCCCCCCCCCTCGTTTCCGACAAAAGGTACGAGCGCCGTAGTAAAATCGCATTAAAAAAAAAACTGTAACTGTGGCGACGCGTTGTATACGTTCCGGAGAGAGGATAGTTACGACTTTATGGCCCAAAGTTTGTGCTTCCGCGCCTTCGCGGTGAAGGTTACCTTTGTGCCCCGGCGTCGTTCGCGGCGTTAACGTGATATTATCGCCACGGGTTTATTATTACTGTTCCGTGTCGTTAATGGCAGCTCCATCAACTCCCCACCCAATCCCCCCTTGCGGCTACCACTCTCTTCTCTCTCTCTCGTCGCGACAACCCCTTGCTTCGCGTGCCCGCCCGACCGCGTAATGCCGCGATGCCATGCGTGCACTTGAAAATGCGCCGTTTACGACCCTGCGGGGAAGGGTTGCCCGTAACATGTCGCGGCCAGGTCGTCACATGGCGTATAAGGGGTGGCTCCGCATCGTGATAAGGGGGGTGGGGGGGCGGCGGCGGTTTCTTTCTCTTGTTAATTCCGGCTCGATGGTTCTTCGGGCTCGAACTTGTCGGCGTCTGCGTGACACGCGTTCGGCGATGTGGCGCCACGTTGCTCCGGAGGGCGAGCTGTTGTCAAACACTTTAGAGACAAACACCGGACACCTCTTTACGAATGGCATATGCGTGTGTGCGGAAAACTAACCTAGTGTCAAATAGAATTCACTATTATTTTATTTATAAAAAATTTTGTAATTTTAAAATTATTATTATCATTTGTCAGTGCATATATTCCACTTCTGAAACATTTGGCCAATTTGGGAATTAGTTTTCGTACTTTGAATTTTATGCATTGATAAAAGAATTTTCCATATAGGAAAGAAATTTCCGTCTTCATATCAACCATGTTGTTATCGTATTGATATCAAAATAATGTAGAATTAAACAGAGGTGCTGCTGTGTGCCGAATTTTCTCGCAGAAATCTTCAAGCTTATCGGTGTTGGTTTCTAAAGGCCGTTCACGGTAAAGTGAGCACTTTTGAAAGCCCTCTCATTTTAAAATAATAGTCAATAAGTATGCTTTACTTTAGCCTTAGACGTTAACTTCCGAGTGCGGTGGAATGTACACATTGTGTTTATTACTCACGTGGCAATATTTATTTCAAATGATGTTCAAAGGATAAAAAATGGTTGATAGGAAAATGTAACCAGGCCGTCAGAAGTGCTGACTTTACCGCGAATAGCCTATAGTGTATTTGCTGTTGTTTCGCGACGTGCCGCAGTAATGAGCGCCTTAAACTCCTCTAACGTGCCCTACGAGGAAATCGCTGTTCCCTGACGTGTAATAAAGAACTATCCTTTTATTACAATACCGCAATTAAAATTTTTAATTGGCTTGAAAAAAATTACGAGGACATGAGACATACATCAACTCCAAATACGTCAGTTGAATGCTACGGATTTTTTGAACCCGACATAGAATACTTAAAAATAGACTGTTCACAGTAAAATGAGCACTTTTGAAAGCCGTGCTTAAGATCTACTTGTATTCTCGATGTGTATTCTTCCGCCTTATGTAAAATTAACATTGTCATGGATTTCATCACTCTATTCGTGCGTTGTAAAGTGAAACTGTAAAATTATGTATTTTAAAATCTGTTCGTTTTTACACTTCGATGCTTTCAAAAAAGCGAAAAAAAATTGTTTAACTTAAAAGTGTTCACCAACACTTTTATAAGCTGACTTTGAGATATCGAACAACTTTCCCTCTACCGTTATCAACTTTACTGGGCGCATGTCCCTCATGGCGACCGTTAAAATATATGCAAGCAGGGGCAGTGACATTTTTCTAAGGTTAATTTCAAAAGTTATCGCTTTATCGTGAACAGTCTTTAATGGATTTTACCAGCTATGATAGCAACTATTTTTCAATAGTGTTTCAACTAATTTCGCATAATATGCTGCACAGCGATAGTATGTATACATTTACAGCGTCTGAAATAGACTGATAAAAAAAGTGCTCCTCTCATAATTAGTAAACACAATAACTCTGTAAAATTGCCCTTTCTTCGTTTTTTTTATCAATTGGCTTTCATAAAATTGTAAATTACGATCAAACTCTGTGCTGTTAATTTACATCCTATGCGCCTTGGAAGGGGCTTGACAAACCAGGTATTTAGCGTGGTCGAAATATGATCGTAGTGGTGAGATTTGGGCTGCTCTTGACGTTAGGGCCTTGAGAGTCGATGAGGGTGAAGCGATGCAGGCACGGATCAGCACTTGAACATAAGAGCCTGGGGTAAACGGAAGATCCCCGAGAAAACCCGCTGACCAGCGACATCGTCCGGCACGATTCCCACGTGCGAAAATTTGGGGTCCGAAGATGAAAGTTTGTAGATTTTAGTCTTCTGCGCAAGTGGCTAACATTGACTGACTTACGGCCCAATAGAACTGTTAAAATTATGTTGTTGACAGTCCCGAACACGTTTGTTTACTTTAGTTTTACAAAAGATCCGCCCTCTTGTATGAATAAAATATTTTGAAACCTGAGTATATTCTAGAGGGATTAAAATTAGCTCAGGGAAAGTATAAAAGTATTTCAAAGCATTTACTTATATAGGCTATTCAGAGTCAAATGAGCCCTTTTGAAAACCCTGGTTAAGGTCTACTTGCATGCATGTTGTGTATTCTTCCGCTTTATGCAAGATTAAAATTGTCACGGGCCTCATCACTTTATTCTTGCATTGGTCAAGCGAAACTGTGAAATTGTTACGTAACTAAATATTTCACAAATCTGCTAATATTTACACTTCGATGCATTCAAAAAACAGAAAGGGAAATAAATAATTTGATTTATCATAAATGGTTACCTAACATTATTTGATCGACGTTAAGATACATAACTACTTTCCCATCATCGTTACGAACTTTACTGGGCTCATGTCACTCAGGGCGCTCGTTGAAATACACTGTCGACCAAAAAGTAATAGAGCACCCGTGAAGATAGGTAATTCAGTACGTCAGTTGACTTGTGTGGCTGCCATACGCTGCAAGTCGGTGTAGAACCAGTTGACGAGGAGATGGCACGAGGTACAGAGCTATCGGACTTCGATAAGGGCGTGATTGTGGGCTGCCATCTCAGTGGGCTGTCTAGCCGGGCGATTGCACGGAAGGTAAACAGACCCAAATCAACGGTCACATTCGTCCTGTGTAAGTGGAAGGTCGATGGGCATTGTGCCAATGCTGCACGTTCTGGGCGACCTCTAATATTGACAGACAGAAATCGTAGAACCCTAAAACGTGGAATTGTCAAAAATAGGGCACAATCCATGGTTACCATCCGACAGGAGTTTCATGCAGCAACAGGAGTATCGGTTTCCATTGGAACATTACGTACAGAGGCCCACCCACTTGGATATTTCGGAAGAGCAGCTGCACATAAGCCCCAAATCACGACAAGCAATACAGCTCGGCGGATCAGGTGGTGTTTGGACCGTCGCAACTGGACACTGGAGCAGTGGAAATCGGTTCTGTGGAGTGATGATGTGGAGCTATTTCACTGTCTTCAGCGTAGGACCGCTGGTGTTTGTCCGTGGTAGCATGAACACAGAGGCCTATTGTAACATTCTGGATAATGAAATGCTCCAAACATTGTGGCGTTTTTACGGAATGGACCCGTGTTACTTCCATGATGACAATGCCAGGTGCCATGTTTCAAGGGCTACTATGCAGTGGTACGCCGACAACAATGTTCGCCGATTGGTCTGGCCCGCCCAGAGCCCCGACCTCAACCCTATAGAACATCTTTGGAAAGAATTGGATCGTCGGGTGAGGACTCGTCAGACGCGACCAAAATCCATTGCTCAACTCATGGAATGGTTGCAAGAGGAATGGCGACGAATCCCCGTGGATGTCCTGCAAACACTCGTAGAGAGCATGCCAGACAGGGTGGCTGCTGTTATAGCCGCAAGAGGTGACCCTACGAGATTCTAACAGGGTGACAACCACCGAGCAAACATTGTGGATAGGTGCCCAATTACTTTTTGGTCGATAGTGTACATGCAGGTAGGAGCAGTGACTTTTTTCTAGGGTTGATTTCGAAAGTGCTCACTTTATCGTGAATAGCCTTTACCAACTGTTTTCTATCCTCTAATGGTGTCCACGTGTTGCTATCGGCAAGAAAGCAGCTCAATTTTGGAAAACGGAGAATCCTTCCGACGTTGCTTGAATGCACACTCTACGAATGAACAGTGATCCAAGAATATATTATAACTACGTTCTCTTAATACGATGCTGTTTACTAGCGTATATGATGTATGGTAATAATTTAGTATTATTTTTCGGAATTTGAAAACAGAATCTAACAGCACCAGTTGTGGGTAACATTTTGTAGGTGGCCCTGTGTAAACTGCAAATTCGCAAACTTCTGTGCTATTACTAAAATAATTCAACTCCATTAAAAAAATAGTTGCTGTGTAACACTTGGTGATTGCACTATTTCATTTCGGAGTGTTGTGTAAGGGTGGCAAACTTGTTCACTTACATCATGGACTGCAAGACAATGACCAACATGGAAATAACTTTTGGCGTTCTTGTTGGTAGTTGATGGCTTAACTTACATGAACGGAAGTGGCTACAGATTAAGTTACCCCGTTCACGAGGCGGTACCATCAGAAACGACTTCCACGGTTGCCAAGTACAATAAACGTTGCAAACATAGGCTGAACGTGGATTTATAGGCTGTTCACAGTAACTTCGCAGTTTTTGAAATAAACCTTTAAAAAATCACACCTCATATGAAGTAATTGGTTATTTCCTAAATTTCTCATACGCCTCAGGCGTTTTATACTTGTGTTAACATAACAGTATTTTATTTTTTGTTAGGTTGGATTTTTACATATGTTTAGCTATAAATTACATTATTTCATTTATAATTAATATTAATAAAATCGGAGAGGAAATAGGTGTGTTGGTAATGCCAAGTGAGAAATAGTTCTCATGCAAAAAAAAAATAATTATTAACTTGAGTACGCACAAATACTGTCCATCGCCCTTTTCATGTAATTTTATAGCCTATGTTAAGCTGTGTTTGCATGAGACGAAGGCATAACCTGAAAAGTAGAAGTTTAGCAAGGCTTTGCAGGAGTAGGAAGTATTGATGAATGGACTAAAGTCACAAAATTAGACAAATCTCTGGCAAAACTAATCTGCTATAATTAATCATATTCTCTTCTTTTCCAAACAAAATCTTTTGTCACTTGGCAAGTAATCAAACTCACCTCTAACTGACAGAAAACCACGGGTCGTTTCCCAAGATTTATTTTCTAATGGTTTCGGACGAAAATTAAGATTTCAAATTAGAGTACTGGGAAATCTGGCAATTGTATCTTAATTCAATTACACCGAAGACGTTGAAAAACCAATATCAGAAGACAAGTATACTTTCATGTTTTCGTGCAGTTAATTTGTTATATAATCTAAGTTATACCACGAGAAAACGTATTTTACAATTTTAGCTTTATATTATATTTGAAAAAGCCCGAACTTTTAATACATGACTAGAGTACAATTTTTTGTGCCGTTATTGTCTTAATAAGACTAAAATTTAGATCATAGATATCAAATTGTGAAATCGTAAATATTTACATTTAAAAAATGGAGAAAAATATTTCATAGAATAATTAGTTTTATTTTTATGTGAATAAAAACGTATCAAGACAATTTAAGATATTACTCGGCAGGATTTCAGAAGTTCTTATTAAAGTTGGAATTTTGAAAAATCAACGCACAATAATAAATAGATATACATAAACATATTTAAATCACTGTGTTTATTTTACTCCGAATGGTATATCCACAAAAACTATTTTATTGCAAAACTGAAACTTTAACAGGCATTTAAAATTTGTTATCAAATAAGAATAAGTTTTCATAGTCGACACCTGAAAAAAATGTACATTACCGCGGTGGCTCACCTGTCAAGTAAAAACACATGGGAAATTAAAAATTCCCTTTCTTGCTTTTTATTTTGCCTGTGAGGTCAAATTGTGTCACATATATGCTGCTTGGTATCGGAAAGTTACCAGCTGGCCGGCCGACTTGACCACCCCGCCACGCATCGATATGCCTGCCCGCCGGCTTCGCTCAGCTGTCAACGGTGTTACGACGTGATAAAAATGCACGGCAGAAAATGAACTTTAAAAGTATGATTCTACACTGATTTAATATTAAATAAAGTGGTGCAATGCGAACTTACGTTTCTTGAAGAAACAGACGTTTGCAGCGATGAACGATTTACGAATACTTATGAAGGCACTCAGCATACTGGCGGTAGCCAGTGCTTGTAGTTCTAGGCCTCGCCGCCTCGAAGCGCTCCAGTCGCTGGCGCGGCTGGTCGCGCCTCGCCATACGAAGACGTAAAGATCGTGTTGTATGCACCAGATATCCGCAATGTTGTCATGTTTCTCTCGAACAATCTGTTCTAATACAAAATGTTGCAGGGTGTTTTCTCCTCCAATAAAGTTTCATATAAATAGGACCCGATAGCCAACCTGTCTCCAGAGACGTTCGGCTGTCGGGGACTTGCACGACGATGGAAATTACGTAGGTAAGTGAAATTAAGGCCTACTGGCCAAAAATAGTAGGGATGTGTTTGTAGCCCTTAGATATCGTTTTGCAAATTAAATTCTGAAACAAAATGTCCAAGATTGTAATATACGGCGTTTTTGTTTTCTTTAAAGTTAACGCCTTGTAGATTTGTAACATAATTTGTTACATCAATGAAAAATGTGGCTATTTCAGCCAAAACAGTAAAGTGTCTGCCATATGGGCAGACACTTTACCCTAAGTGAAAGACAGGGCGAAGGGCATCACCTGTGTTGAGTAAACATGTGTAGGAAATGCACAAACCATCAAGGGTTTCCAGGGACGAAGTTTCATTGAGAAACAGTGGTGGTTGCGGGACGCTTGATTCAAAAGTACAAAACCATGAGCACTAGTGTGCGTTTGATGCATAGACTAAAGGTGAGGTAGACCGATGTTTCGTCTTCTACGCATGTCTCCAAAACTGATCTACCCCACACCAGTGCTACTGTCAAAGTCACGTGGCCAACAGTGATGAACTTGTATGTTTGTATCTTCATTTTCGCAAGACAATCCCTTTTATATTAATTAAATACGTTTTCGCATTTCATCTATTAAAATTGCAGTAATTATTGATAATAGGATATGTACAAACTTCTCAAGTACCTTGTCATCATAAGCAGTATTCTAACCTCAAAATCTATCCGCGTCGTTCTTGATAGTCATTGGTTTTAAAGTTGTCCAACGTTGGGACACAGAGAGTGGTTTTTCGTAGCTATCGTGGGCGAACTACCCCATAATATTCATTCTACGGTTTGATGAATCTAGTGGGTTTTGCACTTCCTACAAACAGGTTGCTTTGTTAATGCGCCTTCTTCACATATATATATATTTTTACTTTTATATGTGCACTTACATTAAAAGTTAGCGAGGGAAACCGAACCGAATTCAAAATACACCGTAGTGGTCTTCTCTTGTTTTCCGTGTGGTCCTGGGTAGCGCTGCCATTAAGGTGACGAACCCATGTGGCAGAGAAGTCGAAGCAGTGGCGTTTAGACGTCCAGTCAAACGGTCAGAGATCCAACCAAACCCTGACTGATAATTCCGTACGTAATCTAACTTGGCTAAACAGTGACTCTTAATCCAAGAATTGTGTCTTCATTGCATGTCGAATCGATAAAATACCATAAGAATGCTGCTCTTAAAAAATACAATTAATTGTTAACTATTCTTGCTTATGGATCGAAAATTGAAAAATATTTTGCTATTATTTCCAAAGTTTCTTCTGCCGATGTTAATATTTTTATTTCATTATTTGTGATTTATACAAGGATATTTTGCAAAAAAAAATTTAATTTATTACTAAGACTGAGTATATATGTTCACTCATTTAGAACATTTGTGAGATTACTAAATACAGACTACACATTTAATTCAGTAGGGTATTATTTAACTAATTTTCTCATGAAAAGTAATGTATTTTTAACATTATGGTATTAAAGAGACCATTGGCTAATTTAATTGATTTGGTGACTTTATTGCACATTTCCAAAGTACATACATAAGTATTATATAAAACAACGCCGTGTTGTTTTCCACTAAAACAACATATTCTGTCCATAAACTGAAAACGACGTCGACTCGTTTCCGTCTTCCTTGCATGTCCCCGACATTTGATCTCATATGCCACAACTGCCAAAATCACGTGGTGACAACATGATAAGGACATTTTTCTTCAGGTTTTTAGCCTATTTCTGCTTTTATAAAAAAATTTAAGCTTAGATTGAATATATTCCAATTTAATTAGGGGCAATAAACCATCTCCTTGCGATGCAGTTTTAGAATATAATATCAAGAACTGAGTTTTAGCTGCTCGTTATTTCCATGTGGTTTGTTTTACTGATTATATACACTGGTGTAAAATGGAAAATGAACACCCGTACGCAATGGTCCAACATGAATAAATGTTGCATTGAATAATTACACACGTCGTACACTGTATACGATAATGACCACAACGCCGTACACATATGGACAGAGGCTACAGAGCTTCTTGAACAACAATGTCAGTACCTTGTATAGCCGCCTTTAGCGACAATGCAATCCTGCTGTCGTGCGTAGAGACGATCATAAAGGTGCCGGATGTCATCATGGGGAATAGTGTTCCGTGCTAATTTTACCTGAAGTCGCAATTGATGGAGGTTTGTTGCCGGTATTGCATACCGCACCAAACGCCGTCCCATAATGTCCCACACATGTTCAATGAGAGACCGGTCGGATGATCGCACTGGCCAGGGGACTTGACGAACACCTTCGAGAGCGCGTTGTGTAATACTAGATGTATGTGTGTGTGTGTGTGTGTGTGTGTGTGCGTGTGCACGGGCATTGTCCTGCTGGGAGAGGACATTTACTATGTAGCGTTCACTGTTCAGTGTTCCCTCAACAAACGCCAGATGCGTATGGTCGTTGTAAGTTATTGTTCCCCAACCATGATGCCAGGAGTTGGTCCTGCATATCGCTGCTGTATACACTCTGGTTGTTGCCGCTCTCCTGGTAGACGCCGCACTCGCACACGACCGCCACTGGCGCCATGGCAGAATATGTTCTCGTCACTAAACACAACTCCTCGCCATTCATCTCTCCAGTTGCGTCGTTCGCAACACCATCTGAACCGGACTGCACGGTGTTGAGGTGTGAGATGAAGACTGTCGAGCGGCACCCTTGATCGTAGCCCAGCGTCCTGCTAAAGGCTGGTGATTGTCCTAGCTGTCACCCTGGGTGCAACAGTGGCCATAATCTGTGTGGCGGTCCCCGTGCGATCAGCAATGGATGCTCGTCTGATGCGGCGGTCCAGTTGCCGTCCGGAACCAGGTTGACGAGCATGTGTACCATCGTTGGACCACCGGCACCACCAATGATGCACAGCGGACACTTCACGTCCTGCACGTTAGGCAATCCTTCGTAACGACCATCCAGTGTGGTAATCTATACCGCCGTGGCATTTCTGGAATGCTTACTACACACAGGCCAATGCTTGAACAACAGACCACTCTTTCACAGTTGTATTGGGTCCAGCGGTGTTATACCTAGTAATCGATTCCTACTCTGTCGACAGCACGGCGGTGTTAATCATTGCATGTACTGCCCTATATCAGCGCCACATGCGAATAATGTGTTCTGACATCATAGCTTTAGCGGTGTTCATTTTTCATTTTCCAGCAGTGTATTTGAGTTTAGAGACACGGCATACAACAATAGTTCATATAAAGTATATTTTTTCAATAAAATCATTTTTATTGTGTTTCAGATAACAATATATAGAAACTTCAAGATCAATACATTTACGGGAATAATTATTTCGAAATTTAAAATGTTTTACTATGTGTAACTTTATTATAACAAAATTCAGACATTGGTTTTGTTAATTTTTATCAAATTTCACTATGCTAAATTATTACGTTAAACATGTTAGATAAAAGTATTTATTTTCTTCGCGACGTATTAAATTCAATATCACGAGTTTGTAGATAGTATTATTTTGTTATTTCTTAAACAAATATTTTGGCATATTTATTGACTCTGAGATTTACACTGCTAATTATTCAAAAAGTTAGCAATTATGAAGGCTAAAACTGTATAAACTATGTAAAATATTGCCGTACGTGATAGTTCCTGCATTCAAATATCTTGTCAGAATATGTTAAGTTGTTCAAATCCGGTTCTTGATTTCATGTTTTGGGAATTCATGATCTGCGAGACCTTTCCCATAACCCTTAAAACGTGTACAGGGGAATTATAATAACACGTATTTGTGCCAAGAGTAAGGCCTTGTCCGAAATGAGAAATTCATAATTTTGTAATTTATCAATTAGTAAGTTTAAATTCGAACAAATTTTTTACATTAACAGTGAAACCGGGGGTTTTTTTTTTTTTATCTAAATGTATTGCTTAAAGCGGACGTAATATTTCTACAATCATCACTGGAATGCTGCGAATACGTTAATAAATAAAAAAGAATTATAAATTATGCAATAATGAGTTGAAATAAATTTTTGTTGCGAAGCATGTATAAACAAAGCACAGCATTTACTTGCATTTCAAAACATGCTAGTGTAGTTTATGAAAAGTCATTTCTTAAAAAAAAACGTTTTAATTACGTATTCAAGTATGTTTTTAAAGGTCAAAGCCAAGATGGCGTAGAATTTGTAATTTTGTATGTTTGCCAACATATGCAAGATACGAAATACGAAATACCAAATTACCAAATACATCATCATTTCTGCATACAAAATGGGGTCACGTGATCATTTTTGTCAACAAAATCTGCTATTTTGGACACGGCCTAAGATAAATTTAACCAAACTGAGATTACTTCTACCTGAACCAAAGCTTTATTCTACTCAGGTTGGTAAAAAAAAAAAAAAGAGATTTCTTATGGAAGAGTGCGGCATAAGGAAAATAATTTCCGCCACAAGGTGTGCTAATGTTCCATGGAGGTTACTTTTATGCTGGCGATAAATGGGGAAATTATTTATATTTTTGTCTGTAAAACCTTTTTTGACTCGAATTGTAATTTATACTTGGTCCAGCCAAAATATTAAGTATTGAGCTTTTGTCATTCATAACAACGAGCAAAGAGTTACGAATTTAGACCTTGCGTGTAACGGTTTAAACCCCGCCGGCCGAACAAACTCATCCGGCCATTGTTCTTCTTTCTTGTGAAAATCGACGAGTCCCAGGCCAACCACAATAATGTTTCTAGCAGCGCTCACGTCACGATTCCACGCGATTCTACAGCTTGGGCAAACTTGAAATCGGTGCTCGTGCGTTTTGCTAATTAAAAATATATTCCAAGTAAATAAATAACTGTTGTAACATATAATACAATATGCAGTGTGGTCACAGACTGATTTAACCCTTTATATACTAGGAGCTCTCTAACTGAGGACACAACGGTAAGTGTATTTACACAAAGTGAAGAACATTTTTTTTTCTCAAAAATGAGCGCAGGAGGCCACATTACAGTTACATTTTATCTTTTTTTTTTAAATTTAAAATGTGATGTGGTGCCACTTTGCCATTTGAATAATCTAATCAATTTTTTATTGGTGTTACATATATTCTAAGAATAATATTTTTTTTTTTACATAAGGTTCAAGTTAACAAACAGCTGTTGTAACACATATGATACAATTGCAGTTAAGGGCTAACTTTTATTTCGTAGCTACCAGTCTCGCCCTCCAATGGTATTTGCAAGAGAAAGCAGCAAAAGCACAACTGTGTTTGACATTGAACGTTGCTAAGCAAGATTAATTCAAGGGGAAAATGTTACGAATTTAAGTTGGGGGGAAAAAAAAGCTGTCATGAAAAGGAACTTTGTACTTTACTCCTTTCGTAAATTTACGTAAACTGCACAGGTAAGCCCTTAAAATTAAATCTTTAACCATTTCGTCATATTTTAGATTAAGTTGTAATATTTAAATAATGTAATTAAGGTATTTTTTCTATATCCAATTTCCTGTAGGATATTAAAAAATATTTGTATATATTTCGTTATATTTCCACTTTAGTGCGGAGAACACAGTTTATTCTTTACGTTGGGTCTAACACAATACAACTCGGAATAATTTACGCAGTTATATTTATGGTATTAAAATTGCAATCATCCCATTTATTTAAGCTCCTGTCCCACTGTCAAATTTTCGTCTTCGTTTATATTTGACAGTAAAATTTGAAGACAAAATTTCGCCAACAAATTTTTCCTTCCAACAAATTCTGTCAAATAACCTTGAATGTGTTTTTAAATGTGTCAAACATTCAATATTTTTTTACTGGAAGAATCTAATATGAATTATTATTAGAAAATTATTTTCATAATGAGATATTGCTTTTTTTCATGCAGTCGATTACAGGAAGAAATGAAGGGAATGTTGTAATTTATTTTCGCTTATTTACAAAATTCTAATTTTATTTATCAGTGATGTTTCCGTGCAATAAAATGTCATTCCTCTGAGTTCGTATTGTTATGTGCAATATTCACTTTAAAATAACATTCATGCCCAAACATCTTCTACATAAATTAATTACCTACATGACCTACTTCGTTTCCAGCAATTCTTCATTATTTTAAAGTTTTATGACGTCCATTTTCGTTGTGCACGAATCTGATTGGCTAAGACCGTCAAACATCAAAGACATTGTAGAGCCAGTCAAATATTGAAATGTTTGATGGAAACTGAAGCCATCTGACTTTTTTATACAAATATGGCGGCGGTTATGACGTTAGACAAATATGGTAGCGGTTATGACGTTTCGATGACGTCATAGCTGACCAACTTTTGTACCCAAATTATTGGATGCACTTTGACGGTAAAATTTGACAGTGTGACAGGGGCTTTAAATACAAAACGGAAAAATTCGGTACGCATTCGACACCAGTGCATTCTGGTGGCGAAAAATTATTAGTTGCCAAACTAAAATCATTGAACTTCTCAACCTGTGTAGGAAAAAAAACCTTAACCGAAGCTATGTTTTTGTTTACAGTTGTAATTTCAAAGTGCATTTCGATGTTGATGATGGGAGGTTGGGTATGGGCGCAGCTTGCATGCGCACTCTACCCCCCTCCCCCCGGTATTTCCTCAATGTTGTGCCGTCGCATGCCAGATCAGTCGCAGTTTCCAGCAAACGATCTCCATGGCGACGAGGAACGCGGAAGCCGCCACGCCAGCCTCTAGGATGCTCAGGATTGGCAGGACGTCGGTGATGTCGACGAAGGTGAACGGTTCCTGCTCGTCGACCTGCGCTCGCCTCCGGGACACGCTGCGGATCCTCCTCATGATGCCGTAGGACATCATCTTCAGCAAGCTGCAAGCACAGAAGAAACGTCCCAAGGCACTCGTACATGTCGTTCGGCATTGCAGACAAATTAACACTTCGATTTGGATCCATATCAGTACCTTCGTTTACAAAATAAGGGCTTTACTGACGTACGTATATATCTACTTCTTAAACTTGGTCTTCTTGAACGGATATTTTATAGACTATATTTCATATAAGTCCACTAAATTTTGACGGTTCTATAAATGTAGCGCGGCTGCAATGTATCCTTCCAACATAGCTGTTCTATCCATGAAGAACACAGAGCTTGTGAACAAATGCTATGATCAATGTAGGTTACAATTCCTATTCCCTGTTCACGGTAAACTGAGTATTTTTGAGGCCCTATTTACTTTTTTCTTTCAGCCATCTTATATCCCTTAAGCCCCTTTCTAAGTAAATATTGCCTTGTAAGCAATAAACAGTGTGTGTATATTCCACTGCACACGGAAGTTTACGTCTAAAGCTAAAATAAAAGATATTTTTTTACCATTATTCCAAATGAGAGGGCTTTCAAAAGTGCTCACTTTACGGCGAACAGCACATACTAACTTTATTTTTGTTATGGCCAAGTTATACTGCTGGGACTCAGGTTATTCTATTGCGTGTGGATGGGTTTAGTTTGACGTCTTTCATGAGACGGCCTTGTTTTGCATCACTTCTTACTAGACTGTATCAGTTCATTTATTATTAACGGAATGTTTGAACCAGCGTAAAATTTTGTTCATGCGGAATTGTAACATTCAAATAATTATAACCTGTAAAGTTTAAACCTCGCCGAAAGAAGAAAACGCGATGAATATTATGTTGTTTGTGCCGATGCGAGTAATAAACACATTCCGAGTGTGCTAAATATTTTTGGCGATGTTAACGTTTAAGTTTTGAATTACAACTTTCAGTGTTGATTACTATTTATTCTATAACCATTAACAACATCCCCATCACAACACACATTCCGAAACAACTCAT
Organism: Dryococelus australis; assembly: GCA_029891345.1. Taxonomy (NCBI): domain Eukaryota; kingdom Metazoa; phylum Arthropoda; class Insecta; order Phasmatodea; family Phasmatidae; genus Dryococelus; species Dryococelus australis. Next base: position 30,824,692 of record CM056995.1, on the reverse strand, counting down.
CAGCTGATACAAAACTTTGCAAACGAGTGCATTTTACTGTTTGCATAGTGTGTAGGTCGGTCATATTGCCTGCCAATGTTTAGTCCTTCTCATACGAAATGCAGTAAAACAGCAATAATTTAAAGCAATAAAATCTTGAAAGTTAAATATTTAGAAAAAGCGCTTAGCAGAAGCAGCTACTTTTTGTATAATAAATTGCGTTATTTAGACTTTTATGTTCTTCGCGTCTAAAAATATTCGCAGTAGTTGTATAAATAGCGGAAACAATGGCTTGAATTTGTGTAACGCTTGCTACATGTACTGTTCATAATGACGCCGGAAAACGTTTAGGGTATGTGGAATGGTCACAAATTGAGTTTTTAGTGCTCAAATAATAACCGAATCCAAGAGACATATGTTTTCTTCGGCGGAGATCGTGTCCACGAAGTGATGGGACAAGGAACAAGACGATGAATGCTATCAATCCTGTTCAGCCTCACGGTCCCCAGTCTGTGTTAGTCAACATCTAAGCAACGGCTTCCGCGTGGTTTGTAATTCGCACTTTTATAAGCTCGACGTCCAAAAAAAAAAAAAAAAACTCGTAAAAACATTTGCTTAACTTTCAGCACCCAATGAGCGCTTACGAAGTAGGAATTATAAATGTGAAATATTGCGTGCCGACAATTGGGACTTAAGCGTTTTCATGCTGATCATCCCTCCACGTTGACTTGACACTGGTACGCAGATCTCGGAGTTTTGACGATAGTCTCGTGCCACACAAAGAATTTTTCGACTAAAAGACGAGGTCGTCCTTCGTCCAGCTGTTAATATGGTCATAAGAGAATGAGTGAATGAGTGAAGCGATCTGGACGGCTCTTAACAACGAGGTATTGAGAGACGATTTTAGGCAGATTCCCACCCGTCATCTTGGATTCATGGAATATTTGCCGTACTCTGGAAATACAGTTTTGCATAATGTTTTTTTTTTGGAACAACAGAGCACATATCATTCAGCATTACCTAGTGCATTGTCTGCGGTCAGTATTTATTGTTTACTGTCGATATCATCGTCTTTATAATCGTTCCCACGAAATAATCTCGCGTTTCGCCTGGACAGTTGCCAGCTGAAAATGAATAAATGTAGCGAAGCTGTGGCAGTTCTATAAAGTTTGGGAAGCTGTTATTTGGAATATGTCATGCGGGAAATTTCAATACACCTGCTGAAACATAAGTTCTGGCGAAAAATTTATTAATACTAGATGGTGGGTGGGAATCCGCCTTAAGAGTTCTGTGTAGCTAGGAAATGAATTATAGCTTATGAATAATTCAGTCACGTCTAATTATGATTATTTGAGTGGTCTTAAGTGTACTACGTTATTCGAACTTGCAATACATTTCTTTCTGCACGCAGCTACATCTTACATCACCCATAGTTTTTGCACAAACAGCTACACACGGTTTTACCTTGTTGACTGTTCGCCATTTTGCTGATGCTCGTGGAAACGGGTCAGTAAAATACAAACATTTCTTGAGGTATAGGTATCACAAACACGGCCCTTGAAGTTTTACAAGAGAAATCTTTGTATAGGCTGTTCACGGTAAAATGAGCACTTTTGAAAACCCTACTTAACATCTACTTGTATACACGTTGTGTATAATTCCGCCTTGTGTAAAATTAACATTGCCGTGGGCATTATCACTTTATTCATACGTTGGTCAGATAAAACTGTGAAACCATTAAGAAAGTAAATATTACAAATCTGCTAATTTTTGCACTTCGGTTCCTTTAAAAACAGGAAGCGAAAGAAATAATTTAAGTTATCACGAATGGTTACCTAACACTTTTTATTCGACGTTAAGACATGGAACTAATTTCCATCCATCGTTACCAACTTGAGTGCGCCCATTAAGATGTATGCATGCTGGGTCAGCGACTTTTTTCTAAGGTTCAGTTCTTAAGTGCTCACTTTATAGTTAACGTACTTTACTGTTATGCCGGAATCACTTAGCCCCGACGCGCACGACACGACGACCAACAGCCAATGAAATACAAGATAGATCGTCGTAAGGCCGACCGATTTTGTCGTCCGACCAGCAGATTTGGATTAGAAATTATTTATATTCTTCGTCGTGTCGTGCGACTTGACGCACAGAATCCACAACCTTGCAAAATGAAATTGTATTGCAAGCTTTCCCTACAATGGTTAATACGCAGATAAAAAAAAAAAAAAAAAAAAAATTTAAAGTTACTGTATCTAACTCATAATAATAATAATTTCACCTTTGTATGTGTTAGCGACATAGGCTTTTCACGGTAAAGCGAGCACTTTTTTAAACCCTCCCAACAGGTTTTAACCACTAGTAAATGTATCTTATTGCAGCATCAGGCATTAAGTTTTGAGGGTGGTGTAATGTAAATACTGTGTTTATTCGTCACATGCAAATTTTTATATTAAAAAAGCAGTAGGAAGATGGAAATAGGATAAATGGAAAAATTAAGAAGGGCCTTAAAAAGTGCTCACTTTACCGTGAACAGCCTATATAAATTTCCCTCTTGTTCGCCGCCTTTGAAGCTAACGTAGCCTATCAGCGGCTTCCTAACAGTTAGGTTAAAATGTCGAGAGCGTGGTGTCGGTCGTGCCGTGAATTCATCCAGTAGTCACATTGACGTGTGTCGCGGTCGCGTTTTTTTTTTGGTCGTGTCATCTCATGCATTCGGCGCACGCACTTGCGGTTGACGATGCCGGTGTACGCGCTGCGCTGGGCGAAGACCATGCCGAGCGAGGCCGGCATCGTCAACCGCCGGCAGGGCCGACAGTGGTCGCGTTTTTTTTGGTCGTGTCATCTTTTGGTTTCGGCGCACACACTTGCGGTTGACGATGCCGGTGTACGCGCTGCGCTGGGCGAAGACCATGCCGAGCGAGACCGGCATCGTCAACCGCCGGCAGGGCCGGCATCGTCAACCGCAGGCAGGGCCGACAGTGGTCGCGTTTTTTTGGTCGTGTCATCTCTTGTTTTCGGCGCACGCACTTGCGGTTGACGATGCCAGTGTACGCGCTGCGCTGGGCGAAGACCATGCCGAGCGAGGCCGGCATCGTCAACCGCCGGCAGGGCCGACAGTGGTCGCGTTTTTTTGGTCGTGTCATCTCATGTTTTCGGCGCACGCACTTGCGGTTGACGATGCCGGTGTACGCGCTGCGCTGGGCGAAGACCATGCCGAGCGAGACCGGCATCACATCCGCCGGCAGGGCCGACACGGCGCACGGCACGAAGCTGCGGCCGCCGTCGACGAAGTCTTGCGACATGAGGACGGCGTAGTTCGTCCGCGCGCACAGCCGATCCAGGCCATCCTGCTGGCGGCGGGGCAGGTCGTCGTCGTGCTCGACATACTTGGAGAACACGCGCTTCAGCAGGGGGTGCCTCGACTCCTGTCCACACGCCAAGAAACCAGATTGGAATGTTAGTACAGGCTGTTCGCGATAGAACCGACCTTAGAAAAAAAAGTCACTGCCCCCTGCCTGAACGGGCGCACTGAGTGACATGCGCCCAGTAAAGTTGGTAACGATGGATCGAAAGTAGTTCCATATTTTAACGTCGAATAAATAGTGTTAGATGGTCATTTCTGATAAATTATTTCTTTCACTTTGTGTTTTTTTAACTTATCGGAATGTAAAAATTACCTGATTTGTAACATGTGCTTTTCTTATGATTACACAGTTTCACATGACCGTGGCATGAATAAAGTGATGAGGTCCATGGCAATGTTAATTTTACATAAGGTGGAGGAATACACAACGTGCATGCAAGTAGATCTTGAGCATGGCTTTCAGAAGTGCTCATTTTACAGTTAACACATCAGGACTGGACTGAATTAGGAGTGGAGTGAGATAATCCTGTCCAGTCGTCGAGGTGGACAGGAATGTAGAATCCGGATCGAAAAATTTACTTTAAAACACTCGTCGGACTGAAATTAGAACAAAGAAGAAGTGACCGCCATATTGACCTGTTATTTTGGCGAATAAAGCAGCGAGAATAGCGGGCTACATGAACATCTTATGGAATAATAAGTACTTAAATAAGGACACTAAGCCAAGAATCTGTAAAGCAGTAATACGCTCAATATCGACTTACGCTGATGAGACAAGGGCGGATAACTAAAAAACTAAACGAATTTTAGAGACAACTGAAATAAATATTTTGAGGGAAAATGTACATCAATCCAGGAGAGACAAGATCAGAAGTGGAGAGATTACAGGACAGTTGAATATCCAAGCGATAGGGGATTGTAGAAGGACGAAGAATGGAATGGAATAAACACGTATCCCGTATGGCATCGGACAAAATGGTGCGTGTGGCAAGAGATAATTTACCAGTGGATGGAAAGAGATCGCCTGGAAGACCGAGAAAGTGATGGAAGGACTATTAAATTCTGGATGGAACAGACTGTAAGTCTACAATGAAGAGAATGATAAGAAGAAGTTTTGTTATGTAAGAGGTTAAAATCATTCTGAGACCAGGAAACTAGTGTTTTTTGTAAGTGAAGTGAAAAATAATTGGCTATGAAGGAACTGAGAAATATTTGGTAGGATAAATATGCGAAAATTCTTATTGTATATTATGTTGGAAAATTATATTTTACGTTTACTGGATTTTCATAATTCGTTGGTTTTATAGCTCTGCCAGTCGCCAATAGAGTGCTTCAATCCCGTTTCATTCCGCATTCAGTCTTGTTTACACTTTAGTCCACTTTACCTTAACCCGCTTACTTTTGATACGAGTTCACTCCGAGTTCGGTACGAGTTGATTACAGTCCGAGTTCGGTCCAGTCCGCGATTTTACTCTAAATAACTAATAGACTAAATATAAGGTAGACCGCTTATTCGTCTTCTGCGTATGTACCCAACACTGACCTACCCCAATCATACACAACTGTCAAAGTCGCATGGTCACCAGTGATGAACCTATTTGTTTATATTTTTTTTATATGACAATCACTATTATATTAATAAAACACTTTGACGTATTTGAATTTAATCAAACTGTATTACAAATTGGCTAGAGAAAGTATACATACATCTCAAAGCATTTGTTTACAAATCAGTTTCCTAACCTAAAATACAAACCATGTCGTTTTCGCTAGACGTTGTAGCAGAAAAGCAGTCTGATGTTGGGACACAGAGATTGGTTGCGCGCAGCCAGCGAGATCGGTTAACATCATCGTTTAGTCTATGGTGTACACCGGAGCACGGCCGTGCATTCTATAGACTGTTCGCGGTAAAAATGAGCATTTTTGAAAGCCCTGCTTAAGATCTACTTGTATGCACGTTGTGTATTCTTCCGTCTTATGTAAAATTAAAATTGCCATGAGCCTCACCAGTTTACTCATGCGTCGGTCAAGTGAAACTGTGGAATTATTAGAAAATTAAATAATTTAAAAATCTGCTCATTTTTACACTTCGATTCATTAAAAAAAAAAAAAAAACATAAATCAAAGGAAATAATTAAAATTATCGCAAATGGTTACCTAACACTGTTTACTCGACGTTATGGTACGGAACTACTTTCCATCCATCGTTAACAACTTTACTGGGCGCATGTCACTTAGTGCACCCGTTAAAATATATGCACGTAGGAGCAGTGACTTTTTCCTGAGGTTGATTTTTAAAGTGCTCACTTTATCGTGAACAGCCTCTCCACTCCTACGCCCCTCCCCAATTATAAATATTCGAGAAAAATTTTTAAATCTAAAGAAAAATTATAAAAATTAAGGAACAAATATAGTTCCTCCACACTACCCTAGATAGATTCCAATACCCTGACCAACACCACTTACCCCTCACCTACCGCCAACAAATCATGAAAAGTAAATAGCAAATAATGGAAAAAATTTCTAAACAAAAGTATATTGATGACTGACCACTATATTGGTTTTTGGCGACCTTAATCCTAATATAAAAAAAAACAAGAAGAAAATTGTAAAAATTGAAAGAAACTCTACAAAATTGAGGAACATATTACACTCCGACACCCATGTTGAATGCCAGTGACCCTCACTTGGCCCCAATAACATTGAAAACCGAAAATCGAAAAAAATTGTAAACAATCTAATTAATTCACACACATTGACGAACATATTATATTACAGACTCCGACCCACATATTGAATGTCTGTCGTCCTTAACCTTAACACCAATAACCTTAAACTCAAACAAAATTAATTTTAAAAAACTAAAAACAAATCAAGGAAATTGCATACATAAAGCAAGAAAACCAAGCTGTGTGTGGGTGATACTAAGGGTTCGATTTTCGCAAAGATGGCAGAGCTAAGCCTTGCCCTGGTAAGACAATCGGCCGCAAACTGAATCCCCAACTCTATATATCATAGGCTATAAAGCCGACTGATCTTCCGACCCCCAAAGCAAATTATTGACTTTACACAACACACATGCCCATGACATGCCGTCAACCAACCATCCGACTCTACCCTTGACAATAACTCGCCATAGCTCATCCCCTCACCATCCACTCTTGCCATTAACCAACCACACGACTCTCCAACCCCCCCCCCTCCCAAGCCCAATCGCTGATCGAACCCCAACCAGCTCTTGAAGAGACCGACTTCACCCAAGGCTGGCTCTAGCTAAGACCAATTCTTGCAAAAATGGCTAAAACAGTGGACAAGACCAACCGACCATGTCATACGCCTTTACAATCTGTTGATGACGACCAATCTCGTTTCTAACTCCTTCGCGCAAAAGCATCGCAATACTTTGCAAGATCTTTGCAAATCTTAGCAAATTCTTCGCCAATTCTTCACAAATCTTCACAAAATCTTCACAAGTCTTCACAAACTCATCACGAGTCTTCGTAAAATCTCTTCAAATCTTTACAAATCTTCGCAACATCTTCACAAAACATATCACCTACAGATAACCACATCAAAGGACCATACCAGTCGACCAGACCAAAAGTCTGACTTGACTGACCAGCCATACAGACTGTCCATACGAACCATCCATACCAGCCCACCATTCGAACACAACATACTAGCCAACCATTAACGAACCATAGCAGCTAGCCATACTAGCCGAACATACATATCACCCATACCAAACACCCATTCCACCCAACCACAGCAACATCCCAACAAGATCGACTGGGGATACCAATAAGCAAGAGCGACTATACGAACAACCCATACGAGCCAACCATAGAAGTTAACAATATCATGTATAATACGCAACAGCCATGCCGGTCAATGACACTTCCAAAGGATGTGAACCAGCCGACTATATGAACAATCCACACCAGTCGGTTATATGAACTGGTCATAACAGGTGGCCATACGAACCGAAAATATGAATCATCCATACCAAACACCAATTCCACCCAACCAGATGAAAAGCCAAAATCTCCGACTAAGGATAACAATGAGCAAGATCATCCATATGAAGCAACCATACCAAAGAAACAAATGAACCTACCATACAAAGAATGTTACGATCCGACCATGCCAGCCTGCCATACGATCCGACCATGCCACCCAGCCATACGAGCGGATCGTATAAAAATTATTACAGACAACCATACGAGTCATCCATACAAGCTGTCTACTTAAAACAGTCATACCCATCAATAATATGAACACCACATACTATCTAGCCATATGAACCAACCGTACCAGGCAGTCATGAGAACCAACTATACAAGCCAATAAAACTAGTTTAAAATACGAAACAGTCATGCCATTCAACTACACCCCTAAACTATTCAACCCACCCATACCAAACGACCGTTACAACCAACCAGTCTAACGACCATCAAGATCAGCCAACCATAACTACCGTTAATTCCGACCAGTTATATAAACTGACCATTGCCAGCAGATATAACTAAGGTCCATATCAAAGGACCATACCAACCTACTAGGCCAACCAACTAGACCAACCATCCATAGCAAACATCCATGCTAGCAAACGACTGACTCCACCCGAGACTTGCTCCACCCTATAACGATACCACCCAAGACAGATTCCTGCCGAGAAAAACTCTGTCAAGCTATCTAGAATAATGAATGAGACCATCCAGCAAACGACAGTTTACCCAGAGTGATAATTTGAAGACACTCTACTGTCAAGAAGCATTCGTCGGCCGAGAAAATGTGCATAAGGTAGTCAAAATGCTTGTTTATGCTACCTCTTCCTCCTCAGTATTATATAAAACAATATTCGTGACGAGAGTACTATGCCCAATGGGTGAAGATCTTCTCTACAAAAGAACAAACCAAGAGATGTCAGTTGAGGTGATATGGAGCATGTGGTGTTAATTGTGGTGCATGTGATACTAATTGTGGTGCATTTGGTGCATGGATGCTAATTGTGGTGCATGTGGTGCTAGTTATGGTGACTGGTGTATTTGAGTTGTGCTGCATGTGAAGCTTATTGTGGTGTATATGTTGCTTATTGTGGTGCATGTGGTGCTAATTGTGGTGCGTGTTTACCTGGAAATGATATATTCGCTTCAAACGACATATGCATTATACTCTGCCATGAAATTTAAAATTTTATGGTAACAAACCCGATAGCTGAAAGTACATAGTTGTAAAATAGCTGTGTGCACTAAATGCATACCGATGATGTTGAATAAACCATATAATTTTTCAGCTGAACATTTAATTTTTAATGATTTATTTGGTTCAAGGGAATAAATACAGTTGTTTGGAACAGCAGATTATTTCATGGTGAACAAGTACTTCTCAGACAAATTTATTTGACATCTGCAAATAAATATTTCTCTCAGCGTGTCGGAACGGACCACCCTGAAAACGTCAGATTGCCGTTTCCATCCCGCTACACCAGGAGTCGGTCTGCTTTCAAAGACGCATTCACGTGAAAAGGAAATGGTGCGACCAAAATCTGCGCGTAAGACGTGACTCGCCTGGAAGAAGTTGTACTGCGCCGTGGATTGCACGATGGCGAAGTGGTAAGTGCCGTCGTCCAGAAGGCCTTGTAGGTCGCTGAATGGCAGACTCACTGTATTCTTGGTCAGTGACGAGATGAGCGAGGCAGAGTAGGCGGAGCAGACGACGAACGACGTGATGTACGCCATCAGCACCACCATGCGGCATGAGGTGGCCCTGGGCATTGGCTCGTACGCTGCAACACCACGAGTCACCACGTCTCTATCTCTAGTCCGTTGACACCTACTTCCAATTTTTCTCAAGTCCTGTTCAAGTTCAACTCCGCCTCATGCAAACAAAGCTTAACCGAGTGTAGACGAATACATCAAAGTGACAATGCACCGCGTTTGTGCGCGCTTATTGTAATAACAATTTGCATAAGAACTAGTTCTTACTAGGCATTACCGATACATATTTTTTCTATGTTTTTATTCATATTAACTATAATGAAATATTACGAATTATAGATAAAATGCAAGTAAATATCACTTTAACTAAAAATAAGTTAGATTTTGTTAACACGAGTTTAAACGTATGAAACATGACATATGTAAGAAACCACTAAACGCGTCATACATGGGGTGATTTTTCTAAAGCTTCATTCAAAAAGTGTGAAGAAACCCGGGAATAGACTACAGACGATGTTGCGTGTTCTTTTTTCCATTTCATTCATTCATTGTATGCTTAGTTCATCCCCAATTTCTATCATTTTAATTTCCGCACACAGATATTATAAAGAGATATTTCCAAGATACTTTTTTTTCCCCACTAATTTACATAATTTCAGACCAGGCTACTGTACGTTCAATTACGACTGGAGCATTTGAAGCAACTCAATATACACACCTCAAGACATTTTTGCACCGCGCTAGGATATTAATGTTACTAAGTTTCTCACTCACGGCCCCATAGAAAGTATGGGATGAAATTCACACTGTCTGTAAAAGAGTACAGTCTATTTGCGACGCCTTCACACCTTTTGAGCCAAACCTTTGAAGAATCACCCTAAGTATGACGTGTCTTGTTGTTCCCTAAATACGTGGAGTATAACAAGCGTTTTATGCTTCTGCTAACGTAAAAATATATTTGTTTAATTGAAATTTTATTTATATTTTATTTGTAAATTACAATGTTTCATATACAATTAATGCGAGTAAAAACAGACAGAAAAGAGATGTGTTGGTAATGCCTAGTAAGTAAGTCCTCGTGCAGAACATGATCTAATTGAGTGTGCACGAATACGATGCGTTATGGGCGACTTATACCCTATACGTACATTATACCTTAGTTAGGTTATTTTTCTTTTCGGCGTTACGGAGGCCGTACATCCGTATAAGTTTTTCGCTTCTATGCCGTTGATTTTTATAAAATTAGGAACACGTCCGGGATCAGGTCCTTCTACTCAGGTATCGCGGGGCCTTACAGCCGGATATTTTTTATAAACATTCACAACCGCTTTTCTGTCAGATTATTTTACTGTCATTATCACTTGATACCATTGGGTTTCCTGTTCCCTTTTTTCCTTGCCTCTTTTATACCTTTTATTCTTTTGGATTACGCGACGTTTACGTTGGAGGCTTTTGGTTAGTTTCCCCTCTTAATTACTTTCCTTTTCTCTTGCTTTCCGTTTATTGTTTTCTACTTTTCATTCCTGGCAGAAGAGTGATTGTGCTGGAATGTGATACTGTCCCGTTATTGCTCTATTTTCTTCTTGTATTATTGTTTCCATGCAAATTTATGAATCAATCATACGCTGCGTTGTAACTTTTGTCGTGGGCGCGGGTAAGCTTGACTGTGGCGCTTGCCTAAACGTGCCAGCCCCATGCAGAGAATCGACGAAGGGTGTGCCGAGATCTGCACTGGCCGAAGACGACGAGACGAGCAGCCTTCGGCGACAATAAGGCGTGAAGACGTTCTGATGGTTCAAGTAGAATATAAGGACTTTAGATAAATATAGCGTGGCTTGGCATAGAGTAATAACGGTGACTTAATAGTATACATTATATTCAACTCCCCTTTCTTAACGTAACTTAACTTACTGTTCAGAGTTGTGTCTAATTTTACGTAAACGTACGTTTAAAGCTCCTAAAAATGTATTGAAGTAGTTGTAAAAATTGTGCCTACCGTCTGTTTATGTTTCCTCACTTATTTTGCAGGGCCTTCACGGCTCCATAACATTTTTGGTAATATTTTCTGGTTCCAGCTTTGTTTGCGTGAGACGGAAGAATAGACGAATAAAGACTGTTCACGACAAAGTGAGCACTTTTGAAATTAACCTCAGAAAAATGTTACTGCTCCTACCTGTATATATTTTAACGCTCGAACTGAGTGACAAGTGCCCAGTAAAGTTGGTAACGATGGATGGAAAGTAGTTCCATATCTTAACGTGGAATAAAAAGGTTTCGTGTAACCATTTGTGATAACTTAAATTATTCCTTTCACTTTTTTAATTTTAATATATTGAAGTATAAAAATGAGAAGATATGTTAAATATTTACTTTTGTAATAATTTAGAATTTTCAGTTTACCGAAGCATGAATGAAGTGATGAGGCCCATGGTAATGTTAATTTTGCATAAGGCGGAAAAAGACACAACGCGCATACAAGTAGATCGTAAGCAGGGCTTTCAAAAGTGCGCATTTTATCGTGAATAGCCTATAACAGAAATTCACCAGGGCTTCAGAAACGTTGGCAGTAATAATGAGTGACTGTACTACGCCACAATTGACGAACGATTTTTTGTAATGCCCCGACTCTCTCGGCAAACATCTCTTTACTCGTGCAACCAATGACAGGTGATGCAAAACTTTTTTTTTTTTTTTTAAGTTCGTACTTCATATCATGGCACATTGTTACCGAATTGCGAAAGTGTAACTTCGCATTATGACAATATTTTCCGGATTCATTTGTTATTTTGTTAAGAATTTAATTTTCGTGAGACAAATTGTGGAACGGAACTTGTACAAAGAATGGCGGAGAATGTCCAATTACTAGAGACCTGCAAAATTCACGTTATTATTTGAGGAAAGGTCGAACTTAAAATACGTGTACCTTGGCAATACGTCTGTCATTGGACCTTACTTTGTGCGACACTCCCTGGATAACTCTGCACCATGCAATGAACGAACACTTCGCAATTGTGGGCCCAATCAGGCGCACTTCAGTCAGAAAGGGCGTAACTTCACATCTGGGCAACAGCCAGCGGAGAAACGACGCCGGACCCAGTATATACAGTACTATGACGTTCTGCCTGATGCCGAAAAATAACGCAAATTTTGCAGGTCTCTGCCAATTACTTAAAGTTTGCATATGATATCAAACGTGTTACCATAGTTCAGCCTGAGTGAAGAATGGTAGTTCGCCAATAATGTTGAAAATTAAGAAGAAATTGATCAAATTGTTTACATAAATATTATAAATATTCCTGTAATAAAACAATGCTTAAATATTTTGCGCCACGGTCTAACAATAAACTGCTAAATGAGTAATAGATGTAATCCATTCATAGTTACTTCAGCCTTTTCAGAAGCCCTGCTAAAGTTCTACTTCCTGGACATTCCTCCGCCTCGTGTAACGTAAGCTTAGCTTAGCCTGGAGAAATACACCAGAAGGACGACGCACCATGCTCGTGCGCAGTAACTGTGACAGTATTTTGTATAAGGACTATTTCTCACTAGGCACTACCAACATACCTATTTTCTCCCTGTTTTTTATTTAAATTATTTATAAATGAATCATTATAATTTATAGATCATATATAAATAACGTTTAATTTTAAGAGGAAAAAAATTAAATTTTTTAACACAAGTATAAAACGCTTGTGATAGATGGCGGATATAGGAAATAACTAAACACGTCATACATAGGGAGATTTTTTAAAAGGTTTGATTTAGAAAGGCTGACGAAACCGTGAATGAACTATAGTTTGGAATGCCCCCTACACTAAACACAATTGCAGAATGTACTAATAAAATTTCGTGGGATGAAATGTTGTCATTAAGGCCGGTATTCCTGGACGTTTTTTTATAAGGATTCTCGTGCAGCTCACATCATGTCTACGTCTGCTATATATTCCAAGAAATGTATAATCCATGTAAGGCACGACCTATCCCTTAATTTAGGACACCGACTTTTTTTAAATTTATCTGTGACCTAAATCCTGCTCATGCGCTGAACGCATAGCATTTTGCGAGTAACGTGATTATCATCATTAAAAAAAATATTAAAAAAACATGGCGAGTCCAAATTTTTCATTCCTTGAGATGTAATTATTGATTAAAATATTAGGAAACCATTACAGTTTACGTGTTTTGAAAATAAAAGTTAACGATGGCAACAACTCTACGCAATGCGTGTGGCACGTTTTAAAAGCCTCCGCAATTATAAATAAATAAAGCAACAAACGTATTAAATTTTACACGTCTATTTGATTATATTAGTGCAAGAGATTTAGTTTGTAGAGCTTATATAATTTTGCGTTAAGTCGTTATCACAAAGAATTATTCGGCAAATGAAAAATGTTGGGAGAAACAATTATTTGAGAATGCCACTGAAGGTATGTAGGCCTGTATATTTTCAAGAAATATTTTTCATTTTTTTTTTTGGATTTCAAAAAAATTTCCGCCAATTATTCTCTTTTTTCGCATCATCACAAGAAAATAAAGGTTAAAAATATTTCGTCTCCGGGAAACAAAGGTTACGGTGTAGAGAATAATATTCAGTTTAACCGAGAAGTGGCGTGAGTTAACAAAATAATGCAAATTAAATTAATATTAGGCTACGAATAGTGCTCCCCCACTCTAAATTCGAATCAGTGGGAAACCATCGATACGCAGTAAATTCACTTATATGCTGTCCACGTTAAAATGAGCACTTTTAAAAGACCTGCTTAAGATCTACATACACGAACGTTTTGTATTATTCCGCCTTATGCAAATCTAACATTGAGATGGGCCTCATCACTTTATTCGTGCGTCGGTCAAGTGAAATCGTGAAATTATTAGAAAAGTAAACATTCTATAAATCTATTAATTTTTACACACTGATGCTTTAAAGATACAGAAAGCGAAATAAATAATTTAAATTATCACAAATAGTTACCTAACAGTTTTTATTCGACGTTAAGATATGGAACTACTTTCCAACCATCGTTACCAACTTTACCGGGAACATGTGACTCTGTACGCCCGTTGAAGTATATGCAGGCATGGGCAGTGTCTTTTTTCTAAGGTTGTTTTCAAAAGTGCTCACTTTATCGTGAACAGCCTTTACTCTAATCAGTGAAAATGGCTCCACTTAGAATCAGGGGAAAACCACTGATTGTTTCACTGAAATAATTTCACTTATTGAATTAATGACGTGAAACAATTTCAATGATTGAATAAGTGACGGCCGACTGCACTGGCGAACTAAATATTGCTTTTATTGAACGTAGGCAAATAACTGCGTGAAATAAACACATTTACGATAGTTGCTGTTTATATTGTGCAATTTACCGTAATTAAAGAAGTGAAAGGTAATTCACAGGAAATCGGGATTGAACTCGCGCATCCTTCGACTTTAGGCTGTTGTCCTGCCAACTGAGCTACAACACCAAGTTAAAATTAAGGGTGTTACATTCCCGCTGCGAAATCGTGTAGTTTGAAGTTGTATGCTCATACTTTTCGTGTTTGGTTTGAGTAGTATTGTTAGGGTTGTTAAAACGAATAGTTTGTAAGAGAGCACTCTCTCCATCACATTATATGCATTTTAGACATTAAAACAGAGTGCTGTGACGATTACATGTAATCGAAATGAAAGACGTAAAAACGGAATGAAAGTCTGTGTGTTCATATTACCTCGTAAAATGGTGTTTTGAAAGACGAAACACATTTTAGAAAGTATTTCGTATTAGTTTTATTCGTTTATTCGTTGTTCCTTCGTTTGATACACATTGTTTGACGGCCATTTTTATACGCAGTTTCGCTGATACATCAGTCAAAATTAATTAAAGACGGAATAAGTTGCTCAGATGTTTCACTGGTCCATCAGTCAAGAATAAAGCACTGAGAAAACAGTGGGAAAATGACTGACAAATCAGTGGGAAATGTCACTGAATCAATCAGTCAAGGATACATGGCATTTTTTTCACTGGTTTATCAGTTAAATTCACTGAAGTGACTGCTGTATTAGTCAGACGCGTTTGACTGATTGAAACAGATAATTTCCACTGATTCAGATTTGGAGTGGCCCGGGTTTTCAATAGTACCGTATCATCTTATTGTAAGTGCCTCATATCTAAATAAATCCTCTCAGTCTCAGTAAAACTCCACCATCTCACTTGTGATTCAGCTACGCCACAAAATCTATCACGTATTGAGTTGACAAACATGATAACTTCATAACATTATGTACAGAAGGAGGCCTAATAGTGAACACATTAGACTCTTGAAATGCTGTTAGAATAAAAACATATTCTTGAAGTCATGTGAGATAATCTATAAATACTTCACTGTTGATTGCTTCCTCCATACAAGTTGTTCACTGTTATCTATGGGCTATACACGGTAAAATGAGCAATTCTGAGCTCCTCTTAAGATCTACTTGTATGCAAGTTGTGAATTCTTCCGCGTTATGAAAAATTAACATTGTCATTAGCCGCATAATTTTATCCGTGCGTCGGTCGAGTGTAACTGTGAAATATTAGAAGAAGTGAATATTTTACAAATCTGCTCATTTTTACATATCGACGCATTAAAAAAAATAAGGCGAAAGAATACCTAACACTTCGTAATCGACGTTGAGTTATGGAACTACTTTCACTCCATCGTTACCAACGTTACTGGACGCATGTCACTAGTGCGCCCGTTACAGTAGCATATATGTAGGCAGGGGCAGTGACTTTTTTCTAAGGTTTATTTTAAAAGTGCTCATTTCATCGTGAACATCCTGTACTATAGGCCTAGTTATTATTTTCCGTGGACCTACTGACAGACAGGGCAGGTGATAATGGTAAAGCTGTAAATACGTAAGTACTGTATGTTACTATAACTATAATTTATTTGTGATGTACAGAAACATTAGAGAAACCAATTCCGTTGGCCACTTATTTGAGTCTTTACAGTATTTAATCCAGATCTCAGCTTATACGTGTATGCTCTTATAGGTGGGAACTGAGCACCGCAAGACTTAAACGGCAGAGCGTATGCTTGAGAATTCTGTTGTATGCGCTTGCATTAAATCAATATGTTCAGCGTGTTTAGGAAATGTGTGTACAAACTCGGGCACGTGATTCGTGACCAGAAAATAGGAAGATTGACGTATGACACACATGGTCAATCTCAAATAATAAGGAATGTAGAAGCCCCAAAAGCCAGAAGGCGACAAGCATATTACGTGGGATATTAAGGAAAGTACTCGGGTTAGAGGAACACAAATTGGTATACGGATAATTTAACCAATATCTTGGATAAAAGGAAGGTATGGTCGGTCGTACACGCCCCCATTATGTAAATAATGTAGTTAGCAAATAAGCTCTTCTAGTTTTAACTCCCTAGGACCCACACTTTCCGTGCAAAATGCAAATGAAGGGTACAGTGTTACCAAGGCCATGGCCTGGTGAGTAGGCCACACATAGTGCACCAGGCTTAAACACTTGTTGATGGTATGATGCGCGATGTTGCACGTCGTGCTGGACGATGCCGCTGGTCGGCGGGTTTTCTCGGGGTTCTCCCGTTCACCCGGCCCTTTCATTCCGGCACTGCTCCATATTCACCTGTCACCCTCGTGGGCTCTCAAGACTTCGCTGCTACGAGCCGCCAAAATCTCTTCATTCATTTGGCGTCCTCCGAGTGCAGGAATGGTTGCCTACTCACTAGGCTATGACATGACTACCACTGTACCCTTCGTTTACGATTTAATCGGAAACGGTGGGTCCTAGAGAGTTGAAACTACCGGGCTTATTTGATCATTACGGCGTCCTTCTTCATACAATGGTATCCACAGTCAATTTAACTTCACGGTGTTAGTGTTGCGTGCAATCGAAAGGTGCCAACTCATATTATTTACATGGTGAAGGTGTGTACAACGGACCATAGCTTCCTTTTATCCAAGACATTGGTTTAATTAATCCGTATAGCAATTTGTGTTCCTCTAATGCAATTACTTTGCTTAATATTCCACGTAATATGTTTGTCGCCCTCCAACTTTAGGGGCTTCTACCGCCCTTAATATTTGATGTGGACCATGGGGGTCCTGTATCAATCTTCCTTTTTTCCTGTCACGAATCCCGTGCCCGAGTTTGTACACATGTTTCCTAAACACGCTGTATACGGTAATGTACAGTACACTATCTCCTCAGAAAAATGTTCCCAGAGAAGTGATATTGTTAAGAACTTCGTACGTAAGGTTTTAGTAATAATTTTTTTTTTTCAGAGGACGTTTTGTCTACAGCTTCACTGATATTTTGAACTTGAAACAAAGTATTTACTGCAATCAAATTCCTGTCAGAATTATTAACACCGTGAATTTTACCAGTAATCTCAAAAAAACAGACTTGATATACTTGTGTTATGAGCACTCCAATATTGACTCATTCAGTGAAGATATTCATATAACTTAAAGTTACTTTTCTAAAAGTGAATACGCTATCCTTGAACTTTAACTAAGAAGTGACAAACCCACAGTGTTTGGAACGTAGCGCTCGCCCGTGCTTGAAACACGACGTTGGCGTGTCTAAATTACGACCGAGGTGTATCGCAGATCCGATCGTTGCAGGAAGACAGGAGACACGAAAACGTGTGAGCTAACCCCTCGGTAGTCGTTAAGCAGGAACACAGCACTGTAAAGTTCGTTTCGATCTCCCGGCCTCGCGTGCTTGAGGCCTGGTGCGAGTGGGTATCACCTGGCTACAAGGCACGCGGCATCGTTCGGTGACGATGCCTGATAACAGCGAGCTATTTAAAATTCTGCTGCCAACGTTGGTGGTTTTTCAACCGCATTCGAGTATCCTCTGTAGCAGACGCAGCGGCGTTCGCCACTGTAGAAAGAATCCCAGTGCTTATAAAACACATCGATTTGTGGTAGGATATTATATATATAATATATATTTCCGGACTTGTTTTTTTAATCGATCTCTGTATGTATTCACATATTTATTAGTTTATATATATATATATATATATATATATATATATATATATATATATATATATATATATATATATATATATATATATAGGCTGTTCACGGTAACGTGGGCAGTTTTTAAGGCCCTTCCGACAGGCATTAACCACTAATAAATATATTGTATTGCCACTCCAGACGTTACCTTTAAGGAGTGGCAAAAAAATGTATACGCTATGTTTATTAGTCACATTGGAATGTTTATATAAAAAGTGACAGGAAGACAGAAGTATGACGGAAAGAAAAATTCAGCAGGGCCTTAAAAAGGGCTCACTTCATCGCGAATCGCTTATATGTGTGTGCGTTGGTGTGTGTGTGTGTTGTGTGTGTGTGTGCGCGCGCTGGGAGGATGGCCTCTCTAATCTTGAAGACTCGAATAGGACAGCCTCTCTTAGGGAAACTGTCTTTTAGGTCGACACACACAGTTAAACTGTAAGGACGACCAAAAAAGAAGATAAAAAATAAAGAAAAAACGTGATTTATCATGGGAGAGTTTGACAGAAGGAAAATTTCCACCGCTAGGTGCGCAGTGTTCCAAAAGTTAACTTTTAATTGAAAATTTAAGAGTGGGATGGACCCCTGCATTTTTCTGTGAAATAGTTGTTTGAGCGAATACGCGAATTTCGGTAAATAAATGTTCTGCAAAGAGGACTTGGTATCAGAAAAAAAAACAGTTATCCATGCCCCTATTTTATTTACTTTTATCCAATTAAGTGCATTCTAGGAGACAGAAATTCGTGAAAGTGGTCAAATATCGCATTTTTAAAGCTTGCCTATGCAGCAAGAGAGAAGTACAAAGATACGGGCGTAGTTTAATCTGCGGAGTTTCATCGCGTGCAATATAACCCCACTGTTGCAGATCTAATTAGCGCAGTGCAGCGTTACAACGGAAACACTGCACGCCTTGCGCGTAGGAGCGATGAGGCGCTGGAAGTGCGCGTTAAGTGTCGCCCGTATCGCCCCCTCGCTACTTGACCTTGGACGCAGGGTTCTCGCAGAGGCCCCATCCCACTCTTAAGCTATGTGACTAATCAAAGAGAAGTATTTCACTTTTTTAAGAAGTTATTATTTCATTTGTGATTATTACAATTAACCTGTCTTTTTTTTTTTTTGCGCAGAAAATAGAGAAAATTGCCGGCACTATCGCTTACGTGGCGAAAATGGTTGGCTGCCAAACATTTAACACTGATCTTCTTAACTTGTAGTAGTCGTAACCTTATCCATAGTGTAAGCCGCTTATAGTCTATTCACGGTTTCTTCGCCCGTTTTTATTCAAACCTTTCAAAAATCACCCCATGTATTACGCGTTTACTTATTTCCTAAATACCCCATGTATCACAACCGTTTTATACTTTTGTTAACATGGAAGTATCTTATTTTCCATTAAATTAAAGTTTCGATTGTAATATAATTATAAATTATAATGTATAATCTATAGTAAATATGAATAAAAAAACATTGAGAAAACACGTGTGTTGATAGAGCCTAGTAAGAAATAGTTCTCATGCAAAATATTATTACAACTGAGTGCGCACGAATTCGCTGCGTTGTCCTTCGGAGCAGTTTTCAAGAAATGGCCAAGCTTGGCTTGCACGACGAGGCGGAGGAATATCCTGGAAGTAGAACTTCGGCAGGGCTTCAGAAAAAGTGCGGAGTAACCGCGAGCGGATCGTGCCTCTGGCGGTGATGGCGCCGATGACGCAGAGCACCGAGTCCCCGGCGCGCGCCGAGTCCTCGCCTCCCATTCGCTCCGCGGCTCTGAGGACGCCGGACAGGACGAGGGCGGTGGCCAATAGGGAGACGACTACCATGTAGCTGAGCCGGGGCGAGAGCGGCACCAGGATGCTTGTCCACCTGGCCGCCTCCCGCGTCGGCGTGCGGATGTACACGCTGAAGCTGTGGAAGTAAATATCATATAAAATTATAGATGGTCTGCGTATACTTATTTTAAAATAAACTCTTCAAATATCTTCTTTTTTTTTAACATATGTTTTAATGCATAAGCAAAACACTAACAACTCTAACATAGTAACGACTGAGACAGTGGCGTGTAGTGAGTTTTTTTTTTTTTTTTTACAGGGTAAACAGTATAATAGCCCCACATATTTTAGCGTTTTAGATAACATTTGCTAGTGCCGGGATGTGGTTCCATTTTCAATTTCTACTAACAAACGTAACTTTTAACTATGCTTACCCTCCACGTGTATTTACCGCTTTATAATACCTAACATTAGTTATAAAAAACGGAAACGAAATTAATGCAATAATGATTAAACTGAATATTATTTAGAGAGTATATAACAAATGATAAGAAAACTCCTGTTCTCCCGAACACTTTCATCCACTTCCCAAGGAAAATGTAGGACTGGAGGACGCAAACAGAACGACTGCTTACCCTGAGGAAGGAACGCGGCAGGGTAACTCGCCTGCGAGTTCGGTTCATCGCTGGTCGCTCCCGTTTGTGGAAATAAATACTAGATAGCAGCTTTAAGCGTGCACAGTTCGGGAATTACGAAAATTCTGTCTCTCGAATCGGAAACGGGATTTAAAGATTTAGATTTAAAGTGAAGGCTAAAACTATAAAGGTTCAAACATTTCCAATATGTATAGGGTAAGCATTGCTTACCTTGCGTCTATGGAATACACGCCACTGGACTGAAAACATATTAATATGTAAAAATTACTATTCAACACTAGCCTTCAATTTTTCACAATTTCGTATTATTTTTCAAGTTTTATGAAGCAAGAAATATTTTGAATTTTTCAAATTGAGGAGTGAAAATGTCTGCAATTTGATTTTCTAATGGACAATGTTTGACAGGCACAAAACCCTCGGGAACTTTTTTTTTTTTTCAGTAACCAAATGGTAGCGAACATCGATATGCTTGGATATTTTATTAACGATCCCGTTTTTAACAATGTATATTGCACTCTGATTTTCTTTATGAAGAAATTCCTTAACTGTCCTGTTGAGCAATTCTTCAACCAAAGTCTTCAGGGCCCATGGCCTTTTGAAATAGATATTGTGAAATCATTTTATATGGTATGTGGATGTATATTATTTTTAAATAAACATTTCGGATATTTTTTTAAAACTAATGTTTTAATGCAAAGGCTCATTAATACACATTTTTAAATTCCAGTAAACGAACATTAACAACTGCAACATAGTAACGACTAAGAATATATTGATATGCAAAGATTAATATTCAGTGTAGGCAAAAACGCTAAACAGGGAACTGAGGGAAATGTTATTTTCCATCCAACGTAATACTTGTTAGTATAGGCCAAAAAAAAAAAATTAGTTGTCACAACAAGATATTACGTTAAGTAAACAAAACTTGAAAAGCAACAAAAATGATTTTGTTCATCTTACATAATACACGCTTGAATTGACCAACTCTCTTGTGTTAGGCCAAGGAAAACAAAATATTTAGGTCAATCAACTGTATATATTTGTCTGGCCATTCCTTTGGTTACCTCCATTTTGAAATAGAGCTTGTGAGTTTGATTCTAATTCTTGTGGCGATTAGAATTGCAACGGTGTTGTTGGTGCTTTCATTTATGTTCGATAAAGTTACAAATGTACTAACAAAACAAGTTCGAAATTAAACTAAAAAGTAAAGCTGCGAAACTTGAAATGTTTAACGCATGTTGACCACAATTTAATCTATACGTATTTAAATTCAATCCCAATTCGTCAGCACTCGCTTGGCCGAGGTTATTAGGGCGAAGCACACGGGAGTAAACAATGCATGTTTGAATCACGATTGGGTTTTCTGCTCTTTTTATACTAACAAAAACTTTTCAATGTGCGTGGCGCGGAGTCTACAAAATTCCTAGTTGCACTAACCAAATCTGACAGGTTGGGGCAAACAAATAAGAACTACAAAATAATTTGGTTCCAACAACAAAATATTTCTTTGCCCCTATGCAAACAATTGAACTGGTTGCACCAAACAAACTCTGTTTGATTCACCAGAACCTTTTTCTCAGAGAGTGTTTCAAAATTAAACCGACAAACTTCGGCAGCAAGTTAATTATGAAAGAAAAAAAAAAGGATGTGGTGATATACATATACGACGCATGGACTAAATTAAATCGTAAGTGCGGCACACATATTTTAATTGCACCTGAAGAACTAGATTATAACAAATATTGAAGAAAATATTCAAGGTGGTACACTGAGTGTCTGAATAATGTGTTTCAGTACAAATATCTGTAAAGACTTTCCACGACAGAGTGAGCACTTTGAAATCAACCATATATTTTAACGGGCGCCCTCGGTGACATGCACCCTGTAAAGTTGGTAACGATGGATGGGAAGCGGTTCCGTATCTTAACGTCGAATATAAAGTGTTAGTTATCCATTTCTGATCATTTTAATTATTTCTTTCGCTTTCTGGTTTTTTTTTATTGCATCGAAGTGTAGAAATGAGCAGAGTTGTAAAATATTTACTTTTCTTTTCTAATAATTTCACTGTTTCACTTGACCGGCGCATGAATAAAGTGATGAGACCCATGACAATGTTAATTCTACATAAGGCGGAAGAATACACATTTGTGCATACAAGTAGATTCAAGCAAGGTTTTCAAAAGTGCTCGTTTTATCGTGAATAGCCCATAGGCAACTTTACACTTGTCTGTCAGTTTCATCAAATTATTTCTAGGAAATAATCACGATTACTGCCCTTATTTAGACTTATTCTCGATTGCGCTGTAGCGAACTTGGGATCTGAAAGATGGATTTTTAATACGCATGCCACAACTAACTTTACGCGTTACGCAGACACTCAATGTTCAGCCTTAAATAATTTAATTAATATTTGTAATAATCTCTCTTTGAAAATGTGTACGCCCTCGCGATTCACTTTAGTCCTTAGGTCGTATGTGTGTTCCCCTCTTCTTCTTTACAAGTTTTTCTTTAACTTCACGTGTTTCTATGTACGGCAGGTGTTTGTGAGGTGTCTGTCCGGCATCCACTGAATCACTAGCCATCACGACGTATTTGGCGGACAAGCTGCTGGCGGACGAATGTGTGGATGTATAAATAGTCTACCTACATAGTAAAGGAAATAGGAGAGACTAAAAAGTGAAAAATATTAACTGTAATAAAGTTTTAAAACAAATCTTCCTTTTATAAATGAACTAAAAATATAAAAACAATTATAGGAGTAGTTACGGAATTTGTAGAACTTGTAAAACGTTGTCGAAGAACAGTAATAATCTTTACTACAAATTCATATTTTTATATCGATTTATATTTAGTATGTAAAATTTGGGGCGAATAGTTAAGGGCCTTATGCAAGATATGTGCTTACTACACTTACGTAAATGAGGTATACGTATATTGCGAATAGTTAAGAGCCTTATGCAAGATATGTGTTTACTACACTTACGTAAATGAGGTATACGTTATATATTGCGAATAGTTAAGTGCCTTACGTACTATATCGCGACAAGCCTTCATTTTCTAAATATAATTTGATAAAAAAATATTAATTTGTATCAAAGTTTATTACAGCTGTTCGCGACCACGCCTTACAAGTTGTGTAAATACTCCTATAATTAGTTTTCATCTTATTAGTTCAATTATAAATAAAAGCTTGGTTTTTAAAAGGTTTTTTTTTTAATGATAATTTTTTCGTGATTATCCTGCATTCGAAGTTTGTCGGTCTAATTCAGATGCATCCTGTAAAACAATACTCTGGGGATTTCTACATGGACAATACAGGCGGGAGTGCAAAATATAAAAGCGGTGACACTACAGTAAATATTCCTCAATGTATTAATTTATACATTTTTTTTTAAATTGTGCTAATTTCTTTTTCTCAAAGCAAATATTTGAATCGTTTAGTTTTCGATTTTGTTATCATACTTTTTCCATCGTTACTTTTAAAAAGTGTTACGAGAGGGAAAAGTAATATTACAGTCCCAAGTCAATTAAGTTGGTATCGAAACTTTTGTATCAGTTGAATGCGGTAGGAAACAGGGATACTGTTGTTATCTGTTGTCTGGAGTTGACACCATCAGGAAATCATGCAGAGAGCTGACCGGCATTTCTTCCATCAATTTTGAAATCCCTGCTTGCGATCTGTTTGTATGCACATTATATATTATTCCACCACATGTAAAATTTTCATTACAATAGGCCTGATCACTTGATTCATGCGACCATCTAGTGAAACACTGAACGTATTAGAAAAGTAAATAGTTTACCAATGTGCCAACTCTTACACGTATACGCAATATAAAGAACTATAAAGCGAAAGAAAATTGAACGTTAAGTCATGGAACGACTTTCCCTCTTTCGTTACCAACTTTACTGGACGCATTCTAGTCACTGTACCAGTTAAATATACATTCAGGTAGGGGCAGTGACATTTTTCGAAGGTTGATTCCGAAGGGGTTCGATTAATCGTGCACAGCCTGCAATGATGTGTGCGAACCATATGCCGTCATGCCATAATGGTAATGGCTTCACGCCTAAGCAGCATCCAATGAACGCATGAACCCGGCTCTATTTTATAAAGGATCGTGACTTCTAGCGTAATACAAAAAAAAAAATAATGTTTCCGAGTTTCTAACTCTAAGCATGGGATCGGCTGTCTTCCATAATAGATGTACCTCTCATTGCTATCTGTCCTGATGAATCCACAAATTGAAATGAGACGGTGAATAGCTACGTAGTGAAGACTATGATGGTTCTGCAGTACCCAAATGAAAATCTCGGGCCAGTGAAGTGTCTACCGGACTACCCGCAATAGAGATCCAGCCTAAAATTGTCGAGGACTGCATCGGCCTGGTCTCAGAGGTGAGAGCATTAGCCAGCAAATGTCGTACCTCATCACAGTGTACTCGAGATGCTCGATTAACCAACTGCTTAGTTGTTGGAATTCGAGATGTGCCATGGATGGGTTACGAACCATCCCCTGGTTCGGTCTCTTCAACAAAATAAGGTGTCTTGGCTACAGTAGGCTGAGGAGACAGTAGAACACTACGTTGGCAAATCTTGTGTGTGCTCTGATTTAGTATTATAATTACTCGGGCGAAAATTGCACGCTAGCTACCAACGTGCAGTTTAAGAGAATCTAAATTCTTAACTTACGTTACTGCATAAAAACCCAGTTAGAATACAATAAAAATTTAACTGTCGCCACTTTATTCATCATGCCAATTGTTAGGGTCGGAGATCCTGAATGCACTAGAATTTGCCTTGGTTTTCTCTATTTCAGTTGCATTTTATGCTGTGTGTACAATGGAATCGTAATCTCCAGGTGTGCGCATCATGTCATTGTGTGATCAATTATATGTCCGGAATCGAAAGTAGGCAACAGATGTGCACTTAGGGCCAAAGATAAACGAAGCACCTTTCAAGGTAGGTAGACAGGGAGGTCATTAGCGCGAGGTCATTCGTTTGATCGAGTGGAGAGATTTGGTCGGCTCTAAACACATTAAGGTCTTGAGAGTCGATGAGGGTGAAGCGACGTGAGTATGGAGCACCGCCGGAATACGAGGGTGGGGGCAAACGGAAGATCCCCGAGAAAACATGCCGATCAGCGGCATTGTCCAGCACGATTCCCACACGCCGCCGGGAATCGAACCCAGTTCGCCTTCGTTTGGAAGCGAGTAGTCTAACCACTACACCATCATGGGGTCCGAAGTAATTAGGGATGGAGCAATATTCTTAGGGATGAAGGGTCTGAGAAGGAATCGTTCATGACCTGCTGTAGTACGAAAGCATCCGAGATTGGAATGACTTCAGGGAAACCATGCGAAACCGGACCGGGAATCGAAACCAGTTTCTCCCAAATATGAGCGAAAAATTTTTACCATTAAACCACCTCGTCCATTAAGGACCAATCGAACGTGTTTGTTTACCTACTGCGTTCGATCATATAGTAACATACTTGACACCTGGTTCGATGACTTCGAAATGCGGGGGGGGGGGGGGGTTGTTTTCTGGAAGTAGCCAGTAGATTTTAAATCGTCTTACTTGACTTTAGATGAAACGGTCTAGCGCGAAGTGACTTGCTGCAACGACATTCAGGTGATAGACCGTGGTTAAAACTGCATTTTTTATATAGCATATAGGCTGACTGCCTGTTTCTGTAGCTAAGACTTATAGGTCAAACGGTTATCCAAGAAAAGTTATTTAATGAAATTCGTCATTACTGAACTAGCATAGGTCTAATGTCGATTGACTTCGGTTAAATAGTTTTATGTATACTGTTTGCGGTTAGGTATATTATCGCGTTCCTGCTTTCTCCACATTTTTTCAAATCACATTGCAAAAAATATATTTGCAATTCCTGAAGAACGCAAAGAACATACATTATTGATAAAGACAATTAGGTGGCAATATATGTTTTAGAAAGCTGTTATACAGAAAATTTAAGATAGGCAAAGTTTAATAACATTTCTACGAGCTTCGTGAACTAATATTTTGCATCGTGATGCATATATACATATCTGTTTTTTTTTTTTTTAACAGTAAAGGTGTGCATTTCATTGCATCACAATAAATTAAGCTGAGTAGAAGGAAAATACTGTATAGACGAAAGCATGCGTTGAAAAATTATTGAATACTGCCTGTAGAAAAATAATACTAAGTGCCTGTCTGTTGGAGACAGTTAGCAAACATGTGCTATAGCTGCAATTAAACGTGTTCCATTGGCTGTTAACATGCGTCTTATCCTATCTCTACTACATTACTGGCTTGAAGCTGGTCAGCCGGCGCATGAAAAACACCGGGCAGTAATTGAAAATAGCTGAGTAACGAAATATGAGAGTTACCTTGTGTGCACGAGGGGAAGCGTGTACCTAACGACCAAAGTTCTATTGACTGTCATGGTGAGGTCTGCCACAGCTGCGTCGACCTGTTTGCTGCGCACCATCTCCACCATCCCGTTCCACTTGTTGTTTTTGAAACTCCCTGCTGCGCCGTCCTTGGTCGGCACGAACACTGACCTGCAAAAATAATGCATTCGAAAATATGCCACCTCGAAAGAACTACACTCTGTCTCCTACACTCTTGCATTGTGTCCGTGCACAGACATTCCGATCTGTGACAATCCGGCATCGAATATTGGTTCTAAGACATAGGTGTAATGGTTGTCTGTCACTCGCTTTATAACCAAAGAACTGTTTTAATTACCTTAATTATTAGAGCAATAATTTAAAGTTCTGTGTGAGACAGGAGTAAGTATACAGTACCTACGTATAAGTCGTTCTGTTTTTTGAGCATCTCAGACGATTGACATACAACACCAAAGAACACGCAATAACTTCCTCCTTTTCATATGACCAATTAAAAATTTTTAAGACCTGATTTCAGTAGTCAATATGGGTGGTTGTATTGCAGAAATAAGTACAGTATGGAACAATTGAACATCGATGTTGTGGCACGTCTGCAACTGAGTTGAAAACACTGTTTAAGCGGTAGACCAAACATGACTGGTGATTACTCACGTTACCAAAATTCCTCGCGGAAGGTTGTCAGCAATTTATTCACAAGCTATAATCATTAGTTACAGGAATTATTTTTAACTATAAGCAATAATTCCTATCTAATTGGGAGTGTTAGTGGAGTCCCCATAACTCTATTTATGGACATTTATGAACACCTACGAGAAAGTGACAGAATTGATAAATAGGTAGTCAAGTGTAAAATCACGAGAATAAAATAAAAAGCTCTTCAAATTTGTAGAGGACTACAAAATATACTTACAAAAAATAATAACGAAAATTTGTGTAAACTGTAAAAGAATGTTCATAACTAATTCCTGGAGATGATCTGACAACATTGCTATTGAAACATTACTTGACCATTATACGATATTAGCCGTAGTCGCTAGATGTGTAAATCTTTATCGTAAATATGATAGTCATATGGATGAACACTTTAATTGGTATCGGCTCTCAAGATCTCTATGTTAAGAGCCGCCCAAATCTCTTCACTCACTCACTTTAAATGGCCCAAGGACATAACCACAGCAGTTCTTATATAAATGATTGGCAACTCGCTGTGCACGCTAAGAAATTTTTTGCACATTTAACATGTCAGTGTATGCGCACAGTGACAAAGCGCAAATAATTAGTTATTTCCCTATACATCTATGGTAGCGCTCCTGCAGTTACTCAAGAAAGAGACAAATGCGTAGGGAAGTTCCCAACCTTGCACAATAGCAATGCTAAACATTCCCATATGTTCAGCCTGATATGTGGTATTATTTCCGTACACTTTTTTTAGATTAAAAACTTCCATTAAAATTAAGGAAGTTCTCCAGAAATTTCTTTACAGTGTAGTCTATAGCAAGGCGGTATGATTTATATACATTTCCACGGCCACAGAACACTTCAAGTAATCCTATGCAAAACAGTTACACCTACAACCGATTTTCTATAAATTAGATCGTAAACTATATTTGACTGCATGAAGAATACGGCCAATTTTTTAAGGCTGTTCACGATAAAGTGAGCACTCGTGAAATCAACCTTAGAAAAATGTCACTGCCCCTGCCTACATATATTTTAATGGGTGCACTGAGTGACATTCGCCCAGTAAAGTTGGTAACGATGTTTGGAAAGTAGTTCCATATTCTAACGTCGAATAAAAAGCGTTAGGTAACCATTTTTGATAACTCAAGATTATTATTTTATTTATTTTTTTTTTTTTTTTTTAATGCGTCGAAGTGTAAAAAGTTAGCAGATCTTTGAAGGATTTACCTTCTTAATGATTTCAGAGTTTCATTTTACCGACGCATGAATAAAGTGACAAGGCACATGGCAATGTTAACTTTGCATTAAGGCGAGGGAATACACAACCTGCATACAAGTAGATCTTAAGCAGGGCTTTCAAAAGTGCAGCAAAAGTGACGTCAAAAGTGACGTACTAGCCTATCAAGGCAATTATTTAAGTAGGCAGTTTGCTAACCTTCGTCGAAAATGTGGTTCTGGCAGTTCTGTACAAAGAAAATCAGTACACTGTTAGTACACACGAGCACGTTACTGTGAACGTGCCATGTGCACACTACCGCATAGTCACTCTACGAGATAACGTATTTCAAGCGTGCATTACTTCTGGTTTTCACCCTTCTTAGACGTAATTGACGAACATGAAGCAGAGTTATGTATATATTGGTATGTCATCAAGAAAAGTCCTTTATCCGCAGCTTAACTCAAGTGAACATGTTATTGAATATATTCATTCTGTTAAAGACATTAAAATATGCATTGTTAATAAAATGTAAACCCAGTGTAAGTAACTACTACTACTCACGTGAAATTTAATTTCTGTTCTAGAATCTTCCACACTTCGCCCAAATATCCATCGGCAATCGTCAATCCAGTAACAGTTCCGTTCATATCGGTTTCACGAAATTTCTGTAAAAAATTAAGAAAATAATTTGAGCTCTTCCATTGCAGAGGCTACTCGGGTCACTATAAGTAGCTATGGTATTATAACATTAAGAAGAAACCTCAAGCTAAAAAGGCGCCAGAACATACTGGAGATGCTTATCAATGGGGAAAGAATAAGTAGAGAAAATACCGATTTTTTTTTCGTGTTCTGCAGTTTAAAGAAATGTGCAAAATTTTAAACTGAATTCACATGGTTTTATATATAGATGTGAAAGAATTTGTAAAATGGTCCATTACTTGTAGGGATGCAATAGGAAAACCCGGTGAAAAACATAGCTCTCAACGTCAATGATTATCTTCCTTTCCCATATGAACTCAAATATTAACCTAATAGCTATTTTTTAAACATTAAATGCAGAGTTATCAAGAATTGTATTAAATTTTAGTGAATTTAGATATCTTATAGTTTAATGAGATTATTGCACTTTGAATACTGTCAAGATGAAAAATGTATGAAATGTGGTTATGCAGCTTCTTTGACCTTATTCTGCATTTCAATAGCTGTATTATTAACATGCGATATTGTTTTGATTAACACACGAACTTAAAACAGGTTTATTTTTATAGTTATATAGGTTTAATTAATAACACTGTTCAAAAGAATTAGCTGATTAGCAGAACATGTTTATGAATGTGTGCCGTACTTCATAGAAAAAGAATTGGCAACTAGGTATGTTACCACATATGCTTATATTCGCCACAGATAAAGTACGCAAAGAATCATCATTGGATCTCATTCATTTTGACAATACAAACAGATATGTCCAAACAGTGTTGAAAACAAAGTGGGGACAGTCGTCCATCCAGGCTCCAGTGTGACTTCCACCAGAGTTCGAGGGCATGATAAATGCCTTTATTTGTCTGCTCCATTTACCTGTACCATTTATCAAAACTCTCTTAAGAAACGCAAAAAATACATTTCAAAAGTCTGCGAATTCTGAAGAAGGAAGAGAAAACTGACTTTCGTAGCATTAGTAAACACCATCTTCCAGCCCGTCCTGCGTCTAGATAGTATGAACTACCACAAAGTACTTATAAGGAGATCCAAATACGATCAGTGCAAAGGAAACAAGAGTCTAAACACACATTCGACCATCGTAGCCTAGTAACTAAGCAGTTAAATGGAGCAAACAAATGTTGATATTTAAAAGTGTTAGATTACGGTAGAACGTAAACTACTTCCACTAGAATCCTGCAAAAATCACCAGTGACATTTTAATGTCTTCTAGTGTTATTTTCTTGATATGAATAGAAATTTTTCCATTTGAAAAAAAATGTATCTTGGTGCAAGTGATACCAGTTCTAATACTTAATAAAATCTGTGTCTGGACTGCAATTATGAGCCCTTGTCTAAACGTCAATCATGTGAAACCAACACATTAATAGCACCTTTCATACCCGAAATATTTGCGGTGAAAGATTTAGGCGAGCCATGCTGTGTATAATACCGTGCAGCCATTATGTTATGGTGAAAAAAAAAAAAAACCTCTTTATGTCTTGTTCATGTCTAACCGTTAAGATTCGTTTTAATTCAAGCATTCCTACCACCCCTTAAGCTCGTGATTGACCAGGTCGGAAGTATTATAAAATAAGCTCCCTCTTCATGATGGCACGCTCATGAAGATCGTCTTATTCGCCGACTAAATAACTCTGTCTTGAAAAATAAGACGTCCTTGACGAAGACAGTCTAAACCTCAGCTTTCAGATTTGACTCTTACTCTCGAGGAGTGGCCGCGGTGGCCCAGCGGATAAAGAGCTCGCCAGCGACCAAGACGAACCGGGCTCGGTTCCCGGCGATTCCCTGATTCTCGAATGCAGGAGTCGTGCCGGACGATGCCACTGGTCGGCGGTTTTCTCGGGGATCTCCCGTTTTCTCCCTGCCCTTGCACTCCGGCGCTGTTCCATTCTCACCTCAATCACCCACGTTGGCTCTCAAGACGTCGCTGCCAAGAGCCGTCCGAGTCTCTTCACATCGCACTCACCTTAAGGGACGTCACCCGCAGAGCTCGGCCGTGAAGCTGGGTCCGCCGATCGTACAGAGACTGCTTACACATGCGCAGGCCGGACTGCCGGCTCCAGTTGCCGACGACGGCCGTGTTGAGGGGTCCGTCCTTGTCGACGTGGTAGACCTCCGTGAGGGAGATGACGAAGTCGTCCTGAGGACGCACCACCATGAACTGACACTGGAAAGGCACGTACACGCCATCCAACCAGTCCTCCAGGGAAGTCTCGTCCAGCAGGAGCAGAAGCCACGAAGGTCCTTCCAGACCGTAGGTCGACGAAATGCGCTGGGGCGACAACGAATGTGTCAATAGGCATTAACCACATAGCTGTCTTCAAGAAAGATCCCCATCCTTTAATACTTTCATTTACAGCCTAAGACAATAATATTATAGTCCGTTCGCGGTCAATTCCAACTTTTCTGAAGCCCTGCTAAAGTTCCACTTCCGGGATATTCCTCCGCCTCATGCGAACAAAGCTTAACCAGACTAGAACATTACACCAAAGAACCTCATGCGCGCTCAGTGTAATACTATTTTGCATAAGAAATATTTCTTGATAGGCATCACCAACACAAATACTATCTCCCTGTTTTTATTCTTGAGGCAATGCGATCGTCTCGGGTCTTTGGCTACTGACTTTTTTTCGTGATGAAATGCTAACGTTGGCACTCCTGTTTTGCCGACCAGGCTCTGTGATGCACGAACGTTTACAGACTTCAAATTAATTGTGTAATGTTTAACGCTTGCATACCAAGCACAGGACATCTTGGTCACTCGAGGTCGGTCAATCAACGGCGCCCCTCCCACTATCTGGTGCCAATAGCCTATCATGGCTGCGAGCTGTTGCCTATAATCCATTCACGGTTACTCCACACTTTCCTGAAGCCGTGCTGAAATTCTACTTGCAGGATATTCCCCCCGCCTCACACAAAAAAAAAAAAAGCTGAACTCAGACTAGAAAATTACACCAAAGGACAACTCACCGAATATTCGTGCGCATTCAGTTGTAATGATATATTGCATGAGAACTATTTCTTACCAGGCGCTACCAACGTACACGTTTCCCCAATGTATTTGTTAGTATTTATTATAAATGAATTATTACAATTTACAAATAAACCAGACGTAAAGCTTCAATTAAACGGAAAATAACACACTTTAATGTTAACAGAGGTATAAAACGCTTGTGATACATGGCATATATAGGAAATAACTAAACATGCCATACATGGTGCGATTTGTCAAAGGTTTGATTCAAAAAGTGTGAAGAAACCGCGAATAGTCTATAGTTCGCAGTGTTTCAGTGGCCACAGCGAGTCAAGCAAAATGTTTCTCAGTTGCGCTCAAAAAATCGTGAATTATTTCATTAAAATTCAGTCGGTTTTTTTGGAAGGGGATCATATCGCTGAACAAGTATGTGAGAATCCCAAGTCTGTATATTTATCCGTTCGTGTTTTACAGTGTTACAGAATGTGCGTGAACTCACGAGTGGCTTTCGAATTAAGAACATAATTCGTGCCTACTGAAAGGAAACCATACTTTTGTATGCGTATGTAACTGTTTCCACCATCCTAATAATAAGTATTATAAATGCGAACGTTTAAATGTTTGTTTGCTACCCAATCACGTCGTAACGGCTCGACAGATTTATATGAAATTTGGTACAGGGGTAGATTATATTCCAGATTAGCACATAGGGTACTTTTGAACCCTGAAAAACGAACAGTTTCTTAGGAAATATATAAACACAATTCGAGTAGGCGCTGGTTGGTGGTCTGTTTTGTATATTCCTTAAGGAAATATTCGTTTTTCCGGGATGAACCCTACGTGATAATAGAGACTATTACAGTGAAAAATAAGAACAATTAAGATAGAGCACTTGGTCATTATAATTAAGGATTGAATTTTTCACACGGACGGAGCCAAGGGTGGCAGCTAGTGCTTTATAAACAGATGATAACAAAGTGTTGACTCGTGCTTAGTCAACACAGATAACGTATAGCACAACAGTTACTGTTGGTATTTGCTTAAGCCCGTAGCAGTGTTGCCAACGGTAGCGGAATTCCGCTACGCACAGCGACATTTAAACCTTGGGGAGACAAAGCGGCGAAAAGTGACAAATATTGATAATGTAGCGACTTTCTAGCATGCCGCTGGCACCCACAAAAAAAAAAGTCATTGGTGCTTTAAAACTTATCGCAGCAGAGTTAGGTTTACTTTTTAAAGCTCAGACATTATTTCTTATTTGTTAATAATTTTAATATTGTTCTAATTCTGTGAACATATAATTTGTTCGACGACCACGTAATTCATCGCCTGCCAGCAAATACTTTCTATTGCTACCATCAATATCACCACTGCTCTGAAGACAGCAGAATGTTCAGAATATATTTTTACTATGAAATGAATGTGTGATATTCTCATCCTTCTGATTTTATCACCTGTTATCATAATAGGTATTTTTCCTCCCGTTAATAGTTTAGTAGTAGTTCTTGCCGTCTGGGGCGGTTCTGATTTTTGGATCTCGGCGTCGGCCTTTGCGTTGTCATTTTGCGTGCGTGCTGTTTGACCGTTTGGCGAGTTTCTGGAGATACGATTTTTGGATACTTTGTATTTTGGAGAGTTTGCAGTCGTGTTTGTTCACGCTTTTCGCTGATCTGCGAGATTTGTTTTACTTCTGGCTGTGCAAGCTTCGAAATTTAGGCCAGGCACGTTTTCCGCCAAATTATTAGAATGAAATTTAAAAAAAAATTAGCTGTGTAGCGAAATGTAGCGGAATTTTACTACAGGTGTAGCGAAATCGCTTCTTTCTGTGTTGGCAACACTGGCCCATAGCCCAACGGTCAGTAGCACGACAGGCTTTGAACGATCCTCGCTGTTTGTAATTTGCTTGCGGGTAAGTTTTTTGTTGAAATTATGGCGCCAAGTAAATTTTGTGCTAGCATACGTAGTTTTAAGGGAAGCAGTTAGCAAACAAGTTCGACCTATAAATTTTATAGAGTGCATTCATTTTTTACCATCAAAAAAATTTCGCGAAAGTTTAAATTTTAAACAAATGAACAGTTTGACAGCAAGGGCGTGTGATGCTGATGTACGCGTCATGCGACTGGCATGCATATACCCCAAGATCAATACTTGTGTCACTTAGGAAATAATAATTTTTTTTTTTTTTTTTTTTTTTTTTTTTTTTTTTTTTTTTTTTTTCAGGAAACTAGTTACAGGTTTTAATAATTTTAACGAAGACTGTCTTCGGAGAGAAGTGGCGTTGGAATTTTACGATACAGGGGAAGTTCCACACAAGAAAATTATGGCAGTTATGCGTGAGAAAAAGGATATACCTTTTCATTAAGTTCCACGATAAGATTTTTGCAAAGCGTCGGTTTTTGATCAAAGAATAAATAGCATCACAACTGCTTGGACACGGAAGATGAGTTTGTGCAGACAATACAAACTACAACACAAAGGGGAATTATGTTTTCCAATGCTACACACAACTGTAAGTAAATGAAAATTAACACACATGCATTTTACAGTCGTTATTAACACCTAAATTTAAGCGTCATAACGTTTTTACAA
This sequence comes from Dryococelus australis, assembly GCA_029891345.1. Taxonomy (NCBI): domain Eukaryota; kingdom Metazoa; phylum Arthropoda; class Insecta; order Phasmatodea; family Phasmatidae; genus Dryococelus; species Dryococelus australis. The sequence goes on along the minus strand of CM056995.1, from coordinate 30,789,592 downwards.
CGAACTGTCAATTTTATCAGTTCGTCTGTTCAGGTAGTCTCCTAACATATGCAAATCTCCAAGTATATCTCGTACGTGTTTCATAGGTTTCCGTTTCTGCTATATTCATGTATATACTGTTGAGATTTCACGGTACACGTGCTATGACGGGATGGGTGCTTGATATATGTAGTAACAGGGCTTGGGACCGCTCGCTGATAGGCCGACACTGAGCGGCAAAATGTTCTGTTCCTGGATATAGTTTTCCAACCTGTTGGGACGTCATACATTTTTATTGGTAATTTATTTTGATATATATATATATATATATATATATATATATATATATATATATATATATATATAGGCGTAGTTTTGAGAATATGTGTTTTCATTGTTAGCCGCTAGGTGGGGTGACCTATCGCGCACTTGGTCCAGTGTGTGACGGCGTTGAACGCCACTATAAAGCGTCTCACTCTTCGATTACAGTGTAATGGACATTCACTCTCTCTTTCCAATACATGGTTTCTGTCGTTAACTCTGTCCTTGTTCCTGCGTGCACTGTTGCCTGATGTGTTATCTTTATCCAGCCTAAAAAAAAATCATCGTCATTTTCGTTGTTTGCGCGCACCTTGCAGTCACAATGAGAGGGTTTCTCACAGGCTTCAGTTTCAAAGGAGCAGCTTAGCTTTGCGTCGCAGGATTGGATTACTTCACGAGTTGGCAGGGAGGTAAAGATGTAAAAATTATCTTAATCAGGATGTTTCCTTCACCGCCCATTCGTTCCTCAGCTTGCCAGTTACGTCACAAAGCTGAAGCAATCCGGCAACAGTGAGCGCCATAAGCCCTGTACTACAATCTAAGCCTGAGAAGTACTGTAGAGAGTCTGTTGCGAACTGCCTCCGTATGAACAGCTGATTACGTCGCACGGCAGTTAAGCAGGTCGTTTCTCGCCTCCGCAACATGACGACGGTCGGCTTTATCCCGACGGGCAACTAGTTTTCTCGTGTTCGACGCCCGACGCCCTTGTTTATGGGTTGTGCAGTTGATGATACAGTTTAAGTTGGCTTTTGGCTTAACGGAAATTATTTCGTCGAGATACGTTAATGTTACGTCGCCACGTAATTAAGATTACGGCTTGCTATGTCTTTTGTTCCGTGCTGCGTGAAGACGTCGCTCGAGTGGAAGCCGACGTCGTCCTAGCTCAGCGGGACGCCGCGGCCGATCTCCGTTCAATTACACTTTGTGTATTCCTCCGCCTTATGTAATATTAACATTGCCATTGGCATCATCACTTTAGTCATGCGCCAGTCAAATGAATCTCTGATGTTAGGATAAAAGTGAATATTTTACAAATCTATTCATTTTAATACTTCGATGGATTAAAAATAAAAACAGAGAGTAAAAGAAATAATTAAAGTTATCACACGTGGTTATCTAACACTTTGTGTTCGACGTTAAGATATGGAACTACTTCCCACCTATCGTTGCCAACTTTACTGAGCACATGACACTCAATGCGCCCGTTGAACTATATCCCGGTAGGGGCAGTGACTTTTTCTAAGGTTGATTTCAAAAGTGCTCACTTTATCGTGAACAGGCTTTACTACGTTGCAGTAGGAGCTGCGGATGCTGGATACTTAGTTCTTCAAGGGTTTGTCCCCCAACGCCGATCATACAGGTACGATGACGACGTGTAATTATCGCGGGCACGGATTTGCGACGATTTTGTGTGCCTGGAAATTTTTTAGATATCCTAGTCAGCCAATAATGTACGGTCTAAGCCCTCCTCCGTGCTGGCCGATGCATTACATTTACGGATGAATTTGCAATGGGCAATGTCACTGATTGCCAAAAGTTCTGTAACTATTCAACTATGGTAATGCCAAGTAACTATAGTAATTCTCTTTAACGAAAATAATTGTTCCTTGATTTGTAGTTACCGTGTTCACATTAACTGGGGAAACGCTCAATTCTATTATACCGAAACAACCAGCCTATATACAGAGTGGAGGGAGATATTTACTGTTTAATACATGGACGAGTGAGGCAGACTTTCATTGACATTATTTATAAATGTAATAATACAATTTATATATACCTAAAATACGAGTAAAGATCAGTTTAACCAGTAAGTGGATACTTTCACGTTAACAGAAGCAAAGTTTGTGATTCATGGCATATTTGGGAAACAACCAAACACAACTTACTTGGTGTAATTTTACAAAGCTTTGATTCAAAAAGTGCGAAGAAACCGCGAATAGTATATAGTGTCAATTACAAGTGTAGCACATACTGAATACTGTACGAGCAGCACGTTACAATAAAAAAGTTATTAATTGACTCTGGCTTCATCACAGTAATCGGCGAGTAAAATATGCGAAATACTTAGTTTATCAGAGAAAGGGCATTTTAAGAAACTCTCAAAGCCCTAGAAAAACGATAGATAAAATAGTGGTTGATTTTCATCACTAGCAACGAATCGAAAGAAAAAAAAAAATTCATCGTATTTGCATGTAACCGAAAGTCTTCATTGCCAAGAATTTCAAGGCAACAAAATGTCAGAATTCGTTAGTTCGCACTGTGGGGGAAAAAAGTTTCATACTTCTTTAATTGCTTTCAAAGATTTGTCAATTTTTTTTTTGGTCAATGTCTGTAACCCTCACCTTCTTTGTGGTTTCCTGGTTTTTAACGAAAGCCGAGTTTTCCTGGTTTATTACATCATTTTCATTTTCATTTTTTCGAATCAAAATATGTTTAATAGATTTGGTTTTTTAGAGTTTTCCGTTACAGCTTACTTTATTTTTTTTTGCAAAAAAAATTATATTTAAGAAAAATATATTCGTTTAAGCTACTTCTAATATTGTAAAGGTACAGTTATTTTCGGTGAAATCTATATTATAGGAGTACTTTTAGTGTATAACAAAAATATAGATTTTCATAAATCGATTTACAAGAAAATTACTATTACACTTATTAACAAAAAAATTTAACACCATGAACGAATTGCGAGAGTATAACTAAGGTTACTACAAAGTATAGTCACAGTCTGAAATGTGTCCCATTTTGTGTTTAATGTGGTTTTCTTCCGCATATGTGCATCTAGGGGGCATACATGTCCGTTCATCATTCATAGCTGCAAGACATAGAATAAGGCCCTAGTAGCAGTTTATGACTCAGAGACAAGTTCTGTGATCACACAGCATGCCCCGAAGGCGCATTCGACAGACCTTGGCCCAGCTAGATGAGTTTGAGAGAGGTCGCATTGTCGGCCTCCGAGAGGCAGGTTGGACGTTTCGGCATATTTCCCGCCACTTGAGCCATTTTGCCTACACTGTGAATCGGCGTTGGACCGCAGTGGGAACAGGATGGTACACACGCCCATCAAGAAGGCCCGGGTCTACCCGGCGGACCATCGCAGGGAGGATCGTTTCATCGTACGACAGGTTATAAGCACTCAATGGGCGTCGCTGATCACCATCCAGGGATATGTCACTGCAGCTGGGTCCACCAGTGCCATATACAGGTGGATAGCAAAGCGGGATCTATTGTTGCGGCCTCCATTGCGACGTCTAGCATCACGACGTGAGCATCGTCGAACACGTGCGTCCACCTGCCGTACACGGGCAGCATGGCAGTTTGCGCATTGGCGACGAGCTGTGTTCAGCGACCAATCATGGTTCTGTCCACCGAATTCGAGACTGGAGACTTTCCGTCCAGATCCATGATCCACGCTTCATTGTAGATCGACGCACCACCCCCTACGAGAGATGTCATGGTGTCGGGTGCCATATCCTACGATTCCCGCGCCCCACTGGTGGTGATTGATGGGACCCTGACAGCACTGCGATACGTCCAGGAAATCCTGCGATTGTGTGCGCTCCCCTTCCTGGTGCATCTTGACAACCCCATTTTCCAGCAGGATGGTACCTGCCCTCACACAGTACGGGTATCCCTGGCCTGCCCTCGTGATGTCAACATACTTCCTTGCCCGGCAAGTTCCCCCAAACCTCGCCCATCGAGAAAGTTTGGGGCCAGATTGATCGGCAACGTTGATCAGCGGCAACTATGTTTGATTCTGATGGTCACTTACGCCAGTTGTGGCAGAATCTTCCTAAGGAGAACACTCGAGACGTTTGTATGCCTCCATGCCCTACCGTATCGCCACCTCCCCCCGTGCTACAGTGGTCCAACACCATACTAAGTGCATCCTGCAAGTGTTGGTTTCCTGCAATACATTGTTGGTGTGGTACACTATTTTGATGTTTTGTGTGTGCATACTACCAAGTCCCGTCCATGTACACTCTTACGTGTCTCTGTGATGGCACATTCAGGGTGATGAATATTTTTTAAATAAGTGTTTTCGGTAGCAACAGTATTATTATTTTAGGCAAATTTTTTTTGTTTTTTCAACAGAAATGTAGGTATTCAATAAAAACACATTATTCATAAAGAACAATTTCAGACACAACAAAATTCCAGATTGGTAAGTACGTACATTCTTTAGACAAAATAAAAGTTTTGTGTAAGGAATATTGTTGAAACACTTGATATTTTATAAATACAGTATCAATTTTTAAAATTTCGTTTTAACTGTCCAGCATAATGAATTTATATAGTTTTCGCGATCAATAATTGACTACAGATGGTAGGGTCTCGAAGGATGGTATTTGGGGGTGTTTACCCAAAACGATAACCATTCATGCTGAATTAGAAGACAAGAGATGCAGGACGCTCCTTGATCTCTTTATTGCCGACAAACAAACATGGCGGTTTTCAATCCTTTATTTTGTCCTAAATAATTCATTTCTTTTGAAACGATATTAAAAACGACAGTTTTCTCGGCGGTAAGTTATTTACCTGCAGGAATCTTCTGGTGCTATTGTCCCAGGAGACAAGAACGAAGAGTGAGTCGACGCGACAGTAGTTATAAGACGCTGAGTAATTCAATGTCTGCACTGAGAGCGACCCGAATGGCAGCCTGTGCGCCGACAGTGTTTTTGCCAGCCTCCACACCACGGATGATGCACTGGATCCTGCCGAGCAAGAAAACAACATTTCTTCATTACTTCCAATGTAGGTTTCATTTACATCGCTGTTCTATAATTTAATGGCTCAAAACCCACTTAACATACCTACACATGGTCTAAAACCTATACTTGCAAAACACTCAAACTGCAATCCGTTTTAATATACCTCTCCAGTTCATCATCAATTTACAAATCATGGGCGTGGCTTTACCAATATCGTCTTTAATCGGGATAAATTCAACGACATGTTCCATGTATGCAGCAAGTAACACGTCTTGAGTGCAGTTTAGAGGAAGGGTAGAGACTCTTAACGTTTTAGAACTAATGAAAATAGCGCCATCAAATTTTTATCCCCCTTATAACTAAAAATATTTGGTATACCCACTAGCCTAAATATTTTAGATTACAAAACAACTGTGAGCATGTATTTGAGATTGAAACTCACTGTTTGCTGCATTCTGCAAAGCAAGTTAGAAATGATCTTCCTTGTGATTACCATAATAATTGTGTAGAACGTGGCGATCGCTCAAAATCAAGCATTGGACAATGGGAGGCCATCAGTAAGTATCGCCAGTTAATAGCTTATTTAGTCATTTGATAATTGTCATGAATAGCATGCGGGATGTGGAAAGTTCGACCGTGGCCGGTTACATTTGGTGATCTTCGCCAAGTGGTTTTTCTTCAATACCCGAGACAAATTATTGTGCAGTTAATTTACCGAAATTCTCAATTTCTCGCTCGTTTCATTAAGAGCCGTAATAGTCTCGGTGAATAAATTTACATTAAGAATATTATATCAAAAGTTTTATTAATGTGTTTGAGAGGAAGGCGCCTGAAGGAAAACAATTAGGGCTTGGTGAAACACGTTTTCCGATATCGGGTGTGTTAACCAGCAACCGTATCTGGGGAAGAAGATCATGTGCGAAAAAAAATGTTTGGACACAACCAGAAGGCATTCGTCAGATTTCACCACGGTCGTTCCTCAAAGGTTCAATGGAAAGTTAAAAAAAAATTATATCTGGATAAGAAATCTTTGTATGCAGCTGATACTGCCATTGTGAAAACCTCAACATGAAGTAGAGACTAGTAAAATGTCAGGGCGTTACGATGTAGTGAGGACAAACCAACTTTGTATACATCTCGGAAATCCCAACAAGCCTCCGAAACAAATCACAGATTGCAAGTTAGTGAATGTGCGGCGTGGTTTTATGAAAAACACAACTATAGGATTTTTTTTTCATGAGCAGACTGTGACTGGGAAGATTTGCCTGGGCTTGTTTAGACATCGTGCTATCCTTCAGACCCTTCTTCTGCAAACACGTGTGATTTTACGAGAAGGGCGGGGCATTCACGCAGTAAAATTTGAATGTACACTGGTCTCTGGCTTGTAAAACTACAAGGGTTGACATTGTAATATACCTCAAAGAAATATTTGTGCTATATTGGCCCATATCGAAGAACTCAAGCAACACGGCGGACACTCAACGACGTAGAATCGTATATAGCTGTTTGTGCAAAGAAAAAAAAAAAACTCTGGGTGATATAACGTGTAGTTGCGTGCGAAAAAATTTACTGCAAATTTGAATAACGTGCAAAACTTAAAACAATTCAAATGATCATAATAAAACTACAACAATTCTAAAACACGTGACTCTCACCTGCTCATTTACGGTTAATGTTTCTTATCTACACAGAACCCATTAAATAAATGCGTTCTTTTACACCAAATAACTTCACTAATATTTTGTAGGTACTTATAGTTATATTCTCCACAAATATAAGTATAGGCTGTTCACGGTAAAATGAGCACTTTTGAAAGCCCTGCTTAAGATCTACTTGCATGCACGTTGTGCATTATTCTACCTTATACTAAATTAGTGTTGCCACGGGCCTCAACGCTATATTTATGCGTCGGGCAAATGAAACTGTGAAATTATTAAAAAAGTAAATACATTACAATTCTGCTCATTTTGATACTTCGGTGCATTAAAAAAAACAGAAAGTGAAATAAATAATTAAAGATATCACAAATGGTTATAACACTTTTTATTCGACGTTAAGATACGGATTTACTTTCCATCCAACATTACCAATTTTACTGGGCGTATGTCACTCAGTGCGCCCGTTAAAATATATGCAGGCAGTGGCAATGACTTTTTTCAAAGGTTGATTTTAAAAGTGCTGATTTTATGGCGAACAGTTTTTATAAGCTTGCATGTTAAGTTGGCCTTGAGGTGAAGGGTGCGGAACAATCAAGCAATAGACGTGAATTTTAGTCCACGCGGTGGCATGGCATGACTTTTTTCCCGTCAATTATATCTGTAAATTATTTCCCCCTAATATATTTTTTTTTAATCATAACACTTGTTTTCTAGAACAAAAATAATAATTTTATGTACACTTATCGATAGTGTAAGTTGTAATACAAGCCCATCATTTTTTAATATTCCGGTGGCTCAGCTGTTAGCCCGCTCGCCTCGCACCAAGGCGAACTGGGACGATGGACGATGTGGTCGGTGTGTTTTCTCGGGGGTCTCCCGTTTAGCCCGCCCACGCATTCCATCGTTGCTCCATTCTGACCTTACTTCACCCTCATCGGTTATCAATACCTCGTTGCTATGGGCTATTCAAGGTAAATGGAGCACTTTTGGAAGCCCTTTCATTTTGATTAATAGTCAACAGATATATTTAATTTTAGCCTTTGACGTTTACTTCAGAGTGCGGTGGAATATTCACATTGTGTGTATTAGTTACATGGCCATATTTATTTAAATATGTGGTTATAGGGTAAAAAATGGCTGAAAGGAAAAAGTAACTTTGGCTTCAAAAGTGGTCACTTTAACGTGAACAGCCTATAATAGACGCCCAAATCTCTCTACTCAACACTCAACAACGATTATATGTTTTACAAATGTTACGAGGAAATTTTTTGTATTTCTACAAAGGACTTTCTTGGCTACTGGGTTCCCAAAGATTTTTCGTGTGGTGAGTGAGTGAAATGATTACGGGGGGGGGGGGGAGGGGGCTTAACATCGAGGTCTTGTGAGCAGATGAGGGTGATTGAGGTGAGTAAGGAGCAAACCCCGGAACAGGAGATCCCTGAGAAAACCCGCCGACTAAGGGTGTCGTTCCCACATGCGGAAATCCGGGAGCGACCCCGTCGGGAATCGAACCCGGTTCGATTTGGCGGGAGGCGAGTAGTCTAACCACCACACCAGCGCTGTCCCGGATTTTCATAGTAAAAGTACAGGAATTCTTTTACAGTGTACCGCTGGAGCCGTCCGCCTCGGAAGAGACGAAGAAGATGCAGCCCGACCGGTAGCGGTGCATGGCGAGCAGCACGTCGCGAACACACGTCGTCGGGTCGTCGGACCGACGACGAGCGACGACGACGACGACGACGACGACGACGACCAGCGACATGAAGAGGCTCCCGCCGGCACGCATTCTCACGGCTACCCGCGAAGTAAACAAGTGAAGGGCGATGGGGTCGTCGCGTGCTCCGAACCTCCCCGGGTCCAACCCCTCTTCCCGCTTCGTCGTTAATAATCGGCGGCCGTCGGGTGAGGGGGGGGGGGGGGGGGAGCAAAGTATGGCTGATGACGCGCATGCTAGCTTGTTGTCCGCTTTATCCTCCCGCGCCGCTCCAATCGTTTGATTGTCGACGAGACAGCGAGTTGTACCAAATATCATCGACCCTGGGCGTGGGAACTTCGTAACATGTCTATTTCAGAGATGTCCAGGAGCGGTAGTTCGCCGTTAAACGGCCACTTCTAAAATCCGTTGGAGGGGGGGGGGGGCGATACCTAGCCCATAATTACTTACATTTTCGTGCCAGTGCGCTACAGGTTTCGCTGAATAAACTGCTACTAAACGCTGTTCACACTAAAGTGGTCATTTCTGAAACCTCTGCTTCAAATGTGAATTATTTCCTTTTGTACTTTCGTAAAATACTCATCGCGGTCTAATTAAGGGGTGTCACTACACGCGATCTTGGATTTTCACTTTTTTTTTTCTATAAGTACCATTTAAGAAATTTTAACGAATTTCTCCGCACGACATGAAGTAAATAATATATCCTCAAGCTTCACCAAACTATTACATGCCTAATTGCCATGCAAGAAATAAGTACATGTTTTCATGCTGGCGTTTACAGAAATGATCCTGGCAACAGTTGTCTAGCTCTACATGTTTTATAACATGCACAAAGAAATGTCCCCACGCCTTGCCGACGCCCGAAATGAAATACAAAAATATGTGAAGCAAGTTACGGCAAAAATTCCCGAAAATCCATGATGGCTGGGACTGATCTCCCTTAACGACTTTATTCACGCTTCAGTCAAATGAAGACGTCGAATTATTTGAAACTTAAACATGTTACTAATACGTAAAATAATGGTTTGCATTAATTTTAACATTACACTCGCAGTAGAACATCAGGAATTAGAACTTTGTTACTTTACATTCTTCCGACTTACCTGGAGCCCTGCCCACTACAGTATACACACTGAGAAAAAGGAATTGTTTAAACAACCAAATAAATAATGTTGACTATTATTTTGCTATTTCAAACCAACTATTGATAAATCAATTGTTGAATAAATTTAGTGATTTTTTTGTTTTGATCAAATAATTTTGTTGGTGTATTTTTTTTTTTCAAATCAAACTAATGTTTTGCTGACTATACCATATCTTTCATGTATGGTCTGCTCAAATATTTATCTATATCAATTTTGCAGAAATCTTGTATTTGTTTTTAAAATGCCTACACATGCTTGCTTTTACGAAACGATTTATTTAAATCAACTATATATTTGCCGAACTATTTTGACATGGTATATGTTGGAAACGTCCGTCCAACGAGCTTGGTTGGAGAGAGCGAGTGCAATATGGCAGACCAAGAAACAAGAATTCTCGTAATTGCATGTGGATTTAAAAAATTAACACATATTTTTGAAGGTGTGTGAAGTTTTTTTTTTTTTTTTTTTTTGTTCCTATTGTCAATATGGATAAATTTCGGTGACATTTCATAGTGTTTCAAAACGTTCGTGCTATACTGCCCTTTTTATAAATATAACCTATATTTAAAGTAATAAAATTACTTTTATTGCGTTGCTGAGGTGTGTTTAAGAACAACGGCAGGTAATTAGAACCATGAGGGGATAAAGTAAAGTTATTCGAAAACTACTACGAATTCTTAAAATTCGACACGTGCACTGTAAAAAAAAATAATGCTTACTCCTAGTCGATTTGCAACTATTTGATAATTGTGTAATACATATTTTCTTATTAAAATTCATTTTTGTTGTCTAGTCATACAAGCTGTCCAACATGGCTCTTCTATATAGGTGAAGTACCGCACTCTGGAGTAAAATTCACGTACATAGCGGTGGAAAATCCCATAAATAAATTATTGAACATATTAATATTAACTTTTTTAATATCATGCAGTCGCTGTGGTGTAATGGATAGCGCATCGGCCTAACGTACTAAAGGCCCGTGGCTCGAGCCCATCCCCTGGCAAATGTCGCGGATTTTAGAGGTAAGATTTCGGTTACTGTTGTCGGAGGATTATAGTTAATAAGGAAAAAAGGTGAATTCCACCCTCAATTTTTTCACAGTGTGTAATTTACGGCATATGAAGGGACATCGTTCGTGCCCTTGCCGTAAGGGCACAGACATTCATATTTAAAAAAAATTATATGGTTAAAAAAGTAACACTAATAATTAAGTCGAATAAATGCGTGTCTGGTTTAACTAAATGATTTGGTAAAAAAAATATCTTAGTAGCCAAATAAATGCACGTTTGTTTTAACACTGGCATATATCTGGTTCAACAAAATGATTTGGTTAAAAGTAATTGTTTCATTAATCAAGCTTCTTGGTTGTTTTAACACACATGTGTTTAAATATAGCTTATATTACATATAAATATGTAATATAGTGTGTAGGGAGCTGTGAAGAACACACACAAGGCCTCCTCGTTGCGATAACCAATTAGATATAATCATATTATATATATATTGTGTATGGTGTAGAATTAGCATACGCAACAATGGGACAACACATATAACACTTGAGTGACCAGGCTGCACAGCTGACTTGCAATAAATCAGTGCGAAAGGATGCGATCTTACCTAGGCTGCCTCTGTATAATTACCCGGTGCAGTCCTGGGCCGGTAGGGGAACAAGTTTATTACCGTTAGCACACTCTAGAAACTAGCGTTTGGCACGTACACCATTTATGTGCGTACTTCAAAATAAGGCAGACAATTGAAAACTCTAGTAAACACATATGCGAGACCCTGGGTAAGAAATAGGTTAACTTAACAATACAGTAGAGAAAACGACAAAACAGATACGCCCTTTGAATATATTTAATTTATTATACTTTTCATTTCCTTTAGTATTGTAATTGTTTAAATCAGAAATAACTAAAAAAACCCTGATGGCAATATGAGAAAAGCTATAAAGACACAACACTATCCTAACAACGCTAAAAGTGGTCATGCCTAGCCTACTTGAACCCTTTTTACGGTTACGTGACATAGCTTGCCAGAGTGAATATATTGGTTTCAAAATCAAATTAATTAAACTGTTCTCTGTAGTAAATATTACGTTAAAACAAATTGTACTCTCACTAAACAGTCTAGCTCTGGTAGAAACTACTCTTATCACAGGGTTTGCAGTGGGCGTATGTGTAATGGAAATTGACATACTTATAAAAGTCAAGATGGCGTCGCTTGTGTACTGATGCTAACGGACATCGAGCTGAATCAAACTGTAAATAAAATTAGGTCCAGATGAAAATGTCAGATCTTTTTGTAGGATTTATCTTTTAATCACCAAGAGGATTGAAGGTAGGATGCTCTTGCAGGATTTCGCATAGCAGGATTAAGGTGGAGATACGTGGAGCTCCGCTCTACACGTACATAGACGACGTGTTTAAACTATCTAGCTCCTGACCACTTAACCTCGCGAATGGGCGACCATTGACACAAGCTCCATTACTGGTTACAAGTTTACTTAAAAGTTAGTTCAGGGAATGTCTACACACCCTAAAACTAATTTAAAGTCTTGCCTCTCCGTCCACTTCAGACGGGAGGTCCAGCGTTAGTCTCTGCAGGCTGACGCTAGCTTAAGCGGGCCTATAGCTTCAGCCAATCAGCAATCAGGATTGAAACCTGCGGGCCAATGGGGATCAAATCTATTTAAACCACCCACATGAACCACTTCTAACGACCTAAATTAAGAAAAACCAAAGAATACTTGATCTTGGAACTGAGATATAATACAATAAAAAGTAGAAACACTTTACCAAAAATAAATATTAATTATATAAAAAAATACACAATAAAAATTAACTAGCCTATCAAAATTACACATAAATATTATTGCCACCATACATCTAATTTTTTAAAATCTTATGTGTTAGAAGAAATAAAATCAATAAAAATAAATAAAATTTACATAGGCAGTTGAAATCATATAAGTGACATGTGTGAAAAATATTACTTTAACTCTTGTATGACCATATGTGTAGCAATAAGAACAGGAAAAATAATATAAGTTAAATTTAATGCATAAAAATCCTATTTTCATGGGTGTTACAATGTTGAAGTTCAACAGAATGATTTGGTTAAAAGAAACTACTGCTGTGGTTCTGCCAAACCTGTGAACTGACTTCATTCGCAGTGTATATCGGTTATTATTACAGCAATATGACATTGTTGAAACAACGAAATAATATCAAACAAATAATTTTGTTGCCCCGAGCAATAATCTTGATTTCTAGTAGACAAATATACAATTTGGTTATTTCAAACAAGTTCCATTAAATCCTACCAACAATTTTTCACAGTGTATCCGGCTAACAAGGAGTGTTTTTTGTTTTAATACTGAGTTTTAATGTGCTCACTTTGCTGTAAACAACTTTTTTTTTATAGGAGGTGTGATAATTTTCTACTGCGTGGCTTTGTGATGTGAAGTGAATTTTTTCTATGTATTTAAGAGGTTAATTCCTTCTAAAAAAAATTACAATTAATTACTAACAGGAGTTACAACAAACGAGAAAATTTGCCATTTGCCATTGGCTTATCCCATGCTCATTCTTCCTTCTTTTGTGTCCGTAACCCTGTGCCAATAGCATTGTCCGTAATTCCATATATAGCATAACGTACACATATTTCTAAATTAGTTTCTCCACTTTACCTATCAGGAGTGTCAGCCATCCCCAACACACTACGACGCAAGGAGCAACACCTTCCCCTCTCGCAGAATACACAATGGATACACGGCAGCATCTCTCTCCCCCCCCCCCCCCCCAAATTCATAATCTCATTTTTCAATGGCACGGACAATTTTACACACACGTCAGAAACCAACGACGGAATACTGATAGTAAAATATCATTGGAATACAAGATTTCAAAACAAAAAAAAAACAAAACATATATTGCTTCAAAAATAACATATTTCTGGTTTAATTTTTTGTTCTAAGTTTTAGTAACTTTAATTATTTTTCCAAGATTTAAAAAATATGCAATTCCGAGTGGCAATTTTAAAAAATAACTTATATTACAGAAGAAAAATTACTTTAATTTTTTAAAGCTTCTACTTGTGCAAGTTCCGATAACATGTGGGTTAGAAATTTTGCTCATAAGTACCAATAACTGAACATATTAATTGACTTCCATCGCAAGTATTTTCTTCTTCAAAAATTTTATATTGATATTTATGGCTTTCAGTTGTCACCATCACAGTAATTTATAATATGTATTGTTAATATCAAGCTATTAGGTTAGGAAGTGTTATATGTACTATTTCATAGCCACTGCAAGGTTTGTTTTTATATTTGTACATGAGATCACATATATGTTACCAAACACTCACTATAGTGCAATTCGTTTTTAAAAACATATACATGTGTCAGTATGTACCCACACAGGAAAGGGTAATTTATTCTAATATTTATTTTCATCATAGCAATATTTTACTAAAATATATTTGTAATTTCATGTAGACCAGTATTGGGCAGTAGCGAGTCAGTACACGGACAGAAGAGTGAGGTTAGAGTTGACCCACGGCTACAGTGATGTATACCTTAAATTAAAGACCGCCATACACCAAAGCTAACTCTAAAAGTTGTCGTTCTTGTTATAAGAGTATTCATGTTAGAATTAAGATGTGCATAATAAATTATCTCCTTCCTTGCCTGTACTCACGTAATAGGTTCAATGAAATATATTTTATTAGGGACAGATTGTGCTGGTATAAAATGTGTATTTTAAGGTTAAGTTTTAAGGAAAAAGCCCACATCACCGACGTGGCCAGTTACTATTTAAATAAGGTTTTAATTAATTTTTTTATAATTTTATTAATCAGTTGAAAGTGTAATTCTTGTTTGTCATTTTCATCAGTCGACACATCCAGCCACTGTGTCATTAATTATAATTAATTTGTAATTTTCACGTACTTTTTCATAATCACCCGCCAGAGCTCGCCAAATTGGAAAACTCGGTGCCAAGCAGAATTAGTGGCATCTTCGGCACTCAGTGAGGCGGTCGCTGTACCGGGCCTCTCTGGGAATGGATAATTTTTTTAAATAAAAATGTAATGCGCCATATGCAAATATTGATTACTGGAACCTTTTATATCATCTCTGTATCCCAGAGAGAGTACCATCCCACAACCCCGGTGTTTTGTAAATGCCGGGGACGTAATGTACCATTAGTCTTTGTATAGTCTTGTGCTTGTTTTTTCGCTTAGGAGCACGAAGAGCTTAGTGGCGAATTGTACCATGTAAGTGCCCTGTTGGGATGTCTATAAACAAACAGTGTGGCGATGAGTTCATGTGTTTATTTATTTCTGGCAGCTTCTCAGTCTTATAACCAGATATACTACTTGTAAATATCTGTGATGTATTTTTAGGGCATGAGGGGGCCCAAAACACACGTCGGGAGTGAGAAAAGCATAGAGGGAGGCTCAGGAGGTGTAGGCAGTATGGGTGATCGGCCGTACGACCCTAGGTTAAGAGTACATAATGTCTGCTGAGCGGACTGGCGCCCCCTCTTGCAAAAATCCTTCAGAGCCTATAACTGATCCACATAACCTCACACACTCCCCTGGCCCACGAGCCTGGATGTGTCAATTGATTATCCAGCCATGTGACTTTCATTACCTGCCAGAATATCCATCAACCATACCGTACTCAAAACCTACTTTCCATGCAAAAACTTTCCCGGAAAAATTCTCACCGTCTTTTCCCACCAAACATTCCTGCTCACACTTTCGCAGCATTTTCTTGTGCGTCATGTGCGACCACGTGCACCTACATGCAACCATCCTTTGAGCTTCGGTTCCAATGGGAAGTTTGGCGCCGAATACTACAGTGCTACGAAGGAACAGACCAGGCCACCATTTGTAACCAGGGAGAACCTGTGATGCTGCAAAAGCCTCCATTATATTACATACCAATTGAGAGGGGAAGAGGCACTTGCTACCCCCTCTCCATCTCCACCACACAGTGTCCGGGAGGACTACCTCTACCCTAACGTGACGTATGGGTGACAGCCGCGAACCAAGGACCACGTGATTGACAGAAGACAACAAAAACATTGCATTTATACATCAACCATGCCGCTTACATGATATAGGGAATTTTAACTGGACGATGACAAACAGTGAAAATTCTCCTCTGTGTACAACGTGCCTATGACATAGCCTAACCGCAACCCACCATTAATTGATGTATCAGAGAAAGGTATGTGCAAGTATCACAACACAACGGCATTGCATCGCTTGTGCCAAGCCATAGGAATCATGAACCTGGAACTCAGTGGTGGGGAAATCGCACGTACGATCTCTTGTCAGAACAAGGAAGTATGCACCGGTGTTTGCATCCATGGGAAGTGAAGGGCTTCATTAACCTGGTCTGTAAGCCGAACCTGTGTACATGCCTGCCACTACCAACCAACAGTGAACCAACAATCTCGCATTTTCGCAGAACGATACACAAGTGTGCAAGAACAACATGCGAGGGATTGGGGAACACTACACTATTTTGTGGAGTTAATTACCAGAACTATCATGACCGCTGCATTACCGCTGAGGAACGAGCTATGAGAACAGACGAGCACTACATCCATGGGCATTCGCTGTCACGATACCTAATATGCACAGCATCCGAACCTAACCAAGCAGAATGAACAGCAGACTGGCAAGGCAACAACAACAACAAAAGGCCGTGCTGTTCGTCCCACAACAACCCCAGCGTTGATGATAGCCAGCCTGACACCAGTTGCACATTCAGCTCTGCTACAGTGTGAGGAACCGACGGTAAGCTACCCCCGAGCAAGAAATTGTACCATCGCCCCCGCAATACATTTCTGCTGCAGATATAATCATACGTACAAGACACCTGCACGATTTAAATCCCTGCCTACACATGCCGGCACATCCAATGAAAACCCTCTCGCCTTCTTTCACGATTGTGTGGGTCGCCTCCAGAGGTACAGGTAGATCAAGACGACTGAACAAATTGTATAGGAGAGCGATTTTTCGGTGACGCATGTCAGTGGTGGCGTGAAGTGAATTATGGCATGTCATGGGAAGAGTTCCAGGACACATTCAAGAACCGGTCACCCAGTACTTTCCCATCACTACGCGGACATGCAGTCAAGTAATTCTTGCCGAACAGTAGGAGGAATCTCTGTTCCAGTTCGCCACACAGAAGATTGGATTAATCTGCACTCATCATCCGGAACTTTCGTTACATGAGATCTTGAAAACATTGCGTGTTCAGCACGGGCTAAATACTGGGTCGTGTTAGCACCTGTCATCCACACCAGTGAGAGCAATTTCATTCAGACTGTGTTATTTTTGTATGCTAGTGTACCAACTCACATGAGTCGCCAACCCGCGCAGTCGCATCCTGTCTTCCCTGCCGACCAAAACAAAAGCTGCTGCCAGTGACGATGCATCCTGCCATGCAGCCATAATGTCAAGGAACGCCTTGATAACTTCAAGACCAGCCCGTGTCGTGAAGAATACACACGATCTCACACAGTCTCATCAATCCAGAGGCCAAAGCATTCCACCTCTGCCATGTCGTTGGTGCAGTGGGGCGCACTGGACCAACCAGTGCCCCACCTGGGCCGATTACGAACAGCAGCCAACATCATGTGCACCATCGGCGACTGGAAATGGGCATCAGAGGTAATACATCATGACATCGTCCACCCCAGAACCGCATCAAAACAACTGGAGCAGACACTGCAACAAATATTGTTACACAAATCTCCGGACAGAACAGCCGATTAATCCACATTGGTGTGACCGTAAACAAAACTCCGTATCGTGCTATTATTGCCACTGCTGCATCGCACATTTTCATCAGGTCTAGTTTAATCAATATAAGTCAAAATAAACCAGTGCGACAGACAATTAAACTAGTAACATGCTACGGCGACTGAACCATTGCAGGAGAAGTAAAAATCACTGTAAAAATATGGGACATTGAAACATTCACAACAAACAGCTTTCGTCTGTGTCGACATAAGTGAAGATGTTATTCCCTGCATGCCATGGCTTGTGCAACAAAACACCACAGTGGAACCGACTGCTAAGAGAATGAAGTATGAATTCAAAATCGAACATGTAGCGGATGTGGAAAATCAACTTGCTTATCATCTGTCACACAACCCCTGCGAAATAGTGGCAAAAGATAAAGAAGAGTGGGAGACAGTGTTACCACCTCTGCCACCAGTTCTTTCAATGCAAATACCAACTGTTGAATGTGCGGACATTTCCATGATGCATACTATACCCACACTGCCAGATTTGTAGGACTGCATGAAAAATGGAATAGTCAAAATGCCCGATCACAAACAAGTGGCTCGCCGCATGCACCAATAACACCGTAGAACAGCGGTGTGTATATGAAGACAGTGTTCAAACACAAGCTGACAGAAACAGTGACATGTGGTGCACGTTTGTTCCCATTTCTGCACACGATCTCGTGTTATGTTTCGCTCATAAATACCACATTGTCAGACACCCAGGGGCAGCTTAAACATGCTACAATGAGCAATACTACTTCCACTGGCCCAGAATCTCCAAAAAAGTTATAAGTTTTGTCCACAACTGCATCACAAGCATCATTTCGAGAGCCGGAAAACTGATGGTGTGCGACAGCAAAATGCACGTCTGCCTTCCAAGCAATTTGATATAGTCGCCCTTGAACTAATGGGCACATCTCCGCGGACTCCAGCCGGTAAGCATTTCATCCTCGTTGTAACCGATCTGTTCTCTCGGTGGGTCGAAGTTAACCCGCTATCATGCGCACATGTCAGAAAAATCGGCAAAGTCATGGAAAACAAGATCTTTTCACTTTTAGGTTATCCACATACTGTAGTTACGGACAATGGTACACAATTTACAGGCCACGTGTGGTGCGAATTCTGCAGTAAATAGGTCGTGCATCACCACACGACTGCAGTATACCATCCGAGAGTTCACCCAACAGAAAAACGAAACTAAGAGTTAAAAACACAGCTCAGACTACATGATGGGGACAATCATACACCATGGGCAGAACAGTTACCAACTACACTGTTTACACTATGCACCAAGACGAACCTCGCCATGGGAAAAATCCCAGTGCAAGTGCTACAATGTCACGACCTTCCCCTCCCTGGTGAGTTCACGAGCAGGACGAGGGAGCACACTAGCAGTCCAGCAGGAGGGGAAGAGGGAGAAGCACAAATAGAGAGAATGTGGTGCACCAGATGCAGGAAAACCAGGCTTGTTATATGCAGCAATGGATTCCTGCCATCACCCGACCCCTCCCAAGCCCCTTTCAGCAGCAGCTCTCCGAACAACACGTGTACTCAAAAACACATTTTCAATCAGCTGGACAGAAGAATTTCTGGGCAGGCTTCGAGGAACTGGAGCTGGCCGCATCAAATCAAAAATGCAATGGTGAACAACTGCTTCAAGATACAAATTAACCCACTCTGCACAGAAGTGTTCCACAGGGATGCCCTATGCCTCGCTCCGACTGGCATCGCGACACCCAGCGCCGATGAGGCACCTAGAAGAGATAACGAGTCGCATCATTCAGAAAATTCCGAAGTGGAATATCATGTAGTCAATAGTGAACAACCAACTACGCCCTGCCAAGTGACACCCAATGCATCTGCACCTACAGGTTGACACCATCCGCTCTCACCAAACCTGTTTGCCTGCTGTCACCGATGTCTGCTGTGGGGATCCGCACTCTACCGGGCGCTCATGCACACCTATTGAGGTATGCTCCGCTTCAGGCACATCGTTCGGGACACAACACGAGTGTGGTCAGTGGGGTCAAATGCAGCGCTGGTGTAGTGAAATGCAAGTGCAGTGCAAAAAGGTGTAGGGTGGCAGAGCAGCCCATGTGCGCTTGGGCACATGTGTACAAAAATAGAACCTGGGCAGAGAATATGAGATGCTCAAAGATGCTTCATCATGCAACAATAAGTAATTCAGTCCTATAGTGTTTTAGTGACCCCGCGGGCCTCAATGTGTATATTTGTCAGATGTACTTTTCATTCTTCACATGTTCCATCCACACTTATTTTCATTCAGTGTAATTTGCATATAAAATGGTTCTGTGTTTTGTGTATTTAATCATGTTGCAAGTGCAAGCAGTTAAGCAATGTATGTGTTGTTACCAAGAATTTGTGGTGTAAGAAAATAGTCAATGCAGCTTGCCTGCCCACCAACATTGGCCGGCATGCCACCCGAGGAGAATTAGTCATTCTACAGTGTCTCGAGGGTGTGGGCATGCAGACGGACGTCATTGCGTTTAGCATGCTCAGGCAGCACTTCAACTTCGATCACGAATTACTTCACTGCAATAGACTAAATACCAGAACCGTTCGTTTTTTATCCACCCGAGATTCTCCTCCCCTCTCCTTCTCATGGTATGCATCGCCTGATAAGGCATAAGTTTGAACTAATTATTTGTGACATCGTGCCGAGTTTGTGCAGCATTTCCTAATCGGCACATTAAGCCCGGCAGTTCTATCTAAAGTGTCTCTCATTACAAGAGTGTAAAAACCCACTGATTTATGCAAATGAACTGTGAGAGTCGTCATTCGGGTTACCTACGGACTTTTCGGGGTGCGGGCTTCCACATTCCAGCAATATCATTCAATAAATCTTCAAAGTGTTTTGTGTAATATTTATGTGTGTTTATTCGCCGTGTTCTGTATGGGTGTGTGGATCGCCCTGAGAATCCACCGTATATCACACGTACTTCAACAATTTCTACTTAAGGAGCAACAGCATTTGAACACTGGAAGGATGCCGCCTTTGGCCGTCGGCACAATACCCTGAGACAGTAGTGAGCTCTACACAACAAATTGGTATTGCACTCCATGCAATGCCTGGCGCCAAGTTATGGTCGACATTGTCGCCTCTGGTATTCTGGCAATTCGCCCTGACTTTTGTCAACAGTTCCAACATTACACTTAACAAAGCAATTCAGCTGCCAATAAGCCAACAATCAGGAGAAATTAAGGGAGGAGCTAGCATCACCGTCCACATCCACGACATAGAAACTGCGACAGTGGCCTTTGTATCGAACGAGATAAAGGAAGAAGCTATCCTCGGCATACCCTGGCTGACTGAGCATAATACAGTTGTAGAAACCTCTGTGAGAATAATCCGCTGGTGGGGGAAGAAGAGGAGGACGGTTTATAACCTGGAACCCCGACCAGCTGGGGAGGCTCCGGCTGTCGACCTCGATGAGGTGGACCACGCCATACCTCCGGAGTACTGCGAGGCGATGCAGCGGCTTCTCGACAAGCGCCGGGACGTTTTCTTCCATGGTGGACTCACTGTGCCGTACCACGGTAGCCAAATACACCATTCCGCTCCTCGACAAGACCCCGATTTATAACTGTCAAAGGCAGTACTACCCGCACCAATGCTAGGTCATACAGGATCAGATCAAGGAGATGCTGGAGTAGGGGGTGAACAATCCATCGGAGAGTTCATTTAACATCGCAATCACCCTAGCTCCGAAGAAAGATGGTACATGGAGGTAGATGTAAACAACAGGACAGCCACTACACCTACAGCTACGACGTGGACTACTCCCGCCATGCAGGTGTTGCATGTGAGTAGATACTGCAAGCGACGAGTCAACGGACTCCAGAAGAGGCGAGGGGCATCTGATGTGTGCCACTTTCTGACCACCATTCACCATTTCTGGAGGAGAAACTCTCCCAGCCAGCTGACTGATATTATCAGTACAGTGTAAAGCCATTGTGACATGTGTGCAGCTCAGTATGATTCGATAGGCGTTCTGTAGAAATATGTACTTAGGTTTTGTTTACATTGGTTTCCCAGGCCCTACAGTGTTTGTCTTCAGTTGTTTTGTTGTTTTCAATGCTAATGAGTGTTATATTCGTGTTAACATTATTTTCCAGGCCAATTTCATATTGAATATTATTTGCTGTCATGTGACAGCGTGGTCAGAAACGTGCCCCACGGTGTGCACCAGTTCGACATCTGTGCGACTACATGTTGCATTTTTTAATTGTGTATAATGCCCATGCGATACAGTTCTCACATGTTAATATTTATTTTAAACGGTTTTGTTATGTTGTTAAAGTATTTTCTATATTATTTGAGTGAAGCATATTGATGTGCGCAATGCACCAAAATATAAACAAACCTCGCAGCCATGTGGTTAGACTCGAAACACGTGGAATAGTTTGTATACATTTTTCAGTGTCCTTTTATTGCTTGTGAATGCTTTATTTTCTTGATTTAATATATTTTCTTAAATGGAACAATACTAACCAGTACCAATACTGGACATAGTTAGTGTTTTGTGTTACATCGGCAGCAAGCTATGTACACGGTAACGTAACATAACACCCACATGCCAAAATGCGGACGTATAATTATAAGTATTCTTTATATTTTTAATTCCTTTTGAAGTGTTGTAGTAAATTGATTTGTGTAAAAAAATATTAAGGTGCAAATGAATGCCGAGAAATCCAGGCACGTGCAGGGCTGTGAATGAAGAAAACATAAGGCACTGAGTTTAGGTTATGTGGCATGGTTAAGATTATTTTTACAAAAAGTTTTTTTTTAATTATTCAAGTGTGACTTATTATATAATGTTTTAATTGCTTCATATCAATTTAGGGTCACTTTTACCCACTCCATTACACTTGTTTATGTGTTTCCATGTAATTTTTGATCACATGATACAGTGGTGGGAGTTTGTGCTGGGATGGCAGCACCCCACTGCTAAGTTACTCAGTCGCCCCTTGGTTACTGCGTGAGATGTGTTCCGACTTCGGTACAACTCGCAATATTTTTCCGGCTCAAAGTTGTGGTTTGCAATTTGTTGTGTAAAAGTCCAGGCACACTCGGTTGTTAACGCAGTACGGATGACACAAGGGGTATATGACGCCTGCTTCTCCTGGCCACATGGTTCTCGGCTTGGGGCAACACCCACATGCGAAGTGCGGAAGGATTGATTCCCGTGATATGCGAGACACAGGAGTGGTGGCAGCAGGTGGCGTGCTTCCCCTGGGCCGGTTACTTGTCCATAATGGTAGCTGGCTGAAGTCATGGTCACGCTTTTGAAGAAGACTTGCTTCAAAATGGCGGACTTCCTCACACTTTCACTCAAATAGTGATTTGGTGCCAAATTCTTCACTTGCTGTTGTTGATGCATCTAGAACACTCATTAGCAATGAAAACAACAAAATAACTGAAAACAAATATTGTAGGACCATGGAAATAAATGTAAACAAAACCTAAGTACACATTTCTACAGCATTCCTATTCGACGAATCATACTGAGCTGCGTACACATCACACTGGCTGTACATGGTGCGAATGGTGTCTGTCAGCTGGCTGGGCGGGTTTCACCTCCAGGCAGGTTAATGGTCTAGGGGCCAGAATGTAGCACACGTCACAATGGATGCGAAAATTTTCTGATAAATTAATAACATTATGTCATCCATGTAAGGGGTTGTATATGCTTATGCTTCAGTCGA
Organism: Dryococelus australis; assembly: GCA_029891345.1. NCBI lineage: Eukaryota > Metazoa > Arthropoda > Insecta > Phasmatodea > Phasmatidae > Dryococelus > Dryococelus australis. The sequence goes on along the minus strand of CM056995.1, from coordinate 30,766,519 downwards.
CTATATCCATCGCAAGACTGGAGTGTCTGTAAACCAAGTCATAAAATCTTTGATGCACGAAAACTGCCAATCCTTTTAGGCAGTGCCACCATTTTTAATTATGTAGCTATCATGTTTGGTGATCTTATAGCGTTTCGGTTAATGCTATTATCAAATACTGTATAATGGAAATATGTGAAACTCCGAGCCCGAGCAATGCTGTCTATCAGCGAATGCGACGTTCGCACCATCTAGCGGCGATGGACTGATGAACACTCCTAGTTGTGTAGAGTAAAACGATAAAATATCACGAGAACCGACTACGTATTGAGCTTTTTTCTTTGTTTAAGCGAATGTATTTGTGTGGGTACTTTTCTGCTGTACTGCAATGGCAGGGAAATATGTGCAGTTTATGTCTGCAACCATTATAATGTGAAAAATGAATCTAAATAGTTTTTTTTCGTTTCCCCAAAGAATAAGATGTGTAAGTATACATTTATTTACAGATAAGTTTGCAGACTACAGTTTTTATTGATCTACTGCATGGTAAAAACGTATACACTACCTCCTTGTTTATTTAACCATAAAAATGAATAAAATACTACTAAGAAACAATTGATGAGCTTTATTTCAGTTATGGCCTGTGGGTGACGAGATGCAGAAGGGAGGATTTGGATGTGGTTTTTAAGAAATATGGAAGTGAGAAACTGTACAGAGTTTATAGGAGTTTGTTTTGTTCACTTTTTTGAGCATGATTTCAAATATCCCAACCTCAAAAGTCGAGGGTAAGTAGTATGTTAAAATTACTATTAATTCTCAGTGTCATTTTTATCATGCTAATTTTGTTGTAGGTGAATGTTGTTATAGATTAAGAAGTTTATATTTTTGTTTGCAGACTCAAAAATGGGATAGTGTCATCTTTAGAACTTTACTGAAATGACAATCTCACTGGCATTTGTCTAATGCGCAGGAGGCTGGCAACTAGTGCCAAGGTGTTGGTCAATAAGGAGCAGTGACTATAGTTTGGGAATCTCGGTGGAGATAATTACCCAGGGCGACAGGTATTGACGGGTTGACAATATTGTATATCGGAAAGCAGCTGTGGACTCGTTCCTCAGGGTCGTTCGGCCAACGACCACGGCACATCCTCCAAGTGCAGTTGCCATCTCCTCGTAGAATAAAAATTGATACTGACAGAATAACTCTCTTACTTATTGCGTTGTGGGATATCCGGGCTCCCCACGCACCTACACAAAGCACTGTTACTTATTACGCCGACTTGTGACCATTTCAATCATAATTGCACAATAAGTTATACTTTTTGAATTTGGCGATAGAAGGGCCATACCTTAAATGCCTTTTGGCGACTGGAAAAAATCCACACGTGGTAACTCGTCACTGCTGCAAATTATTCAGTAAATGATTACATTCCCGCCGGGAAATGCTTACATTGGGTGCTGCTTGCGAGCCCGTCAGCTCGGGTCATACTGTGCAAAAGACACATGGTCACATGAAATAATTTTAGTACAATTTAAGTCTACCCAGGCGATGCAAGCACTATAGTCCATTCCCGATTGGAAGCGACTAATGAAAATCAACCTTTGAAAAAACACTCTAGGCAAAATATCTCTACCTGTTTTTTCAATAACCTGTACTCCACAAATATGTAACACTACGGCTAATTTTAGAGTACTGTATTATTGAATAAATTAAACTTTACCTTAATATCTTCTATAACTTGTAGTATTTATTTCTTTTCAAATATGAATTAACAACAGCGAGAGCAGCGACGTGTTTGCAACGACCAGTAAGAAATAGTTCACAGTTAAAATGTTATTTTAACCTGGCTTTTTAGTATACTATTTGAAATTAAACGGTGCCTAATGAAATATTTGAATATTTAGGTAGCCCCGATGGCAACATATCTAATTTTTACAGCATAAAATAACAGTGCGAAATATAATGAGTGGGCCATAATGGTAAGGCATTGTTAGTATGCAGCAAATTGCACCTGTTATCAATTATAGCATATTTCATACTTATTACAACCAAATAATGAATTTTGAATTTATAATTTACAATTGAAAAGATATGTTAATGTTTGAATACTTATTTTAATATATATAGATATGATGGCGAGATAGAAACGAAGTGAAGTTGGCAGACGTAACGAGCCATTACATGGCGTGTTGCTGTTTTATCAAACGAAGCATAAATTTTACTTACACCGAAAAATACTTCAAATTACCACATCACGTTGGTAGATGTTGTGTTTTCAAACCTACCGTGGCAAGTTACGATGTTGTGATAAATCTGTGTTTCCGCGGCAGTAATAAATATACTGTTATGGTGAGTTTCGTTAACCGCTGCGTGTAAAACAGTGTGGTGTGGTTGTTTGGTGATAGTTAACACTGCATCTGTGTGTGCATCATTTAAAATATTTGATTTGAACTATTTATACGTTGGAAATATGAACTGTTGTATGACGAAGTTATTTATCTACATCTATGTTTGTTTATTTATCACAACGTTGTACCTTTGCCCTGGGTGTTTAAAACATAGCCATGTAACGTGATTTACCACCAATCCCAACAAAATAATCAAGCCCAACCCCAATAAATTTCAATAAACTTAATACACGGTAAGTAGCAATACATATAAATATGAGTGGAATAAAAGTCACGGTAGGCTTATTTGAGTGCATGTTGACCACTATATTTTAAATTTCTATAACAAAATATGAGCGACACGAGTTGCGTGCTTGATTTTAATGTCGCTTTTTCTATGGACGGTCTATTCCTTCGTTATTCGAACTGAGGCCGTCCTTTTAAAGAAATAACCCAACACATATCAATAACAAAAAGTTAAATACTACAGTTTGTTACCCCGCAGTTGTAAGAGTGTTTAGCACAGTCATGCAAAATATTAACGGGCATTACGTGTAATGTGCTACGTCTGGAAAATAAATATGTTAACGTAATGTATCCGTGAGAACTGTCGTTAATTCAGGCATTTTTAAAACGTCATAAAGCTGACCTAAATTATGTTATAGGCCTAAATACGTACGAAATGGTTTTTGAAATAGACCTAAGACAGAATTCATTGAAAAGCTGTAAACAGTAAACAACACATTTGACAGGTATAAAAGTAAACGTCAGATTTCAATGTTTATTTTCAGGTGCAACGAAAGTATACGAACACATGTACACACACAATGGAATGTAAAGATTGATTTTGATAGATGCTACATTGCAGTCACATCGCAATGTTTGTTTACATCTGGCGGAAGGATACGAAATGGGCCTACAAGTAGATATTTAGCAGGGCTCCGAGATAGTTGCTTCCAATGGGGAATGAGGTAGATGCGAGGGGAGGTGGAATCTCGAGCAGCTGAAATATGAAAAAGATTCTGGTGTGCTAAAGTAACTATTGTTGTGAAATTATTAATTCAACATGGTCATGGCTGCCTGAAGGCGCGAAAGACGAGCCCCGACGTGACGTGGCACACCCTTCACAAAGATGAACGACTATTGACTTTCTCTGCGCGGCTTGGCGGGCTGGCACCTCGCTATGCACTAATTCCTTGCACACAACATTTGGAAATCTGACATATACCCTGTGTGCCTGTTGATAAATATTGCTCCAAAAATTAACCTTGAAAATATTATTCATTATACCAAAACAATGCACTGGTTGGATGATGTAGAGATGAAAGACAAGTGAATTAACATTACAGAAAATTACAATAAGACACTTCGAAAATACTGAGGGCTTTAGGACTGCGAAGGCAGGTGCCTTTATTAGTTGCATCCCCTTGCGTTAACTTACCTTGCCCTTTTATTGCACAAAATAAATAACATAAATTTCAGAGTGTCTATTTTCGGATTTCTACACCACGCGTACGTAGTCGCCTCCCTCTGCTCTGCACCTCCAGTGTTCTTTGCCTCACTGCATTGCACTTACAGTCGTAGAGAAAGCGCGCCCACATTGTGTTATGGAACCGATGCACAGGCTAACGGCCTAATGGGGAAGGGGTCATGTGGGCACATATCAACACACAAAAGAGACCGAGCCCTAAAAAAAGGGGCATGTCTATAGATGAATCCAGTCATAATCATGTAACAGCATATGAATATTTAAGCATGTACAGCATATGTTGTATGAAATATGAATTCGATTGTTAAAGAAAGTTTAATAATCAATACATGTTTTTTTTTACAACGAATTAGCTATTAAACCTATCTGTAGATAGGAATTGCGAAGTTGATTTAACTCAGTTTATACTGCAAAAGAAGTTAATCGAAAAATAGAAAATAACTTATTCTGTGACCACAAAAAAAGTTGCCAATAACAAATAATGATTATTCTTCTGCTTTTGAAAAAGAAACTATTTTGGATATTTTTTAACATGAATCCTATGTTACAGGATGGGTAATTTCAATGCTGAAACATGATAATGCCAAGGAAAAAAGTTCGAATCTAAATATTGGGCTATTGTTTCCACATAATGTCCACTTTTCTCAAAACAATATAATGGAACAAATTTGTTTTACTTAGAACCAAGTAGCAGCGGATTTGTTCGATGGTGTCGTTAAATACTAAAAAAATTTTTTTTAAAAATATCTTCATAAAGTAGAGTAGGTGTTAAACATAAATTAATAAAGAAGGTATGTCGGTAACCGACAGTAATATGCGATGAGAGCAAGCAGTTGTTTCAAGACATTATGTTTTATCAATGAGAAAATTTAAGAATTAAAATCAAAAGTTCCCAAGTGAAAAATCTTAAAGCTACAAAATAAATTGCACATTAAAGTGTTAATAAACAATTTGCTAAGAAAATTTTAAGCTCTAAAAGTGATTGTGTTTTTATTTGATTACAGCGATAATTTACTAAAACATAATGAAAATATGCTTTTGTGTATAATTTTAACATTCTCATATGTTGGAACCACGTATCGTATATAATTTGTAATTATTTTTACTTCAGGTTCCGTTTATCTTCTTTTATAGTAGGAGTTTGCATCGGTCGAGCGCCGCTAGATGGTGCGCGAAGCGCGATCGGCAGTTATCGGCGAGTTTCGCGTATAACCATTATAAGTAGGTTTGTTCGGGCGACCTGAGCTTTCTACTACTTCTGCTCTTTTCTTGCTCCTTTTCATTTTGAGCGTTCGTTTGGCCGGAAGTATTTTTTTGGATGGGTGTTCGGGCGTCAGGAGTACTGCTCCTTTTCTCACAAAGAGCATGAACTTTCTGCTCTTGTTGTCGAGTAAGAGCAAATTAAAAGAAGTGAGAGAGAGAGACCAAGAAATAAATGCGCCCAATTTGTGTGTTTATAGTCTGGACTACGAGATACTGTTAGTTTTGCTTCAAGATCTTTTCTGTCACGTTTATTTATTTGTGAATATGTTTGGTCATCCTCTGATAACATCATGTAAATGTTATTATAGATAGTGATGAAAATATCATGTTCATCCTTGGAGGAAAGTCTTATGACAGTCGCAGTGATTATTAAATACTTGTCACAACCAATCACAGACCACTGTATCTAATGTGCCAAGCAATACAAAACTCTGAATTGCCCCTAACAACCAATAACATTGGCAATAACTTAGTATTTGTTTTATCAGACGTTGCAAGATTAGGGTTATGTTGAAATTACGACTGTCTTCGCATAGCCCATTTTACAGTATTAGACGCTGGTAGCGTTACCAGGCATCCTCTTTTAACCGAGGATGCCATTTTTTTTTTGCCTCATCGGACCTGTCCATCGCCCTACAATGCAATACTCAATCAAGTTTAAAATTACAGATTGACGATGTTGTAATAAGCTGATAAGTAGTAAACAGGTCTGTGGCTTTTGGCGTTCGGTTGGTAACAGTAAAGATTAGTGCGCTTTTTGCTCTTTTCTGCTCTTAGAAATTCTCAATTAGCTCTCGAGAGTAAAAAGCTAGGTCGCCCGAATAAACCTAGTATTTGCTATTATAATGCAAAGCCTACCGAAATAAATTTGTAACTAAGAAATTAAAATTGTTTCTGCGTGCGATACAAACAATATGAAAGCCAGGATATAATAACATATCTGCGAGAAAAAAAAAACACCGAATTAATAAGATGAGATTTTGGATGATGTTAACTCTGATTATTTTTTTACCAACTTGGATCCCCTATTTTGGAATCCACCCTTCACTAATGACATGCAATCTTCGCACACTACAAACACTCGGTGCACTCTGCACGTCTGCATAGTGTCAATTCCTTCTGTGGTTGCATTATAGCGTTCGGCCAGACAAACAGTCTTATTAGGAGGGAAACTTGGCACATGTCAAAGCAATGGGTTTTCCAGGTGATTTAACGTACCGAATCGTTACTTCCAAACACATCTAGAAAATTAGTGATTTCAAAGAGCAAACAAAATCATTCATGAACAAACAATGTGACACCAAATTCCTTGTTGCAAAGAATATTCATTTATTCATGGTTTGACGCACAATCAGAAAATCTATATAGTCGGAAACAATCTGTATAGCATCTCGCCAAAGTTACTTTTCATTTTTAGTAATACACATGGTGTTCACACATTAAAAATGCTAGCATAGAAGTATTTTTACAGGACACTGACGACATTGAAAAGGCACAAGTACCAAATATCTGCAGGCAAAGACTTTTCCGACTCCGGGAGTTATGTGTGGCGCAAAAGGATACTTTAGGACTGCAGTGAATATCATATTTCCAAATATTTCGCCCCAACACCAATTGGGCATGCAAATGTGGTTCTCTCACAGCTGGTGATTGATGAACCCGATGATTCTGCAGTGTCTGGGACACACATGGCCCTCGCACCTTCGAAGCAGCATACTAAATGTACCAGATGAAATCCAGCCCCAGATGACTGTTAGGCCCACCACAGTCAGCGATGAAACATCAGCACATCTCCTCGCATACTTTAAATTAAGCGACGTTAGTTCAGAAATTCCCACACATGGAACGTTACTGTTGTAATTTGCAGCAGCCATAATCATACTACTCGCAGCATAGCTCAAAATCATTGTAGTTCCCCGGGTGAAAACACATCTGCATTGACAAACAGAAACGGCAGCAAAATCAGTTGAGTAGCTATACTGATTAACAGTTCCATACTCATTCGTAACACGTAACTAGGTTAAAAGCGACTCATTAAGTAGATGTGTACTAGACGAAACCATCCCGGCACAACAGGCCAGCCGCATTCACCGACTTAGTTTGAACGTGATGCAAGCCGCTCGACCATTGGCTGAAGACACACACCTTCCCGGAGCTGAGACACGACTCCTCTGTGCCTCGCGCCTTTGCACCACCTACTATTTGCGTCAGACACATACTACTTCACATGCTAGCCACACACAATGCACCGAGCAGCGACCACCTGAACAGCATTAGAGCTTCAAGCATAATTATGTCTGCCATAAAAGATAATATTAAACTAAAAGCTATTATATATTCCAATACAAACCATGTTTAAAATATAATGAAATATTATATAAATAACCATAGCAATAATTGAATTTTATAATATCACAACACGTTAGACAGGTCTGAAAGAAATGTTTATAAGACTCACACCAGTTTACACAACCAAGTTGTTACCAACTTTCACAACAAAAGCTTACAATCATAATGTGTGATGGTAATACCGGCACAACTTTAAACAATAACACTATAGCTGTCAACAAGAAATACTTAACATTTAATAATTAAAATTCCTATTCAATATCTTGTATATAAACTTTGTGTACACGTCACTTACCTTATTAAATTCACATGTGGACTTTATTACACATTTTATGATATCAAAACATAACATGACATGACACTGCGAAAAAGTAAACAACACAACCGTCAATACTAAACGCGATTTTTACCCTTGAAATTCTCCATGAATATTCCGTGTACATGGCTTGTGTGCACGGCACTCACCTTAGCAAACATCCCGACTCTATATGAATATAATATTACACATAAACCACAATAAGATATTGCCCTTCAAAAATGTAAACAAACAAGATATGACATGTGGTCGCTGAGGTATACATGTGGCGAACATACTGTATCACTTTGAAACACAAGAAACAATATTAAAGAGGCCACTTCAAAAAATAAACAAAACATGAATACATTTCGATTGCACTGCACTGATGCATTATTACTGATGCACGTAACGTAGGCTAACGCAATGACATAGCACGTGGATGATGAATGTTCTGGCAGATGTGCTGGTGGCAGAAAGAGCTGGATGATGCTGATAGTTCACATCAAGGTGTCGAAATGGCGTAGGAATGGTTTCCAGGGTGGTGAAGGTGAGGTCTAGGATGTAGTTTTACCCAGTAGGCACCAGATGCCGTCAATGTAATTTTTGACACTCTTAATCTTGGGGTTGCCGGGCGTACACCCGGAACCAATTTCCTCGCCAATGAAGTTGGTGACCTCTGCCCCATTGATTGTTACTCCTGATTAATGATCTGTAAGTGTTTGCTAAACGGTAGCCAGTGGGTCGACAACATACCCTCGTGCTGTTCTTGACTGGCAAATTGTCTCGCCATTTAACACTTGCGTATGTGGATTGTCAGGGCCAATCACACGCCCATAAGATATGGAACAATGCTTAAATTGAAACTTGCAAAGAAATGAATGACGTAAGACTTGATTGAGTGGGTATTTATGAGGGCCTGTCCTCTGACACACATAGAGCAATCGAAAATAGATTACGTGCCATTCAGTTCACAAACGTATATATTCCCATGAATTTAAATATCCCTCTAGGGAAGCACTTTACATAGGACAAAAGTGACAAATAGACTGGCCACGGCAGTAACACTGCGAAACGTCTTACAACACACAAATGGATTATGGTAAGTTAGACTTCCTGGGGCAATGCTAATCTCGTGGGAAAAGGAGTTGGTGTACCGGGTGGCTACATGAAAAGAAAGGTTCCGGAGTTAATTCATTTCTATCGTAGTGAAGTGTCCATACCAAAACGTTGAATCCGCCTGGTGTGCGCAGTAAAAGCCAGAGCTCACAACACATGCACCACCCCTGTCTGATGCTACTTGCTGACTATCCTTCCCACCTGATGGGCGGGCTCGCTTCGGATTACCTATGCAGCAGAGCAGCACTTCTTTCTGTTACAACTTGCTCTATCTAACATTGCACCAAATTTCAATAAATATACATTTTAGGAAATCACACAAAGAACCCTGCAACATAAAACACTGATTAATAGAATGGACAAAACACTAGATGCATGATGAGATAAATGATAACATGTGAAAAATGCACTACAAAACCAGAGAAACAAAACAACTAATAAATACTTTTGTAACACAACAAACAACGTCTGACATAGGCCCTGGACTCGTAAGTTCAATTATTGCCAGGCCTATTTCATCTCCTTCTGCCTCATAGCATCTTTCGTAGTCATGGCAACCACCGGCTACTCTGGAATTGCATGCCCTTGCGCTGCGCTATGCCGATACTGATCGCTCCAGCGACTGGGCGCACGTTATGCCCATCAGTACTGTGCACAGCCCTGCTGCAGTGGTGTTGCCAGTCACGGCCATACAAACAGTCCTAGGAGTGAGGGCACGTGGTTCATACCACTAAGTTGAATTGCCGAGGGGGGTAATGTGGGATCTTGGCCGCCCGTCCTGCCAGGTGGATCGAGTGCTGAAGTCGGACAGATTTAAGTTGGCTGCAGCCTCGCCGAGCTCAGTGAGACTGCCGACAAATGCAAAGCATGAAAAACATAACTTCAAAAATTATTACTGACTATAAACATGTTGGTGGCATACCTGTGAACGTCGGAGCCCCTGGTATGGCTGAGAATGTTATGTCACGAGTACGTCACTACACTTGAAAGATGATATTAAATGAAATGAGTCGTTCCATTTTGATTATCGAAATATGAATACATTTGCCCTCTTAAAACTACCATATATTTGCTGTAATAGTGAAATACTGCGAATAACGGAATTATGCATTTGTATTTCACTTCATGTGACGTCAGGTCTAGTTCATCTTTGTGGGCATGACTATTCCCTGTTTTCAGTTGGTTTCGTGTAACCCTCTATGGCTACCTTAGTTAACCATGGTGCAACACTAGGCAAAATCCACTGTTTCGTCTCTCATTAATTAACACTGCTAGGGAGCCACTCGCCACTTTACACTTTCTTTGGGAATATTATTCCCCACATTCTCATCCCTCCTGGGTCCACGAAGCACACCAGGTTCGGCCACAAGGCCTGCTGACATCACGCGCATTGGTAAGGCCTAAGGTAGAGCAGCGCCACTTAGCTCTATGTATGCTCCATAGACTGTTGTGCCTAACGGTCGTGACTTCACGGGAAACACCCTTTTAGGCCACACGTCAATTTTTTGCAAGAGTTACCTCCTGTAATAAATTAAAAATATGGTGGCCCTCAGCCCAGAGGTTGCAGAACGGCAAGAAAAGTGTAGACATGTCGTTCTTATCGACCTGCACTGATCGGGACAGAAACCTAGTGTCGATCGGTCAGGTGTTGCTGTTGTGGTAGATGTGTCTGAGGTGGTACAAACAGGCAGAAGGGATACTGCAAGAGCAACTACCTGGAGATAAACTCACCGCCTTTGTAAACAGAACAGTGCATCTCGCTCTCCGCTTTCGTCTGGAACCACCCTAGTGCGAATTGTTGGAGGTAACCGTGGAAACAGTCAACCTAGAATATCGAGCAGCTTTGGTGCTGTTACTGAACAGCATAATTGAAGAGTTCATGGGGGCTGCTATTATTCTGGAGCACAACACATGTCTACCACGTCTCGAGACGGGACATCACGAGGACACCCGGACACAGCAAGGAAGCAGAGGATCAGGACGATATGACGAAAGTGCACCAACCAAAACAGTTCGTACAGAAACAGGAAAAGTTCGCAGCCCCTAGAAATGGTAACAATTGCGCGCGAGGATGTGACAATGCCACAAGTGCTGGTACAAAGAGAGGTGGAACGAGGTTTTTGTGAAGCGGAATAAATCACAACCACAGAAGATTCTGTGCCGCTACTGCGAGGTTGAAACATACCACTGGCACAGTTTTTGTCTGAATAATCCCCCTCTCAACAAACATCAAGACACCACCGATGATTAAAAAGGAAACAAGTAGTACGGTAAAGGCGCCTGACGCGTCTCTTACCCCTCCCCCACAAAACAACACAGAGTTGACACCACAACAAGCTTCGGTAAACAAGTCCAATAAAAACAGTGCGGAATTTATCAGATTGTGTTTATGGAAATGATCTTTCATGTCACGCCCTCATAGATACCACAGCTTAGCACAATTTTTGTCAGTTGAGGTTTGCAAACAAGAGTGATATAATGCCTAACAGTCATGTAATCCGACTCACAACAGGTCAGCATTACAACTCAGCTGTACACCAGGCAACTGTCACTGTAAGGGTCCATGATTAGGAATCAATAACAACCACCATAGTATCTACAGAGATAACATATGATGCTATATTAGGAGTAGCATTACTTACTGAGCAGAATATCATTGTAGAACCCATAGAGAGACGTATTCATTTCGGTGCTAAGGAGCAGAGGATGGTGTATAATATAGATAGCAGAACACCTGAGCAGACACCTAGAGTACTGTTAACGAAGTTCAACCATACCATACCGAACCAGGTCGCATACCAAACACTGTTAGTATAGAACAGTTTTTGCAAAACATATGCACTATGCAGAACTACCATTGCTGAGCACGAAATCTTGCTAACACAGGAAGGGACCATCTAAACATGTCCTTGCAGCCACCTCCCCCATCAAGCCTGTATAGTCAAAGAGCAGGTTACCGAAATGCTAGCAGATGGTGTAATCGAACCAATGAGAAGCAAGTTTGATTCCACTATTATGCTCGCACCGAAAAAGGATGGGACTTGGTGGTACTGTGTTGACTTCCGTCCTGTCAATCAGGTTATTTGTAGCGCACTGCCACCATACATCAGCATAAAAGACGTGATTATTTTGTTAGGCAGGGCGAAAATTATTTCATCATTAGATTTGCACAGTGGCTACTGACAGATACCAGTACACCAGGAAGATGGAGGAAACAGTCTTCACTGCTCCCGATGGCAGAAGATTTTTTTTTTGCGCAATGCCTTTCTGACTAAAATGCATACCAGCCACATTTCAATCAATGATGGTTAGAGAACTAGATGGAATCGTGGGAGAATTCGCACTAGCCTATCTCGATGATATAGCTATATGGTCGGAAACATGGGAAGAGCACTTGCACCACCTGTCAAATAGTATTGGAGTGATTAGCTATTATGCAATGGACGGACATTCACAGTAAACAAGTGCCACTTGGAAAAAACCAACTTGGAATTTCTGGGCCATGTAGTGAGCGAAACAGGAAACCGCCCAAACCCCGAACAACTAGGGCTCATTGAGAATCATCAGGTACTGTGCATACACAAGCTGATGATCAAGTTCTTTGGTCTGATAAACTGTTGAGACGAGCACATAGATAACTTTGCAATAATAAATGCCGCCCTCAAAGACCCACTGTCACCACAGAAAAGCCACTTATATTTGCAAATGGACACTAGCCAGGAGGTCTAGGTACGTCCCTTTACCAATTCAGCAAGAGTGGGGAAAAGCAAGTCATCGATTTTGCGAGCGCAAAATTAGGTAGCACGGAATGGAGTTATGAAGTTAATGAGCACAAGTGGTTGGCCGTCAGCTGGGCAGTAAGGAAGTACAGACCCTAATTGGAATATTGGTGTTCACTTTGCACAAGGGCAACAGGTGCTTAGTGTGGTTTCATAGCATGAGGGAGGCTTGCAGTAAACTCACCCGGTGGGCACTGCTGCTACAGGCCTACGATTTCGTAGCAGAAAGAAATTGGGCGAGAAAATGAACTCGCCAACATGTTATCCCGATCTCCATATCCGAAAGTAGTAGTATTTGATGACGCCGAGTGGGAGGAAGTCTTACCGCCTAACACACAGATACCATTCAGGAAAGTGCACGTCAATAAGATCAATGTTCATAGTAAGATCCGACAATATGGAGATGGATACTATATGTATCACTAACATTTAGGGAAAAGTGCACAAAATAAAATTCCATTTCTTGTGCCAGGATTGACACACTGTGCAAGAAAGTGGGTACAACAGTGCACAAAATGCAATCAGTTTAAGTCGCGAAGAACTGGTGGTGGACAACAGTAGACGCCTAGATGGGCGAGAAAACCATTTGAAACTGTTAGTTAAGATCTAATGGGACTGTATCCAATGTCAGCTGGTAGCAAAATATTCATACTTGTGGTAACCAATAATTTCTCTCACTGGATAGAGGGGTACATGCTGAGTAGTGCCAGGACAGGGCAGAGAGCGAAATTGTAACTCCGGCTCCATGTGGTCGAGCAGCATACAACTTGGGCTAAACACCTGCCAACCGCACTCTTCAACCTCCGCTAGTGCACAAACACAGTGGCAGAAAGGTCACCAGTAGAGGTTGTACTGGGCCGAAACATCTGTTTGCAGTGCGAGAAAAACTTTCTACTGACAAAAAGCAGTAGCATGATGCAGAGCAGTAGTGCAAGGAAGGAGAGGCGACAGTGCCGACTATGGCATCATCAGCCTCAGTATGCTGCATTGTGTGTGTCTGAAACAACTTGCTCCCACCAGCACTCACAACAGACCAGCTGGTGTACATGTGTGCACACCCACAATCAGCCACCAAGCGTAATTATTGTGTGGGCCTGGCACCTAAAAGGGGCTGACCCTACTGGGTCATACAGAGTCTCGGACCAACAACGTATATAGTCCGAGTAGGTAGGAAAGTAGTCTGGACACACCAGGATAATATACACCTGTCGAGTTGGCACCAGCAATTAAAAGGCAAGTAATAAATTAAGGTCGCAAGCACATTTAACAAGTAGTGTGCGAAACGAGCATGGACACCCAGATGCCACATGGTGGTGTCAGCTCTGTCGAGCAACCGGGGGGTGTCAGAGAGCAGTGAAGTGGGTCAGCACCCCCAGCAGGAAGACGAGCAATGGATTCGGCAGGACCGACATCATCCGACATCATCCGACATAATAGTGTCAACAAGGGCGAGTCTTATGGTCGGCACCAACTTTTCTGACGGCGCAATGTTGGGGATCGTTACCATCAGAACAAAAGTGCTGGAATCAGCACCAGTAATCCAGCAGGAGCTACAGCAGGGGAGAGCACAACACCCGCCGTAGTAATACCATGCTACAAGAAGGCTGGCACCAGCCAGGAGGCCGCAGAGCAGACACGGCCTTCCCTTCGGCAAGTGTCACCCCATGGGAGTTATTCACCTGTGTCAACACCAGAGGCAACTTATCTGCGTGAGCAAGAGGAGGAGCACAAGTGTAAATAGCGATGGTGACAGTGAGAGTAGTGAGTCAACCAGCTCGCTAGCACTACACAAGGCAAGAAGGAATGTGGAGACATCCCGGTGTACAGCAGGCAACAAGTCTTTGTGAGTCAGCAACAGCAGACTCAACTTCAACTGCATAGGTCATCCTATGCATTTCGTCCACGTCGTGGGAAGCGGAGGAAGTGCTCCTGCGATGAGTGACATGAACAGCTGTCAACGACCTCTGAAGAGTTAAGGGACGGAGAGGTTTGACACCGACAGCGACCCTCTAGCCCACTTGGCCACAGTTAACGAATTCGACACAGCAGCAGACATCCAGACTCTACAGGGCACTCGTGTGCAACAGTGCATTCAGTGCACCACTTCGATCAAGAACTCGAATGTGCGCACTAGTGTGTTCATGCGATCAGGTAGCAATAATGTTGTGTGTGACAAAAGCAGAGTAAAGTGTTGTGTGAACCAGTTTAGCATGGCCAATGAGCCAAGTGTGCTTCACGTGTACGAATATGTTGAAGTAGTACTAAAATGTATCTATCTAACATGTGTGTGAAAAGGAAATGCTCAAGAATGCCAAAACATGTGGACATAATAGATACCCTACCAAAGTGTAGATACGCCCCCACAGGAAATTGCAAATTATTCTTATATGTTGTGCTTTCGTTTCTCATGTGTCCCATCCTCATGTCATTCCACCAAGGGTAATGTGTGTTTAGAAGATATTGTGACATAGTGCAATTATTTACATATGTATCCAGCAAGGTAAGGAAATGCAAAAAGTATTTATAAAATGTATGTTAGAATGTAGTTATCACATGGCTTGCCTGCCCGCAAAGGCTGGGCAGCATGCCATGTTGCAAATTTAGTTCCTGCTCAGAGTCTCAAGAGGTAGGATGCATCATAACTGTGCTCGTGGTTCGCGCGTGCCGGGTGGACATCACCATGTTTTCTTCTCACTAGTATATCAATAGCATAATTTAACTGTAAATGCTTCGTTTTGCTGCCCGGTATATTACCTCTCACCTACCCCAGGACTTAAATCTCCTGGGCAAGTGTAACTTTTCAACCTAAGTCATTGTGTGGCCATGTGCCTATTTTTTTCAGTGTTACCCGAGTCGGCAGGTTAAGTCCAACACCACTTGTAAGCTGTTCTCACAGAAGAACTCAGAATAAATCCAATCATTCCACGTAAATTGGTGTTACTTATTTTATTCGGGTCGCCTTTGGGCATTTAGAGGGTGTGTGCACTCACCTTCCCACCAAAAGTGTCATGTATTATCGAGTTACTGTGGATCTCCAAGTGTAATTGTTTCAGCCGTTCGTATATTTGTATGGCTGTGTGATCCGCCCCAAGAGTGAACCATGTAGCACACAAGTTTATTTTATTTCACCTGAGGAGCAACAGAGCAACAACACAGGAAGGATGTCACCTATGGTTGTCGGCACACAATCTTGAGATCACAGTCAGTTCTCCATAGCAACTAGGTATTGTTCACGTAGTACCTGGCACCATGGGTACAGTATAACATTCCAACACCTTTATCTGGTAAATAATTTTATAGCTCCTCAAAACCTGAACCAAGCCAATCTCACACCACAACATGCTGTCAGTTTGTGTTATTACTGATGTGTACATTTTGATGTCTATTACGTCCATAGGCTACAAATCAAACGTCCGTTACTGTAGACACCTTAAAATTAACAAAAAAAAACTCTCAGTATATAATTTATGAAAAATAGGCCTGGGCCGACGGTTGGTTATGGACTGTGGCATACTGTACAAAGCTCACCTAACCTCTATCTGGTGCTATTGCTTAGACCGTTCACCACTCTGCCAGCTACACCACCATCAGTCCAGCTCTGTGCCATGTGAGGGCCACTGTGTGACATGAGCCAGTGTTCCTTGTGTGTACATGAGGGTGCATCAATGCAGTGCATATGGTATGTGTATTTATTTTTATTTTATTTTCCATGGACCTTAATTGTTTCTTGTGTGATTATTTATTTATTTTATGATTAATATCAGTTCTGCATGTACTAGGAAGGGGCATACCACATGCATTTTAGAGCAAAGTATTATTTAATGGTCTTTTAATATAATTGTTTTCGTCCATGCAAATTAGTATTTTTGCAATTTTTTTTAGTTTTAAGAGGCTTCTGTGTGTAATTAATCAGGTAATTTTGGGAAGTTGCCTTTCATGTTGCCATGCACAATGCCAAAGTTAATATTAATTACTGTGTTGCCATAAACTGGAGCACGCAGATAAAAGTATAATATTTTGTATATTTAGCCACCTGTCATTCATAAGTGTATTGACGTGTGCCACATCCTCTCACCCCTAAGACAGTTTGTCCAGCTGTGACCTGCATTATCACCGCAGCAGGGCTGTGCGCTCTACCTACAGGCAGGGCATGCCCGGTAGCAGGAGCGATCAGGAGCAGTGCTGCGCAAGTGCAAGGGCACGCCGGTGCATATCAGCTGGTGGTTACCATGACGACCAAAGATGCCGTGAGGCGGAGGTAGATGAACTAGGCTCCAATAATAATTGAACTTACTGGTCCAGGGCCTATGCCAGACACTATTTGGTGTGCTTATTAAAGAATTATTAATTGTTTTGTTTCTCTTGTTTTATAGTGCATAATTATGCACTATAATGTTATCATTTTTTTCATCACGCATCCAGTGTTTTGTCCAGTCCATTCATACATATTTTATGTTGCAGGGTTCTCTTTATGATTTTTAATATGTATGTTTATTTATTAGCATGATGCAACGTAAAGAAATACAATCTGTAGCATAAAATAGTGCTGCTTTAGCACATAGGTAAGCTGAGGCGAGTCTGCGTGTTGGGAGAGAAGATCAGTAAGCAAGTAGCATCAGACGGAGGTGGAGTACGTGTCATGAGTTCCGACGTTTTCCCACGCACGCCGTGTGGTATTCAACTTTTGATATGGACATTCTCTTCAATAGACTGTAATGTAATTGTGGAGCCTTTTCCATTTTAAACCACCAGGTAAGCCACCTTCTCTCCCCATGGTATTAGCATTGCCCCAGGAAGCTTCAGTTTTTCAGTAATCCATTGTATATCGTAAGATGCTTTTCATAGCTTCACCATAGTGGCTGGTTATAGCCACTCTGTTCATGTAAGTGCCCTCCTAAGAGGAGATGAAATTCACTGAAATAAATCTGTCTGTGAATTGTTCCACACTGTATTTTTTTCGACCGCTCTATGCATGTCAGGGGATGGACCCTCATAACACCCGCTCAATCAAGTTTCACGTTAACCAGTTCTTTGTGTCAGTTAGTATTGTTCTATGCATTATGGGTCTGTGGTTGACCCTGACAATCCACGTTCGCGAGTGTTAAATGCTTAGGTAAATTTTCCACCAAGATAAACAATGGTACGTAGTCAACCCACTGCAACCACGAGGTTAAGAGAGCCAACAATCACTTTGACATCGCCTCGACGGCATCTGGCACTTACTGTGTAACATCATATCCTAGACCTCACCTTTACCACCCCCGAAAACAATTCCAACCCATTTTCAAGCGTCCCACAGGCATCAAATAGGCTTGCCAACATGTGGCTAAGTCATTACCTCTTTTCCCTTTCATCATCGACCCTGTGTCATCCCATTCCACGTCGTCATATTGGCTGGCCCAACTGGGTCTATTGTTCATTGTGCCATCTTTGACCACGTCAGTATACACGTGATAAATTAAATCATAATATTATTGTATTTGCCAATATCAAAGGGGCAGTAGAATACGAGACTTCCCCCATATCACATCGACCTGTTCACATACCAGACACACATATGATTAATGTAATGACCACATAGCAAGAAAGTGAATAATTACTATCAGTAGTTTTTAATTTGTTTATTTGTAGGGTAGTGTATTGTCATATTGCGTTGTACTGTAAATAAACCATGTGGAATAAATAAATAAATTAAAAAGCCCTGTATGGACAGAACCGTGCATTCCAAAATATGTAACTCCAAATTGGAGGTTAAGGCATACTTGGTAAGGGCAAGGATTATGTTTATATTTAATATTTTAAATATTTTTGTTTTTGTTTTAAGAGTAGTTTTTTAATGTAATTGTGTATCATCCCCACCTTAGGGGCAAGTTCATCCACATAATTTCATTTAATATTATGTGTATAATAAAATAAGTACATCAATTAACATGCGTGGGAAGCTGAGTGGGTGAGAAGGCAGCCCGCCGCCATGTCAAGTAGTAGCAATCTCGTACTCATGTGAGGTGGTCGTGTGAATTTGTCCTCCCCAAACATTCATCACTTTCGCTCCTAATCGAGTAGTTTGCTATAGCTTTTATTTAATAACAGGGACCTTTTGCGATTTAGTCCGGAGGGTGCAGCACCTAACATCCCAGTCATCTTTTATATGACCAGGGCATAACTTATTTTAAATCCATGTAGGCATTATGCCAAAGTTTTAAGCGTTAGAGTACTCCACGCTATAGTGGGGTGAGATTCATGTAAATACTTCTTATGAAGTTTTTTATTGATTAATACAGTGTTATGTAGAACTTGTGCTTATTATTTTGCCAGCAGTTTAATGGCTGTTTACCCATTTCCATTTATTATGAGTATAATTAATTAAGGTGTCAGAGATGACCTGTAACAGTCTCTACGGGGATGAGAATGCATTCAGAACAGCGGACAGATCTCACTAGCCTAGGCTTTGTGGATTATCATTCGCCGGAGTAACGCAAACTTGGAAATTGGCATGGATGAGGGACAAATACTTCATGGTGGCTTAGGCACTTAATCTAATATTGGAACAGCATCATCAGCTTTTAACCAGCATCATCAAGGGTGGAGGGCAGCCAGGGGAGACCACTGATGGGTCGACGACATCGCGACCCCCATTTACACCTCGTGCTCAGAAACCCAGTTAGTGAAGTTACAACAGGAGTTTGATGATGTTGTTACCCATATGTTTGGACACTACAGTAAAAATCCCATACTTTTGTAGCTCAAAGGTAAAGAACCAGTATCCTACGTACCATACCGAGTAGCCCCTCTGAAATTTATAGTTTTTCTGGATATTGTGTGGGGTCTTCAGAGGGAAAATATCGTGGAACCCTCGGAAAGTTGCTATTTGAGTCCAGGTTTTTTGTCACTCAAATATATGCCTGGGGAATAAAGTGTAATTTGCGATTACAGAAAGGTAAACAAAAATATCTATGTTGGCCCCTATCACTTACTGACAATAGAGTAACTTTTTCATAATGTCGGAAAAGCCAAATACTTTTCAGTTTCTGATCTTAATTTTATGTTTGTCCAGTACGATTTGCACCAGTAGTAGCATTTGCCCATTGTAGTCAAGTGTGGTCCTAAGGCAATGCCACATGGGCTTTTTTTCTATGTTGGGTAAATATCAATATGATTTTCTCTTCACTTACATCGACGATAGATGTGTGTACAGTGAGACTTTCGAAGATCATTCCAAACATCTACGTCTCTTTTTGCTTGCCCTACAGGAAGCAGGGTTAAGTGTAAACCCAGATAAAGTAACTTGGGGCAAGACTTATGTGAGGTATCTTAGTTTTGTCATCTCCGAGGGCAAGTTGCTAATAAATTCTGAGACCAGTTGTAAATTTTCTAGTCCCAAAGAATTCGAAAGGGTACGGCATTTTTTTAGGCATGGTTGGCTTTTCTTCAGAATTCATTTGTAATTTTGCTAATACAACTAAAATTTTGAACTCACTTAAACAAAAGGGGTGGAACTAATTTGGGGGGAAGAGCAAAATCGGACTTTTTGTTAGTTGAAGGAAAAAATAGCCACACCTCCTGTCTTTCAATTGCCTCATTTCGAACATCACTTTATTCTCCTGGTCGATGCCAGCTCAAAGGCAGTAGGTGCTGGTTCGTGCCAAATGAATGGCTATAGTCTGGCTCCCATGTCATATGCTAGTACACTTCTGAGAAGATAGAGGTAGGCGAAATCCCAAGATTCTTCAATTCATCTTATGAATAATATGCCAGTATTGACAACACCTTTTCTGGATTTTCTAAAACAGGTATTTACCCCTTCAACCCAGATATTTTTACGGACGTAGACTTCGCCGGAGCAGATAATCTAGTCCTACAGAATGAAGCGAATCAAGTAACTGATGGGCAAGAAAAAGAAAAGGAGAATAATAACAGTAACAAAAGAAAAAATGCCATCCATAAACAAGGAGAATTTGACGTTCAAAAGCGAAATGAATCAGATAAAGATAGTCCTAACCCAAGTAAACATCCTTCACAAGTGTGTAAAAAAATCTTACACACGAAGTTACATTGTTAGAACTCCGATCCCATCCCTGACATCTTTCTCAAAGAAGTATGTGATAAGCAGATGTCGGCCTATATAAACATCCGAAATTCTTACTGCAAACCCCAAGAAAAACTTTATTAGAGGAAAAAGATAAGAAGAGAATAAAAAAGAAGAGATAAATTTGAAAAGGAAAAGCGAAGAAGAAAAAATACATCCACAAAAGCAAAATATGTTCAAGACAGCCCAATCGCTTTCAATTTAACGAGCCAGTGGATAAGAATCGTGCATGTATGTCCGTCTGCAGGACCTTGGCGACACTTGTGGCTTGTGTGCTACTGATGGGATATGCCTCGATCCACATGGAGAAGTTGTTGGTGACCACCACAATGAATCTCATCCCCTGAGGACCTCTGTCAACACAAATTCACCCCAACCCCGCCCTTGGATGAAGCCAGACGTACTCGACTTCACACACCCATCTGAACCATGCCCCATCCTTACTATAGTATGAGAACGTAACCTAAACACAGCAGAGATTTACTAAACAACTAAGTGGGTATTCAACAGCCATCCATGAAAAATATTTGCAAACTCACATCTCATGTGGCATGAATATATTTATTACATCTGGCAAATTCTCATGTGGCATTCCAAAATCAGTCTCTGGCCGATATATTGAAATTATGAAATATGCATAAAAATATTTGGTACACTTTAAAACCAATTTTCATTTTGTTCATTTAAACGGACCAGCCAGTTCAAATCGATAATTTTACATTTCGCTCCACTATGTCCGAATAAAATTCTTTTACAATTTTATGCACATCAAAAATCTATGTCCAAACAAAATGTCACCTTAGAGACACCATAAAGTCGTCGCTGTCTGACGAGGTGCTTCTTGTTTACTGCATCACGTGTCGTACTGTAGAAGCAATATAAGGGAACCATATGGCTAAAGTATCTTACCAGTGGCCTTTCTACAGGCCCGGCGATGCCACAAACCAAGCCCGACAACTCGGGTGACAGCACCATGGAGATTTACAAGGAGCCACTGCCTCGGCACCGTCACATCCAATGCATCGCCTCAGGATCCCAGTCAGCTGTTTCATCGTGCTGGCGTCTAGCATTGTACTTACAAGGTACTGCTAAGCAGGTGTATGAAAACGTTTACTACACCTACCCACAGATGTCACTTGACAACTCATTGACTCCAAACTGAAATCGATTTTCACGCCACTAGATGAAATTGAAAAGTACACGAACTTACTTTACACAAAGAAACAAAAATAAAGGGAGAGTTTCCAGGCCCATGTAAAGGACCTAATTTTCTATACGAACAAAAGGTTAACCAAACTTGCCAGAGGAGGAGTTCATAAAAATAATATGGTTATCATTATTACCAACAGTAGCAGACAAGATAATGCCATTGCAAAACGACACACTTGAACAACTGCTTCAAAATTTAAAGACTGTTGAGGTAGGAATCTATAGATATAATCAACTCATGGAAAGCCCATCAAAACTTGCTGAAAACAGCAAACTTCAGGCCAAAATTAAGACACTACAGTTTCAGTTAGCCAATCTGTCTCAAGAAGTAAGACACAAAAACACCACCACATTACCACGACATTACGGAAAAACACATCAAAACTCATCAAAACTCATTCCTACAAAAACACAGGCACCCCACCCCCACAAAATCACGCCAGTCTATGTCAGGGAGTAACATATCACACAAGTTCATGGGACTCACAGAAGGGAACAAAACATAAACTCACCCTTCGAAAAGAATTCTCAGGATGCCAAACATAGGCAGACAGGGCCCTTAAGGGTAGAAAGCAGAAAACACGAACGTCTGCATGGAGACAATATCCGGCAAAGTTACACAGAAAGGAACACTCTCCTACAGGTAAAAGTGCAACACGTCATTAACACCTGCCATGCACTTTTTAGCAAACACGTGCCTACAAGATCATATGTGGATATAGCTAAGTTTAATGCCCGCAGCAAAAACTTCCAACTGACAATGCGCCCAATATCGCAATGCTTACACGAAATTCAAGCAGTGGGTCAGAGAAACGTTACTGCAACAGAGAGGACATCTGTAATGCCACATGCATCTGTAAACACAACAGTGCGGCCATGAAAGCCGACACTATACTCCACACAGAAACGCCGGCTCCCACAGAGCAGGCCAACCCGGAAGAATACACGATTCAGCATCGCGTGCATATTCTTCATAGGCCCCTGCTCGCAGGCGGCCACGACATGTGCCTTGTGCCTCTATTAAGATTAACAAGTGGCTGCATGCCCACTCTTCCCAAAATGACAACAGGAGTTTCATGCAGACATTGTGGCAGCTTTAAGAAATTCAAACAGTGCTTGGCCATTGGGCAAACAAAACTCCGCATACCAAACATGGGAAAAGACAATACACTGTCAACAACCTCAAAACACAACATCAACACGGAACCTCGTGGCAATGATGACAAACGCCAGCATAACCTGAGCCAAGGGTGCCACTTACATGATACATACACAACACGCCGATCACCAAGGATGAATGCCATGCCAGCTACATTAAAACATCAACACCATGTGTCCTTGTCCGCTTAGGAGGGAAGACATACAATGCGTTAATCGACACCAGTTGCTCTCGTTCTTGCATGGCATCCACGTTGATTACTAAACAAAAGTGTGTGCCGATGGTTGAAACATTTACACTAGTGGGCGCTACTCATGACATTGATGTCACAAGATACAAGACAAATGCCAACATTAGCATTTCGGGCTATAATTTCAAACCAGAATTGTTACTAGTAGACAACCTTAAACTAGATATTATACTTGATGTAGATTTTATGACAAATAATGACATGGTGCCTTTTATTGACAAAAGACATGTTTATTTACACCTCCAATAACAAAAGAATAATAGATATACCTATTAATACAAACACACTAGAACACGATAATAGTAAATGCATTGAATACTACATCAACAAGATTGAATCAAATGAAACACATACACCCGACATATCATTGGGAAACATACACCCCAAGCTATCCCTACAACAACGACAGTTACAAAATTAATTACAATAATATAAAGATAGGTTTGCCAGTTCTATCACTGAATTTACTGAGACTAAAGATTACGAGATTAAGTTGGAACTAACTATAGACAAACCAATTCACACAGGCATACAGAATTAATCTGAATTTACGATAACAACTGTTAACACAGATACAATAGATACTTGACTCTCAGATAACCACATCGTCTGATTCCCTTTACACCGACCCGAGTCTCGTGACACAGAAACGCTAAGGTGGTATTTGGTTCCTCATGGACTTCCGACTTGTGAATCAACATCTCAAAATAGTCCAATATCCTGTACCGCTAACCGAGGATATTATCAAAACCTTACAAAACTCAAAGTACATATGTTCAATCGACATGTTTAGCAGGTTCTATTCTATTCCAGTATATAAACAAGATCATGAGAAACTCGCATTGAGTGTTAACAGTGTGGGATTATACGAGTATACCCGTATGCCAATGAGCCTTGCAACAAGCCCTAATTACTTTCAGAACTTTGTTGACATACTGATATATCCCTTACGGTGGAACACGGTCGTCGCCTACATAGACAATATTTTTATTATTGGTAATACTTTCAGTGAACATCTTGAAATTATAATGATAGTGATGGAGCATGTGCACAAATACAATGTTAGAATAAACACTAAGAAATGGTCTTTCGCGCAACAAACGATTAAGAAACTCGCACACTACATCACTCCATCTGGTATACAAACCAATACTGAAAAAATTGCCGCTGTACAGCAAATGATACCTGGTTAGGTTAGGTTTGGTCAGGTTAGAATAGGTGTGAAATATCAAATCAAACATATATTTTTATGGTAATCCAAGTAAAACAATTAATTTTTAATTAGAAAATTTTTTCAAATATCTAATGAAAATAATCAACAAAAACACTGGGTAGTCAAACAAATAATTATTATTCCATTTAAAAATTAGCATCAAAGTATAACAATCTCTCTTTCCATCTATTTTTCATTACAATTCAGTATCATTACAATTATTTCACTACAATTAAACTAACATATTCATCTTTAGCATACCTTCTTAGCAAACGACACAATCACTTAGGTTTGTTTGTGATACCAGACAGCCTGCTCGATGGCCAATCCTGATAATCTGAATCCCTACTCCAATCTGGAGCTCTATCTGCACATTCAGACCAACACTCAATAGGATAGCCATTGTGTCCCCCTGAACAAAACTGTGGAGAAATAACGGACGGACCTGGCGTAGGGTCTACAGAAACTAAAGCTGTAGACCCTTCAAACATATATGTTATATTCATGGTAGAATCGGAACTCTCTGACGACACACTAACTACTTCAGGTTCATCAAAATGTTCTGTCTTTATAGCAGGCATTCTCTCATATTCCCAGTATTGCATATAGGCTTCAACTACAACAACATGGTTTAAGAACCAATCCTTTTAAGGCAGAGGGTTATTGGAATAAATCAAATAGGTTGCCAGGCTGCGCGATGTCGCTGGGGGCAGCGCAGCCTCGGCAGCCAGGCAGGCAAATTATGACAACAAGTGAGAGAAAGGTATTCAAACAAGGTCGGGCCAGATCATATATAAAGAAGGGACAATAGCATCTCGTGGTCATCTTGCTCTCAGGCCAGATCATATATAAAGGAGGGACAATAGCAGCTAGTGGCCATCTTGCTCCAGTCTGCCGAAGGCCCTGCTGTACCGCCGCCTGAAGGGAGGACCACCATGCCATGTGGTTCTGTGGTCAGTTACAGACTCTGCTGCCCTCGAGAGAGCCTCCACACAGCCGTCGTCGTACCCTAGGGTCAATATCCTTCCCGTTTGGGCGAATTAGGTTGTGTGAGGCTCCTTATGTGCAAGAGTGCCTTATGCTACAGCATTTATCTCTTCAGTATAAATCACTGGCGATCTCAAACAGTCTTGGTTAGTAACAAAACACAACACAATTTTAAATCACAGCAGAAAAAGTTAATTTCTGCCCAGTCCCTTGGCCATGCTTATGTTCCACAAAACATTAACGTTTCATTTCTGTCTCAATCCACAATTCCCGGCGTGCGTCGCACCTCGCGCAATATTTCTCTCAAGATAAATCTGATTCTTCGTGGGCCCACTTGACAGCCTTGGTTTACAATCGACACCTCACTAGTTCAAGTAAACATTTCGTCTAACTCCAACGAGACACCATCGGCGAACAACCAAGCATTAGAGGAACAAATTCTACATCGCTCGACAGCAGTGGAACACCCGAAACTTATACACAAGACATTTCCATAGTCCCGATGCGACCTCGCGACAATCTCGCGCAGCCCGACAAACTGAGTCGGATACCCTGCTAGACCGACACTGGCCAGCAACACACATACAACGCCCATCAGTGTGGCCACTTGCGAATCGACAGACAAGACTATACATGCTGCACGCTCATTGTGAAGTCCAGCTACACACTACCACTACTCCCTGTGGCTCGCGAGTGCCACCGGCGACAACACTCACTGACATCATATGCTCTGTGCCAACTGCAAAACCTAGTGGTCGCTCTGTACATTAAGGTGCTTAACCTGTGAGATTATATCTCCAATAAAATATGCTAATCCTAGATTATTAATAAATGATAATAAAAATTATTCACAATGATTTCAAAGTATTATATATTATATATGTAAGATTACGTGATTAAATTATTAAATGAAATGAGTAAATGAGTCAACGATGGCCATTAAAATAATATGAGCAAATACTAAAAGTTACCAGGTGGTATTGCCAACTGCTACCAATACACACTAAAAATATTTACCAAAAATACTGTGGCGATACCCATATAGTCACAGTATGCACTCACCAGCGAAGTTACATTATGGAGTGGCTGCCTACCACTATAGGATTACCACCTCAACTACTACCTGGTCAGCATGTCTATGTCTGTGTGCACCCACAGTCCACAGCCCGGAGGGACTTCTGCTCGAGATTTGCAACGAAGTGGAGTGGGCTGCATGCGATTATATGAGTAATCGGATCCACCACCCACCTGACCTGGCTAAGCAGAAAGATTGTGCTTCAGTAGGACCTGCCCCTAACATAAGGTGAAGTTGATCATGATGCTGCACCAGGTGCCGAGCTGCCCCATGACAGCGACCCTGATGTTGTGGACCTCCGAGTACCCACGTAGGATGAAGGTGTATCAGCACCTCTCTCAGAGTAGCATCGGCAAGGGTTCGCAAGCCCAACGACACCCAGAGTCCAGGCACCCCTCATGGGATCGTAGAGGCAGGTGCTTCATCATCATGGATGGTGCTGCACCACCCTGCATCGCTCTGCCCATTCCAAAACCATACCAGGCATACCACCAACATGAGCAAAAGGAATCAGTAACACGATTTGCCCACATCATGATGCCTGGTGTCGCGGCATCTACCCCGACAGGGCCTCCACCCCCTCACCTTACCTGCTACAGTTGATAGCCCGGGACCTCCTGCCACATTGTCGACAGCATCAGGGTGGCTTCAGGAAGTGTCCACTGCTGGCAAGGGGGTGATGTTTCAGGGTGGTGCCACAGCAGTAACACGACTGCCAGCCGAGGGTTAACCACCAGGTGATCAATCAACCTCATTCACTACCAGCCCAGGTCAGTATCGGCGGCAGTGGAGCAGGCAGAGCAGCAGCAACAACAGCAGTAGCAGTAACTGCAGCAATGAGTGTAGCAAAGCACTCAGCTCGCTCCCTATTACTCATGGCAGAGACATCTGCCAGCGTGGCCGTGCCTGACGAGCAATGACACCCCTGCATCTCACACCGCAGAAGGCCACCCATGTCAATGCTAGCAGCACCCATATCAGCATGATTCAGGCCACCCCAGGGCCCCATATGCCCTGCGGCATCAATGTTGTGGGACTACTGCCTGCTCCTGTGGCGACTGAAGATGTGTGGCCCACAAACATTCTCAGCAGGATGGGATTCTGGATTTCAGACTGTTTGCCATGCCACACATCCACCACACAAACTGGAATCTGTATCTTGCCAATAAAACAAGTGCCAATCACCGAGTTCATTGTGAGTGTAAGAAAGTGCAGGGCAGCACAACATCATACCACCCCATACCTGGCATCAAGGGTGAATTATGGCAGACCACGGGCATGAAAATGGTAGGGTAATGCAAAAGTAATTTATCAAAAAGATAGAAAGACTCACCAAGCGAGTGGACATTCAAGGATGCCCCTTAAAGAACTTCAGGATTGAATTTTGTTCATTTTCAATTTCACATATTTTCTCACCTGATTTGTTTCACCATTAATTTGTAATTGGTTATAAACAAGGGATTATTGTGTAATTATAATGTTCATTTTCATGCAAGTTATTATGTTGTTTCGATTTTTGAAAGTTTCCAGCAGGCAGAAAAAAGTGAGCCGCTTGCGGCCATAGTTTGCCCCTCGCGATCTCGCCAGATTCATTCGCCATTTAGCAATTCAAGGAGTCGACTGTGTTGCATGCTCACTCTGGGTCAAATAAAATTTTGTGCACCGATTATGTAATTTGCAATAGTAACATAATTTCTCGGAACCTTTTTTGCTTTATTACAGTGGCCATTCACTACCTTCACAGTTTAGCCTATCTAGCAGGATGCGGACCAGAACCTGCATGAAGTTTTCCCCTAGGGTGATGTAAAGTATTTTGTGCAAGAGTAACTACACACAAGTTTTTAGACTTTGTGTATTCTATTTCAGGCACTGCCATCGGGCGTTTCGGGGTCCGGGTCCCCTACAACCTGATTTCACTTTAATTTCACACAATTCACCTAAGTAATCATCATGATCAATGTCAAGCTTTATCAGTAAAAGGGGTGGGGGTCAGCCTGAATAAGCCCACTTCATCCCAACTTAAGTATCAGGCATAAGGAATACCTGGTTCTCCTGTCCAGAGGGGCTTATCCAGGAATTCACTGAGGGACTGCGTACGTCCAGGCAAATGGCCCACCTTACCTTGAGTTCATCATCAGCAGCTGCAACTATTGACACCACCCGCTTGTCAAGTTTTATAATTAATAAAACATTTTCATTAAAATATTGACATTATTTATCTCCAGCCTTATTATAAAAACATGTCACACTCAACTCAGGTCGTGGCATATACTACTGACTAATGCTGTTGCTGGCCACTTTGTCACATGTAAAACCAATACTACCAACCTCAGACATCTCCCTTCCTTTCATATTTTTTTACAAGTTCATGTTATACAAACTGATTATAGACAAACATAAAATATCAGATACCTAATATACAAACTGAGAAAGCACAAACAAACCTCAACTACTGAACAACTAACAAACTATATCATAAAACATGAGACATAATCAGATAGGTAAGCTGGTGCTTTTATCTCCTGTTCAGACTGTGACTGAACAGCTGGATAATTATAATACCCTGGACGTTGTTCCGAGAGGGTGTAGTAAGAAGTATGCTTAAGTTGGTGTTCTTGTGAACTGTCAGCAACAGATCTTTCTTGGTCAATAGATTGGGCACTAACCCCACCTAGTACAGGGTCTGGAACACTGATCTCTGTATGTGATTCAGCTGTGTCATCTATGTCACCATACCCCCTTCAGCCTATGGTATATTTGTGGGTGCTTTATAAAAATCAAACCTATTCCTTTCAGTCCTCCGTTTGTTGGTAAGCTCTATTACAATAGTCTTTGGGCGATTAGTATCACCTACAACACGGCCTGGAGGCATTTCACTATCAGGCATTTCACACATCATGCATTGGTTTGATAATTTTATCATGGTACAGTTTGTAAACTTTTGGTTATTCTGTAAATGAGTTCTATCCTCAACCAAGTCTTTGTCAGGCTGCTGGTTATTGAAGAATGACTTTTTATTGGGAGGAAATGCATTAACTAACCTTCCCATCATCATCAATTAATTAGGGGATTTAGAAATTGCTGAGTCTATGGGAATATTTTTCAACTCAACGGTCTGAATATGCCTTTCCATCATCCCATTCTATCTTGGGTAATATGGGCTAGATGTAACATGCCTAAAATTCCACTTACTGAACTGTGGACCATTATCACTATGTACCTTCTCTGGAATGCCAAACCTGGCAAATACTGAATTCAGCACTTCAATAATGGCCTCACTGCTCTGATCCTGTAGAGGTACTAACTGAACACATTTATTGAAGTAGTCAATAATAAGTAAGTATTCCTTACCCAGAAAATGAAACATATATACCCACCATGTGCCAGTGTAGTTCGGGAATCTCTCATAGCAATAATGGCTCACGAGTGTGTTTACGTTGAAATTTTAGGCATGTGATACAGTTAGAGGTCATGTCTGCGATTTCTTTGCTCATGTGAGGTCAAAACGAAACCTCGCATGCACTGTTTTTACTTTTTCTAAGCCCAGATGTTTATAATGAATCAAATGAAGCATTTCCTTTCTTAATGTTTTAGAGACCACAACAAATGTGTTTCGCAACAATAAATCATTAGCTATAATTAGGGCATCCCTAAATAAATAATACACTTTTACATTGTCCGGCACCTCGTCTATGTTTGGCCACCATTGTGTTACATATTTTAACCAATGTCAAATCATTATCGTTGAGTGTTTCGTCCTTAAACAACTGAAACTTGGCTTCTGAAATTGACAAACCCTCTACAACAAGACACACATGAAGATCAACATCATTATCAATTTGGTCATTTTGCACACCTTCTGGAACAATATACCTAGAAAAGGCATGTGCGATACACAATTTTTTTTACCAGGTTTGTACTTTATGACAATATCAATGATTGTAAATGCAATCGCAGTCTCTGTAGATGCAAAGGTGTTTCGTTCAAGGGTTTCTTGAATATGTATTCCAATGTCTTATGATAGCTTTCTGCTGTTACAGTCTTCTCATAGAAATATTGAGAAAATTTCTCACACCCAAATACCACTGCCAACAATTCTTTCTCTATCTGAGCCCAATTTTTTTATATTTTCAGTGAATCACTTGGAAGCATATGCCACTGGAAGATCACCCTGCAGCAGTACAGCACCCATAGCTTTACTGCTGCTGTCCACAGAGACTACAACTGGCTTATCAACATTATAAAATTGCTAAATTGGTGCCCTAGACAAGTTTTGCTTTAAGTTTTCAAACTCCCTTATCTGAAAATTTACCCCACTCGAAAGCCACTTCATTTTTTAACAAAATTCTCAACTACTACGTGGATTGTGAGAGAAATGGGATGAACTTGCGAATATAATAACAACCCCCATTAATATTTGTAACTATTTTTAATTAGCGGGAGATTGCAGCTTTCACCTTGTCTAGATTAGGTTTTATGCTCTTACCAGACAAAATATGACTAACATATTTGACTTCTGTAACTCCAAATTGGCATTTTTGCAAGTTAAACATAACCTTGCATTTTTGTGCCCTTTCAAGAACAGTCTTAAGCCTATCATTATGTTGTTTCTCCTCTTCACCCCATACAACTATATTAACAACATATATTTCCACAACTGATAAATCCTGAAAAATTGGTGAAAAACGCCTCTGAAATATTTCAGGTGCTGATGCTAGGCCATACGGTACCCTTTTGTAGCAATACCTTCCAAACTGACCAGCAATAAACATTGTCAATAAGAGGCTTTCCTAAGAAATATTAATAGCGTAAAAAACCCTTGTTGCTTTCTTGCTACTAATTTCTCAACTGTGGCCAACTTAAACCTTTCCCTCACAACACAGTCATTGAGAGACTTAGGATCCAAAGACAATATTAACGACTTATCTGGTTTCTGTACAATCATTAAAGAGCTCACCCATTCCATGGGCTCTGTGACCTTCCTAACCACACCTATCTCCTCCATTCTGTCCAATTCTGTCTTTTGTCTTTAACCTTTCCTGCAATTTGAATGGAATTTTTCTGGGCGGTTCTGCAACTGGAACACTATGATACTTCAGCTTAATAGTATACACATAATGCAATTCTCCAATTCCTCGGGACAAGTGGGGATACTGACATGTCACCGAGTTTGAATGTCTTACATTTACTGCATCAACCCTTGAAAACAAATTCATTTTGGCAATAGTTGGCAACCCTAGAGTGCATGTTGCTTTGATATCAACAACTACAACTGTAATAGTATATTCCGAACCTTTAACTAATGCTTTAGTGGTCATTTAACCAATTGCCTCAATAGGGCCACCATTATAATTTAACAATTTAACTTGCATAGGAACAATATCTAGTTGAAATAAAATACAGCTGTCCTTAGTTTACAATGTTCACTTGAGCGAGCACCAGTGTCTAGTTTAAAATGTATGTCACGAGTATTTAAAGTCACCTGCTCCCACCACTCCAACTTTTTGTAAGGAGTTAGTAGTGACTCAATTTGAAATGTGTCATCCTCATCACACACTACTTCACCAAACTTCTATGAATTCACACATATACGGAAAATGATTGTACTTACCACATTTATGATACTGTTTACGGTATGCTGGGCACTTGCCCCATAAGTGCATCTTACCACATGCCTTACACTGTAACTGACTACAACGATCATCTGTCATCTTGAAACTAGAGTTGTTTATTTGGAACTCCCTAAAATCATTTCGCACACCCCTTCCTGTAAAACTGGAATGATGTACTTGGTGATCTTGTGAACGACTCATTACTTAGCGGGGTGTAGCCAAGTTCTTCTGTAGTCCAAAAACATCACTCTTAGCTTTCGAGTTGCCTCTTCTGGATGTCAGCTAACTGGGCAGCACAGCATTTAAGCAAATCCAAGTTAGGGCCCCACTGCAATCTGTCCTTCACTCGTACGTCCCTTAGACCAACTATATTACGATCCCGAATCAAACTGTCCCGCAAGTCAACAAACTTGTAATCAGCAATTAATTTCCGTAATTCGGTTACGAACATATACAAACTCCCCCATTCTTGTTGTACACGACTAAAGAAAACATAACGAATAACTGTCTCATTAGCAGTTGGAATGAAGTGCTGCTCCAAAATGTCCAATATTTTAACATAGTCACGTGTATCTTCTTCACTCAGAGAATATGTATTATAAATTTCCAGCGTCTCGGAGCCAATGGTGAGTAGTAAAATGGAAATGTTTGTATCGGCTTTGATTGTGATTGTGGTAGAGCGTCCCGAAGCCTGAAAATGTATCTCAAATCTCTTCCGCCACTTTCTAAAACTATCCGCGGCATTTCCTTGCAAGGGCAAT
Organism: Dryococelus australis; assembly: GCA_029891345.1. NCBI lineage: Eukaryota > Metazoa > Arthropoda > Insecta > Phasmatodea > Phasmatidae > Dryococelus > Dryococelus australis. Next base: position 30,733,507 of record CM056995.1, on the reverse strand, counting down.
CCTTCTGGTGGTTTAATCACATTCATGGTTCCAAACAAACTGCACAGCAGATAACTAGCCTGAACAACAATCATGGCCAATAACACATATTTTACAATATGTAGGTATTCAGTCTGACTGCGCCATGTCAAGTTTTATAATTAATAAAAGCAATTTTATTAAAATATTGGCTTTCTTTAACTCCAGCCTTTACAACAAAAACATGCCATGCCCAACTCAGGTCATGGCATAGAATACTGTGTGAACCTGTAAAACCAGTACTACTAACCTCTGACATTGCTGACTGCGTCTGGTGCCTAGTCGGGTATCAAACTCCATAAACCACCTAACAATATTTTTCACTGCCCCTCAAAATTTCCATTAACCCAGCACCGCCCTGCCAACAGGCGTTAAATTGGCACCCTTCCGAGATTCAATTTCCTAATGAAAACCCTCATTTCTCAACATTCGTCTCTTGACAATTGGCAGGCGTTAAATTTTCTGTCTCTCTAAGGTGTTTCGGTTTCTCAGACATCAAACTTCTGCTGGTTTGATTTCTTTAACTGCATTATCTTGTCCAAAGAAATGATTGTAGAGTCCTTCATTTAAGTTTTCTTTGAGATCTTCTATGTGTTCTTCCTTGTCAGTATATTTGTCTTCAATCTGCAATTCCTTTTTGTCTTCTGAGTTTGAAACATACCGTTTTCCTCCTGATTTGCAACTGTCCTTGTTTACATAATTAAAATCTACATTGCATCTAATTTAAACCTTTTTTATCACCCAATTTATACATTCGAAATCTTTTCGTGGTCTCAGTATAACCTACAAAAATGCCTTTTTTAGATTGAGTCCCACTTATTTAGTTTTTATTTATTTTTTATTTCGGTACATGAATATATGCATCAGAACCAAATTTTTTTAACAATCTGACATCATAGTCTTTACCTAGCCACAACTGAGAGGATGTTTTATCTTCAACAGTACTGGTCCCAGTTCTCTTTGACACGTAAACTAGAGTGTCAACAGCTTCAGCCCAAAACTGTTTTCCCAAATCTTTTGCAGCCATCATTGATATCGTGGCTTCAACCACAGTCCGCATTTCTCTTTCAATTCGACCATTTTGTTCAGGGGCAAAAATGTGAACTTTTTTCATGAATAATACTTAAATCTGAAAGCATTTGTTCACTTTCCAAGTTAATAAAATCTATGCCACAATCAGAATACAGTACTTAAAATATTTCACCAATTTGATTTTTGACCAAGGCAATGAACATTTTCAATTTTTCATTTACTTCACTTTTATAATTTAAAAAATACACAAAACGGTAGCGTGAGAATCCATATTTCAAAAGACGAAACTATTTTGAACCTTCTATTGATGAAATTTTTATTGGACCACATACATCAGTATGTATATCTCAAATTTTTGTGGGTTTTTATTACTCTTTCCAAAACTCACTCTCTTTTGTTTTTCCATTACACGATGTTGGCATAATATGTTTGGTTCACCGGTCAGTTTTATGCTATTGGTATTTAAAATTTTCTTGACCTGACGTGTGTTTTCGTGTGCCATATTTTTATACCAGGACTAGAGGTCTGATTCGTCACCAGCGAATGCCGAAAAAGATTCTTTATGTGGTTGAAAATTCATCTTGTACAATTTTCCACATATCATTGCAACTGCTAATACTTATCCTTGTTTATTCAAAATTTTAGATACATTATGGTTTGTCACCAAAGTGTAAACTTTAACAAAAGTAAAACCTACAGAGATACATTTATTTTCATATCCGGGACAAACAATATTCCTTGTAATGTGATTTTAATGAACTCATTATTACTTACACAAGATAATAGTCTTACATTGTCAATATCAGCAGCTTTTAAAACTCTGCCATCACCAAATTTTACAGCACAGATGTTCAGTTGCACTACTATCCATGAACCATGTATCTTGTTCACAATTGTTACTGAGGAATGCTGAACTCAAAACAATGAAAGCTTCTTCCTTTGTGTTGTCTCCATTTAAATTTTAATTTCTAGAACATTTTCTTTTAATCTTTAAACATTCCTTCTCTATGTGCCCTATCTTATTACAAAAATATACAGTGGATAATTTTCTTTTAGGTGAATTGAATTTATAACATTTGGCATTCAAATGACCCGGTTTTATGCATTCATTTTTTTTTTACAATGGATGAACTTTTTCTGGCAAGTGCCAATGAATCCTCAATTTTCGATGAACATATACTTTGTTCTTCGGAAAATACTGTTGGTATTAAACTACTCAATGTTTGTTAATCAGAAGAAACTGATTCCCAAGCACTAAACAAATGCGAAAAGGAAGATGGCATAGCAATTAGTATATTTGTAATAATCATATTATCTGATGCTTTTTCACCTAGATTTTTAACCTGATTTACTAACTCTTCTAATCTCGATAAAAAGCTTGACATAGTTTCGGCTCCATTAAATTGACGATCAAAAAACTTTTGTTGCGCCAGATGCAGACTAACTTCAGATCTCTTTTCTTACACTGTCATTAATTTTGACAGTATCACATGTCAATACGCGGGTAATTGGCCCTTTTTCAAGCCAAGAAATTGTTATTTATTGAGCTCTGCAATCCTTTTCCGTCCATTCTTTAACAACGTTTTCATACTCAGGCGTTTCTGGTTCCAGTTCCACACAGTCGCCAGTAACAACCTCGTAGACTCCTTTAGTCCTAAGTGTAACCATAACATGGAACTTCCAAGTGTTCCAACCATCGATCGTCGTCAATTTTACTACATTTGCTTCCGTAATTATATATATATTGCAGGATGCTAAGTCAATGATATCGAATTATTTGACACACACGAACGTTGGTCCGATGTGTTATTATACAAGCAAAAAAAATTGTACTTAAACTCGATCCAAAATTCACTTCTATTTGGTTACCTGTTTTGTTCTGTGTTCTGGGCCCACAACCAGTTAAAACACAAGTTCACTTTGGCTTGAATAAATCATGTGAGCGAATCATATGTTTCCTTTTCTTTAATATCATTAACGAAGAAATATAACAAAATATAAAAAATATAAATATAAATATAATTAAACGTAAATAAAAATAAAACAAATATAACAAAATGGTTTGGAAAAATTCGTGGCAGTAGAAAGATTACGCAAGATGGAAAGAGCATATAGCATAATCAGGAAAATCTACAACAAAAAATGTTTAATCTAAATATCTTAAAATACAGCACTACATCACTGTAGTCAAACCGGAATGTCTTTACGCCAGTGAATGTCTAGTACTGAATTAGCTACAAGTTGCATAAATTAGAGGTACTTGGTCCACTAAAAACTACAGAATTCTGGAAATTAAGAAATATGATAAAATATATCGCAACATAGAAAACATAACAGAAACAATACGGAAGAGGCGATTGCTATTTTTTGGACATTTGTATAGAATGGATGGCAACAGGTTAACCAAACGGATCTTCAAATATCTGTGGAACAAGAAATCAACAACAACCTGGATTCAGGAAGTTAAGAAAGATCTGGAAAGAAACAATATAAGTGAAGAAGGAGCAACAAAGAAAGAAATAAAAAAAAGTGTTAACAATGGAACGATTCCAAGGTAGGAAGGAAAAGAAAACAGGCTCGAAATGGTCCGAGGACAGGAAAAATATATATAGTGAGAAGGTGAAGGAGTGCTAGAGGAAGAAGAAACAACAGCCATGGACGAAGCATTGAAATTGGCTCGTGGTTCCTAGAAGACCCTAACGGAAGAAGAAGAAGAAATATAACTCACATAACGTATTATTGTTACTACAGAGTAAATACACAAAAGACATATCTATGTTTATTGATATTATTGTCAACAAAACAGTCGTTATGATTTATAAGGAAAAAAAAACACGAGTCATGTAGTTCCAAAATGCGTCTTATCCCAAAAAAATGAAAATAAAGATAACTATACTACCATATTCTACGATCAATACAGAAAACGTTTCTACACATATCTTGTTCCCAAAAAAAATGTTTTCCAGTTAACTACACAGGAAAAATATAGGAAAATTTCCAAAATGTGTCTTATCCTCCAGAAGCTGATTCCATTATATGCCTTCTTCATACTTTTCCAAAATGGGTTTTCTCCAATGCTACAATGGTAGCTAATATTATAATATTGTTCCATAAGAAGTCTTATCCTCCAAAAATGCATTGTTATATCCGTAAAATTAGGCTCTTTGTAATATAAGAAGACTTTGCCATTTTATGGTGGATAAATAATTGCAATGTTGGTTAACCCGTATTTAAGTCGTTCTGAACATCTGATGTTGTTTAAAGTAAGATTATTGGTGTGTCACTTCACTTAGTTTTCTTTTAAGAATGTAGAATAGCTTAAGTACGGAGCGGCCAAGGAAAGAAAAGAAGATATAATCCAGGGAACTGGAAGACAACGAAAGACAAAATTACAAGGCAAACTGTGTTTATTTACTAGGTAACTCTAATTTTATGAATATAAACTCAAACATCAACAACTCTTCATTAACTTTCATTCAGAGGTTTGTGTATCGAAATATATATATAGTACTTTAAAAAGTTGTTAAATATACCAATTATAGGTTTTTATAGTGTTATGGAATTAATAGCAGGCAAGGACAACAGTTCTAGAAAAGGTATTTTAAATTGGATACATATTATGTAAAAAAAAATCACTGTTTGCCGCAGTACACCATCAAAAGTG